>CM035805.1:33119144-33409139 GCA_020466265.1 Siphamia tubifer
CAGAGTAGCTGCTGTGGCCAGAGCTGTTTCATACTTAACTGTCCATCAAACATAAATAAACTAATGGTAATATACCAAAGGAAGTCCCGCCCCCACCAGCCACATTTGTGTCAAAACCACAATCAAAAAGTCAGGCAGGACAAATGAAAAGGCTGGAGATGTAATAAAAGAAAAAGGCAACAACCAAAACTGAGAAAGATGTGAAGACAAATATTTTACACAATCTGCAATTTTTTTTTCACTGCAGTCTGACATTTTGTATTTAATAATTTTTTGTTAATTTTTTTTTTATTGACGTTTTTTGCTTGCACTTTTAAAAATCTTCTTTGAACTAATTTACACAAATTAAACACCATATTAAAAGTAAACAGAATGTGAGTATATTTGTTGTAAAGGGTTAAAAGTGAACAGAATGTGAGTATATTTAGTTTAAAGGGTTAAAGGTCAACAGTGGTTTCCATTGACGTTCAGTATAATATTCTGCCTGACGCCTTTAATTCACAGTAATAATCTGCACATGAAAAAGAACTGACATTAAATGAAAGAGTCAAAGAATCACATGACGTCTGTGTGTGTGTGTGTGTGTGTGTGTGCGCGCGTGCGTGCATGCACACACACACACACACACACACACACACACACACACACACACTCACATACACACACACTGGTTTGCATCTCTCATGGTGTAGTTAGAGTTCAAGGTAAGTGTCTATTAGTGTAAACACGTTCTGTTTTTTTGATACATTTAAAAAAAATGTATTAATTTTCAAGGCCTTGAAAATATACATGTTTTTCTTTGCACATGTTTCACTCATGCTTTATGGGGACTTCAAGAAAAAACCTTCCAGTATTTGTACAAAGCTAGTAGTATAAGAAGTATCACAATATTAGCCTAGTAGCAGTACTTAGCATTTACTATCACTACACTATTCAAAGGTTGAATTTACAGAAAATAAATAAGAAATTACAGATCTTTTTTGTTTTTTTATGTACATTTTCTTTGCATTTGAACAGTTTACTATAGAATGTGACTTTATTAAATGTGTGGTTGTGGATGTAAAATAGTGAAAAGGTGTGAGTGCAGCCTTTAGGGCGTCAGCGCTGAACCAGGCTGACAGTGTAGTGTTAATTAGACTAGACGTTAATAGAAGTTAATTAGACTGGATGTTAATAGATCAAAAGACGTCACCTGTTCTTTTTAAATGGATGTAATTAGAACATTCTTTCAGTTGGACAGATTATGGAGGAGCAGGAATCACACTGCATTATAAACTAACAGCTGACACATTTGAGGGGGGGTCCACTGTGTGTGTGTGTGTGTGTGTGTGTGTGTGTGTGTGAGGTGGGGGTGCAGTCCTCTGTGTGTGTGTGTGTGTGTGTGGGAAGGGGGGGGGGTGAGGAGGAATGAGGAATATAAAAGCCAGCGGTGGTCTCTGGGCCAGACCTTCTGCAGGGTACTTGTGTCCAAAAAGCCCCAAATTCCTAACTTGTCTGTCGCCATCTGGTATCATGATACCATCTGGGACCCTCCCACAACCAATATATTTTCTAAGGAGGGGTCTTATCTAAAATCCTTGCATGTGGTTAGTTGAAGACTCTGTCCGTTATCTTGACTGATGCGCCGCTTCAGCCAATCACATTGAACTGAAGCTGTGACGTAGCTCAGAGCGACAGTAGGAAGAAGAGCCATACTGCAGCAGACCCCCCCCCCCCCCCCCCCCCGCCATTATGTCTGTCTCTAGACGGATTGAAATATCTTCATTACACAATTAAACTTGAATTTGACCTTTTCTGAAACATGTCTATTCAATTACTTTGGATTTTTTTCCTTTTTGTTCATTTCATGCATCTTTCTTTTTTTCTTTCATTGTCATATAATTGCTTTTCAAACTTATATACACACCACATAATAACCTTGAGTTTGGTTTTCATTGCAGTTTTGTTTGTTATTAAATGTTTTATGTATTTGTATTTACTCCACTGTGTCTGTATGTTTGAATTTACATATAGAAATGAGGTGGAATAGTGTTAAAATTGCACTTGGTTTTCTTCATAAATGCCATTTTATTCACATTATTTTGGCAAATGGAAAATTTTCATCACATAAACATTTCTATATTGTTCTGTTATTTGACTGCAGATCTAAATTGTCTGAATGTGAAACTGAACTAACATGAGTTTGATAGAACTGGGTTAAAGTCATGTGTTTAACCCTCGGGTTTCCCTCCCCCACAGACCCCTCCCACAAGCCCTTACTAAGCACTCAGTGTAGGAAAAATGCACACTTGTGGAATAATGTCCTCTTTTAGAACTCTTTTATATGTTTTTTAATTTCATCAATTTGAGCCAAATACCAAACCAAATACTCAATATTTTTTTGCATAAAAAAAATTTGTGACATCATAGACATAATTTAAAAGGTTAAAATGTAAAATGAATGATTATTTGATATGTATGATTAGGACTGTACTGGATTTACAAAAATAAACTAAAGTTACAGTAAAAAAATAAAAGCTATATAATATTTATAGTAACAATACACAATTTGTAATATTTTTTTCTATTTCATTACTTGAGCTGTAAATAAAAACACCAAAAACTCAATAATTGTCACGTTTTAACCCTTTAAATGTGTTTGTAATGTAAACAAAAATTTCTTTGGATGCAAAAATGTAAAAATACTCCATAAAAGGCTGCAAAAACAAATCATGTGATCCAATTTTTATGTTGTATTTGTTTGCATTAAAAACACATTACAAACACAACATTTAAACCCTTAATGCCTAAATTTAAATATAAGATTTAAAAAAAAATGCTAAATTAAGTGGAAATAATCAATTTGACTATAGCACATACAATGGATAGATTTTTTGGTATGTTGCATATTTGTGACAGTAGGCATTGTGGGGTTAAATGGATAAACCTTTTTGGATCAAAAACAGTGGTTATAACTGCAGTAATAGCGCATTTTTGCATGTTTGGGAGACAGATAATAGTCTGCTAATCTTCTTTTGTTTATGTGTACATTTCTGTTGAATCTGTGTATCACTCGTTTTTCAAAATAAAAGCAAAAATAAGTTGTTTCTTCATTATTTGTTTCCAAAATAAAAATAAAAAACCCCTGTTAACAACGTGGTTTTTCAGTTTTCCTTTTTATGTTTAAATAAATAATGGAAAAAAAACAGATAACAGCAGTTTTCTGTTTTATCCAATTTTGACCAAAAGCAAAGTCATGAAGCAAGTTCAGTAAAACGTAAATGACCTTTGACCCACAGTGACAAAGATGGAAACCTACGTCCTATTAGAGGAAATAAAGAGGCACAGACAAAATTGGTGTCATATCACACCATAATGATCTTCAAGTCCGGTGGACATGTTTCTTTCGCTTGTTAAGATTCATTTTCAGTTTACTCAATTTGCTTTAGGTTAAAATTGGATAAAACAGGAAATGTTATCTGTTTTTTTCTATTTATTTAAACACAAAAAAGGTAAACAGAAAAAAATGCATCACTATCCATTTTTTCATTTAGTTTTTTTCTATTGTATTCTGGTCCTATTATTGTACTGTCAGACTGGACCAGCTGAGTTTCTTCACTTTTACTCTGAGTGAACGTCTCCATCTACTGGAAGAAAAAGAAGGACATGAGGTTTTTGGTTTTGGCTGTTGGCATAATTTATCAGGTCATCGGTTAAAAGGAGAAGATGTTCACCCCCACCCCACCCCACCCCACACACACACACACACTGTTTGGGCTCTGATTGTAGGAGGTGGTCTATATTTTCAGAAGGTGATCTATATCTTCAGGAGGTGATCTATATCTTCAGGAGGTGGTCTATATTTTCAGAAGGTGGTCTATATTTGTAGGAGGTGGTTCCTGGCTCCAGATGCTGGTTCTGCAGTGGAACATCTGGACGTTCACCTGGTGGATCTGGACTTCTACTGACTGACTGTGGAAGATTCCGGACTCTACTGGGGGCCACTTCTGGGCAGGACTGACAGGGGCACGTGACCGTACTGGGGGGGCATCGCCTTCCATGTGGGCGGAGCCTGTGAGCTCAGCACCTCCTTCTTCTTCTTCCTCCTGTATCTGTTTCTACTACACAGCAGGTAGATGATCTCACAGATGTTCAGAAAAACTGAAACCCCTGAAGCTGCCAACATGAATAGGATGAAGATGGTCTTCTCTGTGGGGCGGGACACGTAACACTGGACGCCACTCACGCAGGGCGGAGACACGGTGCAGCGGAAGTCAGACACCACAAAGACCGGTCCAAAGATGAACAGCTGTCCCACACTGAACAGAATCTCTAGGAGGATCTTAAAGACCAGCTGGGTCATGTATGTGCAGAAGAGCACGCCTTGCAGCCGCAGTGTGCCCACCCTGCCGCCGCTGGCTGTGGGCGGAGCCAGGTCTGCCTTCTGCACATGCTCTGTGGTCCTCTTGGCCTTGTGGACCACATGGATGGCGTGGCCCAGGTAAACCAGTGTGGGCGTGGTCACAAAGGTGATGTGGAAGACCCAGTAGTGGACGTAGGACAGTGGGAACATCCAGTTGTAGCAGGCGTGTATGCAGCCTGGCTGCAAAGTGTCGCAGTAAAACTCAGACACTTCGTCCGACCAAACTTTGTCTGCAGCGGCGCCGAGCACGAAGATACGGAAGAGCAGCAGGACACTCATCCAGACTTTACCCACTACTGTGGAGTGGGAATGGACTTTGTCCAGGAGAGACGACAGGTACGACCAGTCCCCCATGAAGACCTGGTGGGAAGGGGAAGAGGACTTAATGTACAGTAAATACACAGTAAATATACAGTAACTACACAGTAAATACACAGTAAATATACAGTAACTACACAGTAAATACACAGTAAATACACAGTAAATATACAGTAAATACACAGTAAATATACAGTAAATATAAAAAAACTACACAGTAACTACACAGTAAATACACAGTAAATATACAGTAAATATACAGTAAATACACAGTAAATATACAGTAAATATAAAAAAAACTACACAGTAACTACACAGTAAATACACAGTAAATACACAGTAAATATACAGTAACTACACAGTAAATACACAGTAAATATACAGTAAATACACAGTAAATACACAGTAAATACACAGTAAATATACAGTAAATACACAGTAAATATACAGTAAATATACAGTAAATACACAGTAAATACTACTGATAGGCCGATGAAGCTTCATAAAACATTGAAAGTTTCCCTCCAGTTTCATCACACATGGTTGGAAACTTAATGATGCTTCATTTGCTCTACTATGCCATCGAGTGGACAAATAAAAGAAGAGTGGTTAAAGTGACACAAAGCATCATTCATTCATTCATTCATTCATTAATGTTGACCAACATTGGAGATGCTATTTTGAGCCCTGCATATATTTTCCTATCTGTCAACAATAGCCACTCTTTTTGGAGTTATGGCCATTTAAATAGTAAATGGACTGAGCTTATATAGCACAGTTTATACACCAGTTGGGGCCCAAAACCCTTTACAATTCCTCACACGGCTGCTGCCAACACATAGGTGCTGCCTGTCCCTACTGGGATCAACTTAGGGTTCAGTGTCTTGCCCAAGGACAACATGTAGGGAGTCAGAGCCAGGAATTGAACTGGCAAATCTTTGGTCATTGGATGACCTGCTCTACCAACTGAGCCACAGCCGCTCAGATTTAAACTCATGTGACTTTTATTTTGACCTTTCAAGATCACTCAAGGTCAAAGGTCAAAGGTCATGATGTCATTGTTAAGTCCATGCCAGGTTTCCTTTCTCTCAATAATACTAACTAAGTCTCTATCTCAACAGTTTATGTGACCCCTGACCTCTTGGGTCAACAGTAGGTCAAAATCTATACACACCAAGATGCAGAGCTGAAAAACCAGCCTTTTGGTGCTCATTGGAAGTATGTAAGATGAATAGTTCAAAAGTTATATCCAAAAGTCGATTTTGACCATTATTGTGACCTTTGACCTCGAGTCTTCAAAGGAGATTGAGATCCAAAGGGTCCAATGTGGCTCATCATGTCTAAACTTGATTGCGTGAGGCAATTGCAACATCCCCTAGCATGTAGTTTGGTAAAACACAGCAGATGACATGAGTAAGGTCACCTTTGACCTACATTCACCAACATTTAAATGGTGTATATATATATATTTATTTATTTATTTATTTTGGGGGGGGCAGAGATGACAGGCAACTAAATACAACACAAAAAACATCTGGGGTCTGTTTCACAAAGCAGGTTTAATGAAACCTTGAGTGTGTAAACTTCAAAATGAGGGGTTTTCAGGGTTAAGAGAATCGGATTTTTCATTAAACCTGTTTTCTGAAATTGACCCCTGATGGAGAAAGAAACATAAAGGATTTAACACACACACACAACAAACAATAATAAAATAAAATAAATGTAAATCCTTCTGCACATCCAAACTAAAAAACATCCATAAACTCAAGAAAGTTGTTGTTGTTTTAGTCAGCACTAAAAACAAAGTAGAACTGATAAAAAAACAATTAAAAAAATCATCAATGTTATTTTAAAAGGAACAAAAAGTACAAAAAAACCCTTAGAAACATATGAACCTGATTCAAATAGAAAAACATCGAGAGCCACATTTGTTCTTTGGATTTAAAATGTCTTTGAATGGATTTAATCATCTGCTTAAACGAGTAAACAACAACACATAAACATTTGTTAAGTCTAAAACCTAAAGTGTCAGATGTTAAGGTTTACTCACTCACAGATCTGTCTCCTGGTTACGAAGCCTCAGAGGACAGAGAACACATTCAGTCCAAACCTTAGCCAGACCTGGTCTAAGGTCTGAGTCCAGTCCTACAGGTCTCAGGTTCTGGTTCTACAGGTCTGGCCCTTCAGGTCTGGTCCCACTGGTCTGGTCCTTTAGGTCTGGTCTTTCAGGTCTGGTCCCACTGGGCTGGTCCTTCAGGTCTGGTCCCACTGGTCTGGTCCTTCAGGTCTGGTCCTTCAGGTCTGGACTGCCTCTACCCTCCACACTTCTTCTTTCAGTCAGTGATATTTGTGATGATTTAGTGAATTTCTTCAGATTTCATCACAATCATTTCCTGTTCAGATGAAACAGAAAGACAGACAAATGGAAAAAGGATCAGTTCCTCTAAAGCAGGGGTGCTCAATCCTGTTCCTTGAGAGCTACTATCCTGCATGTTTTAGATGTTTCCCTCTTCCAACACAACTATCAGTCTTCTGCAGAGCTGGATAAGAGGTTTATCATTTCAATCAGATTTGTTGGAAGGGGGATACATCTAAAACATGCAGGATAGTAGCTCTCGAGGACTCGGATTGCGCACCCCTGCTTTAAAGGGAACGATAGTGGGTTGCCATGGTGACAAAACATCATATAAAGTTTAAAGTTGTTCTATAAACCACCCGAACCTCCATCATGATTAAGCATTTTTAAGGCAATCCAATAGAAGAGTTGTTCACAGTTGTTTTATTGAAACTGTTGAAGGTGTTGAATAAACGTGTTATTTTGGATATGATTTGAATATTTGATCATATTTTTTGTTTTTTTTATCTGTATTTTAGAAGCATTTTAGAAAAAAGTAAAACTAATTAAAAAATATATAAAAGATAACTAAAGTTGAATATGATGTCAATTTTACATATGGTTACAGAAAATGTAAACATCTGAAATGAATGTCTGATTAAACTGGAGTGATGGTTGTACCAAAGAATGCATCCCCACTGAGCATTACTACAACTTACCATTGGGATTTTTCATGTCAGTGGCAAAAACGGGGTTCATTACACACAAAGCTCATAATTATAAGATAAGAAAGTCAAAATTATGTCATAAAAAGCACAATTATGAGAAACAAAATCTAAATTATGAGATAAAAAGTCAAAAGTATAAGTAAAAAGGTGATTTTTTTTAATAAAAAGCCACAATTATGTTGTAAAGATTATGAGATAATGTGATAGTTATGGTAAAAATTAAAAATGATGACATTAAAAAATCAAAATTATGAGTAAAAACATCAAATTATGAGATTAAAAAAAACACAATTATGAGATTGAAAGTCATGATTATTAAATAAAAAGTCACAGATATATGGGTTAATTATTATGTATTAGTATTTCTACATAAATGTGCTGCTATTGTGTCCTTTTGTGTGAACAAATGTCAGAGCCGTCATCTCTCAGTAAGTCATGGGGTTTGAACATCTGTGGAAATGTGGGCGTGTCAGACTGACACATCTGATCAGTCTGCAGCGTCAGCTATAATCAGAAGGAAGTTCACCATCACACTGACGGAACCCAAAGTCTTCATATGAGACCGCCATCATCCTGAGGTAGGAATGCAACACTATTAATGCAAACACAAAAATGGGTTTAATTTAATCTAATGGACATTTTCACCCCCTTCACTTGTCATTGATCAGGACTTTAGGATTACTTATTTTTTTGTTTGTCTGTTTGTTCAGTAACTTTACCTTAAAAGGATTCAGAGAATGCCTAATCTCACTCCTATTTTGTGCCAATATCAAGTTTCTATGACAACCCGTTCTTGAATTACAGTCAATGATGTGATTTTGACATTTCTGTTAAATGCGAGCTTGACCTTTGACCTTTTACGATATTGACAATTTCGTTATATGTATATATGCATCAGTGCATGTAATATTGTGATAATATATCCAGTATTGATTAAGTTATAGCATGATATGTCTATGCTTGACACACACAAACAGTGTTACAGAAGTTAATTTTGCGACATATCACCTTTGACCTCAAGAGATTTCAAAAACAATTAGTAGTTGGTGATAACACCAATTGTGATAATTGTAGAAATCTTAATCCTACATCATTTGGTACCGGTCTGAAAGTTCTGTAACCCTCCGTTCTTGAGTTATAACTGATAATGTGATTTTGACCTTTTTGCTAAATGACCTTTGACCTTGCATCTGATGTGCTTTAGCTATATGTATATGTAATTTCATAGTCATATCTCAAGTATTCATTGAGCTAAAGCATGGTACGTCTCTACGGACACACACACAGTGATTACAATATGTCGCTAATTAACAACAAAACAAAGTTTTTCAATTAATGTAGAAGTGCTCAAATATTTGCAGGGGGCGGGGTTTGTTGTGCCTGGAACCATTAGTTCAAACTTTGGGTCATTGGGCCCTACCAAAAGTCTTTGACCTTGTCTTGTGCAGGTGTGGTCATGGGGGAGTGGTCAGTGCTGTCGTCTCTGCTGGATAAAGTCCAGTCCCACTCCACGGTGGTGGGGAAGGTGTGGCTTAGCGTCCTCTTCCTCTTCAGGATCTTCATCCTGGCGGCTGGCGTGGACACCATCTGGGGCGACGAACAGTCCAGCATGGAATGTGACACCCGGAGCGTGGGCTGTCGGAACTTCTGCTACGACTCCACCTTCCCTCTGTCGTACCCTCGCTTCTGGGTGCTGCACATCCTCACCGTGGCCACGCCCACTCTCGTCTACCTGGGACACGTTCTGCTGGTGATACGTAAGGAAAACAAGCTGAGGAGGCGCCCTGAGAAGAAAGTGGATAAGAAGGGGAGGGTGAAAAGTCCACAGTACTCCAGTGAGGATGGCAGAGTGCACCTGAAGGGCGTCCTCCTGTTCAGTTACATGATGCAGCTGGTCTTTAAGGTCCTGCTGGAGGTGGGCTTCATAGTGGGACAGTACTTCATGTATGGATTCATCTTTATGCCCAATAAGATCTCCTTTGCAAAGGGGGTAAGTTAAAAGTAGTAACTTCAGTAGTCTTTAGGTGTCTGTACTTTACTGCAGTATTAATTTTTCTATAAATATTTGACTTTTCCTCCCTACATTTGTTCATAAATATCTGTACTTTATACTCCTTACATGTATATAAATATATCTGTACTTTATACTTCTTACATGTATATAAATATATCTGTACTTTATACCCCTTACATTCTCAGAATAGATTTGTTATGTTTTCAAACTAAACAGATGTGACAGTACGAAAAAATTAGATTAGATTAGAATTAGGACTTTTTTATCTCATATCTATGGATTTGTTATCTCATATTTATGTCTTTTATCTCAGAATATCAACTCTTTATGCATTTGTATCTCATAGTTATGACTTTTCATCTTATCATTTTGACTTTTTACCTCATATTTATGACTTCTCACATTTGTGACATTTTATCACATAATTATGCATTTCATATCTCATATTTATTAGTTTTATGTCAGAATTTCCAATTCTTCATAATTATGCAATTTTTCAATCTCATATTTGTGACTTTTATCTAATAATGTTGACTTTTTACCTCGTATTGATGACCCCTCCCCCCCAATTTTTCCTCAAATTCCTGCTCATACCCACTAAATTGAGTACTGTGACCTGATCAAACACAGTAACTCACTTTTAAAGGCTTTATTTTTGATACTTTTTAACCTTTATGATTTTTTAAGGTTAAATAAGTGTTATTCCACTCATGGCAAAAAAAATGCACTTTTACTTTAGTAAAGGAATTAAATCAATACTTCTATTTTTACCAGAGAATTTTTTTTCACACCAGTAGCTTCAGTACAGTACAGTACCTCTGTTCTTTTTTACAGGAACCGTGTCTGTCACCGGTGGACTGCTTCATCAGCCGACCCACAGAGAAAAGCATCTTCATAGTGTTCATGTTGGCCATGGCGGCGCTGTCTGCTCTGCTTAACCTGCTGGAGATGGTCTACCTGATGGTGTCATATGTGAGGCACAAGAAGAAGACACGCACACGCTCAGTTCAACCATATGAGTCGGACACAGTGATTGTTTGTTAATCCTTTAACCCACAAGCAGACGTGGGAATTAAAGGTAGGGTAGGAGATCTTGGAAAATGTTTCTTGTAAGCTATATTTTAAAAGTATACACACCCATGCCTCTTCGTCAGCCCACCCCTCGAAACCACGCCTTCAAAAATACATCAATGTGCTGCTGTCTGGAGCGGTCAGAGGTTCACGAGCATTCACCAGAACTCAATGTCAATCATCATCCTAAATAACAAAACAATAAGCAACATTTATCAGTTTGTGTCACATGAAGCTTAAATAACAAAAGGTTTAGAAGCATGAAATAAACACCATGGGAAAACTAAAGGATAAGGACAATAGTTTATAGTTAATAGTTCACTGTTGGCAACTTAACAAAACCTGCTGGAACATTCTGTTTGGTCAATATCTGACATTTTCTCACTGACAGTGTGAGTATGATACCCATAAGCCATTAGTATGTCCAAATATATAATCATAATGGTATCATCTTACCTATCGAGTAGAAACATGGCCACCTTAGCATCGGTTTGGAGCCCCTTTTCCTTTTTCAGTTGACACCAGCGCTGGAAATCCGTAGCGATTACCACCCTTGTCCTGTTCCATTCTTCGCACAGCTTCCTCATGGCCATAGATTTGTCAAAGATTTTATTTTGGTTTTGCTGCTGGTTGTCGTCTTTTCCTTCATAACTGTTTATGTGAACCCACAGAAGGGGGAGGGAGGTGGACTGATATTTGATGGACGAATCAGCAAATCAATTATGATCAATACAATGATTGGCCGAAGTTTTCCTCTGGTTCCACCATCTAGACTGGACTAAAACATTTCGTTTTTTTGGCAAACATTCTATTTCAGTGCGTGATATGGGATTGTGAAGAGGTTTTCAAATAATATGGTAAAAAAATTTCCAAAAATGATCTCCCACCCCACCTTTAACTAGGAATGTCCTGATCCAATCAGGTAATTGGAATCAGTTATTATGTCTAGGGTTTGGTATCGAAAGGGTTTCATTTGATTAATGAATCAATCAATACTTTCAAAATGGTACTAGTTCCTAAATGGTATATAAATCGGTAAAATCTGATTAAAAATGATAAACATTTGACCGCTGGAGTATAGATATGTCAGATGTCCAGTCCTTCAATGGTGCTCACTGATGCAAATGCTGCGCTAATATGCTAATACTAAGTACTGTATCTATGAGGATTGCTAAAACACAGTGCATTGGAGATAATAAAGACACTTGACCTTAACCTCTTTTTTTTCTACAAGGTCTTCACTTCCTGGATGTGTTAACTCAATGTGAAATAATCCATCATCATAATCTGATTACTTTTTTTTGGCCCACCACCACCCACCCTCTTCGGGGGACAATTTTATTAAACACAACTTGTAATTACAATAATGTCCAACTTACCACTTTAAGAACAAAAAACACCCATTTAAATAGTAATAATAACAAATTACAACCAGAGACGTATGTGGTTGAACCATAACATCAAAATTTAACCAACCAGTCTGACAAACACACTGACTGTGAGACCACATCTCTGCTACAACTGATTAAGCTATTTTATTGTTATTATTATTAAGCTAGCACCACATGTCATGTCACTGAGGAATTAACATGCACCAGTTACTTAGAAATATTTGTGTTGGACATTAAAATGACTGTTCATCTGACCCAGTTTGTCAGATGAGCCGGTCTGTGGCTGTGAAACCACAGCTGATAATGGATACAAGTGAAAATAAAAATGATCTTGGTCATATTTCTTAAATCAAAATTTGTTTTTGTGTGTTTTTCTATATTACTAAAAAGGTTTTGAATTTTTCATCACATATTGTGCTAGGGTTTATTTTGTGAATTTAACATATTTTCTGTTTTTCACTGTGTATTTTGTGGAAATTTGAGTAAAAAACAAAACAAAAAACAAACAGAACAGTCAACCAACAAAATGTTTTAATCATGATTAATCCAAAGCAACCCCGTGATTAATCCGATTAAATAGTTTCATCATTTGACAGACTACTATAAATCACTTCTTCTACCTGCCTGAAAAGTTCCTCTGTAGGTGATTCCGTCTGATTTTGAGGCTGATCAGATATTTGGACTAAAAATGAAACTAACACACTGATGGTCACAGTTAGATTTTTTTAGGTGACAGATGTTTTTAGGTCACAGTTATTTTTTTTTAAATGCAGAGACTGATTGGTTCTTTTATGGGTGAATCCAGGACATCAGACTTTAGTTTTCTTCCAAACCTCTCGGTCCCAGTCAGTGTCAAGAACATCGTCGCTTAATTCCATGCCACCAAACAGGGACGCCTGTGAATAAGGCTGTGTGCGTGGGGGCGGGGCCAGGTCAAAAGACTTCCTCTTCCTACCAGGGCCACTGCTTTGTTGCTTGTGGAGACCGTCCCTGGCCCACTGGCCTACAGGGTGACCAGACTCCAGTGGTTCCACTTCAGGCTCTGATTCAGACAACACATCACATCCAGGTCTTGGTCTTGGCGCCTTTGTGTTTCCTGTCGCTGTGCATTTGGTTCTGGTCTTCAGTGAGGGTGAATTTGTACTTTTATTATCTTTAGAGCTTGAATCAATACTCTCATTCGAACCGCAGACGAAGGTTCTCAACTGTTCCGCTGGACTTGTGGTTCCGTTGGTGAAAGAAAACCTTGCAAGTTTTGCTAAGGTTGAGGACACCACAGTGGAAGTGGATGGTGCAGTGTCAGCATTTGTCGAACTCGTGCAGGGGAAGTTGTCCACCTTTGGAACGCCGCCGTCTTCAACCTGGTGCATTTTCGGTGCGGTTCTTCCTTGGGCTGATCCGTTTTTCTTCTGCCGCTGCTTGGCTGTGGAACACAATGTGTCTTCAAACCTACTGCGTCCTGGTTCAGGGGTCGAGGTCATGCGCTGCCTCAGGTTTTCTGCTCCTTTTGAACCGCAAACTAAGGTTCTGGACTGTTCATCTGGACTTGTGGTTCTGCTCTCAGTCGTTCCATTGAAAGAAAACTTTCCAAGTTTAGCTAAGGTTGAGGACGCCACAGTGAACGTGGATGTAGCAGGTGTATTTGTCGGACTTGTTTGTTGAACTGCACCATCTTCTACCTGGTTTATTATCCGTGCTGCTTTGTTCTTCTGCAGCTGCTTGGATGCGAAACAGGAAGCGTCTTCAAAGCTACCATATCTTGGCTCAGAGGTTGATGTCATACTCTGCCTTGAGTTTTCCACTGGACCCGGGTACTTCTGGACTCTGCTATCTTCATCTCCAGAAGGGTCTGTGTTCTGTTGACTGGTTCTCTTCATCGCGCTGTCCAGAATGTTTTGGTCGTGGTCATCATTGATATTTGAACCAGTGTCAGACCTCTGGTTACCAATGGAACGTGTCATTTTTCTCGGTTTGAACCTAAAATCTGCCAGTTTTTCTTGGAGGTCATCTTGTGCATCCACAGTCTGTTGGTTTTCGGTCACACTCCGGTAACTCCGGTCATTACCACGTGATAAACTACTTTGGGGTGGGTTGTTTAAGCGGCACTTCCTACCTGAGGCAGGTGCATTACTTCTGAACAGATCTGAGGTCTTACCTAGACCAACCAGTACCTTTTTACCTGCGTCCTTTACCGACTCAGTCCCTTTTCGACCTGCTGCTGCTGTCCCATCTTTTTCGCTGCTCTGATGATCCCGCCAAAGTTGTCGGTCGAGAAGGCACTTGGTCCCTGAGGCCAGTGCGTTACTTCTGATGGGATCTGAGGTCTTATCCAGAACATCCAGTATCTTTTTACCTGTATCCTTTACTGACAACGTCCTTTCTTGATCTGCTGCTGCTGTTCCATCTTTACTACTGTGCTGATGATCACTCTTAACTTGTCTGTTTCGAACTCGTTGAAACGCAGACCCAGTCAAACTTGTATGGGTATTGTCGGTCGTTTCGTTTTCATTATTTGTTGAGCTTGGACTTTCTTTGTGATTTGGATAGCGCGATTGTTTTGTTGCTGAAGACGCTTCAGTCAAGTGGCGTTTTGTATTTGTATCCACACGTTGCGTTGACGTAATAACCGGAGCAACGATATCAGCTGATGACAGTGGGTGACTGATCGAGGTGAAGTGCTCCGACTCACAGTTACTGCCAACGCCCCTGGACGATGATTCGTTGATTAAATGTGGATCTGTGGGCTGCGACGTTGTATTATTGGATGATTTGTCGTCTGTAGATGTTTTGCATTTTAACCTTAAAACAAACAAAAAAAGGTTTTCACTTTCACACTGAGCGTGTTTATATTCACACCAAAACTACAAATATAATTTTTCAAGAACTCGCATTACATACATGCAGCAACAAGTGTTTTTACTTTCTCCAAGTGGCCCTGTAGCTCCTTAGAATGTAATAATTTCACTCTATAATGTAAAAATTTCACCTTTATTCTCATAATTTCACTCTATAATGTAATAATTTCAGATATAATTTAATAGGTCCACTATATAATGTGGTCATTTCACTCTATAATATAATTTCACCTATAATGTGATAATTTCCTGACCGTCTAATAGAATTTTCACTTAACTCAATCAAAAATATAATAAAATTTCACTGATAATGTAATAAAATATCTTAACTGATTTAAAAAAAAAATTTAAACCAATAATGTAAATCCTTATTAGATTATTCTTGATTTATGAAATTTTTAGGTGGGTCTTTCATTTCCAAATTGATGATGTAAAACTGTACAGATAATGTCATATATATGTTCATTTTCAGTCACAGTTCCACATCAGGCTCGACAGGAAGCTCTACCTCCTAAGCCACACCCACTGACCCCCCAAACCACGCCCCCTTTAACCCAGTATTCGTTCTGAATTAAGCAAAAACAAATCTTGAGGTAAGAAAAAACAAAATCCAAACACCATTATGGGTGAAATTATTATGTTATAGAGCAAAATTATTATATTATGGGGTCAAATTAATGACATTATTATGTGAAATTATGACATTGGTGAAATTAAGACATTATAAAGTGGAATTATGACATTATAGGTTAAATTATTATATTCAATTTAATTCACTTTATTTGCCAGACACTTGTCCAAAGTCTACATAAAAACAGAAAATACAAATACACATCACAAACAGACCAGGACAATCAAACAAGAGAAAACACACATAGAATGGAATAATTTCACCTGTAAAGTGCATTGGATTAAATGCCTGTATATATTTTCATATTTTAATCATTTTTTTCTAATTGCTCCAGGAGCTGCTCCACTGTGGTCTATTGTTCATGAACTGATAATTAAAGGTTGCCAGTAGATTTTAAACTCACAAGTGCAGTCGTTCCATCTCCTGCTGCAGAAGTTGCTGCAGGTTTAACCCTTCTAACACCAGCTGACACTGACTTTCATACTGCAGGGTAGGCTTCACTGGGAACGACGTCAGCAACGCATTCACATTTCCAAGCAGAGATCCGCCCTAAAAAAATACAAGAACAACACAACAGATCACATGACCGACAAGTCTGTGAATAAAACAATAAACACATTTATATTATAAGATAAAAACACTGACATTAATATTACTAATACTACTACGATTATTATTACTACTACTATTACTGCTGCTACTACTATAATTACTATTACTGCTAACTATTACTACTACTGCTACTACTAACTAATACTACAACAATTACTACTAACTACTACTATGCTACTAATACTAGTACTACAATACTTCTACTACAACTAACTACTAATATATGCTACTACTACTTCTAGTATAACAACTACTATATGCTACTACTACTACTACTACTACTACTACTACTAACAGTGTGTACTTTTCTCTTGCCTGCATGGAACACTCCATCACTGACACGGCCATCACAGCGTCCTCTATAGTCACTGTTTCTCTGAACATCAGTTTGGCATGTGCTGTCAAATTCAAAACACAAAAATTATTTTTTAACCAAAGGTTCTTTGTTGTTTATTTCTATGTTAACTACCTGATTATTATGTCAACTACCTGATTACTATGCTATTGTACAGTGTAATAACTTAGTGTGGACAATTAGGTGTAGAAATAATTTGTTAAATGTAGTTGTCCAGTGAAATAACAGTAGATAATGTGGACCTTCTGCCAGTCTGCTCAGACTCTCTAACATGCGGATGGTTGTTCGGGCAGCATTGCGTCCGTTGCTTTGTCTCTGCAGTTGATAATAACTGGTTAAGATGATGTTGGCGTCTGAGGATAAGTGAGGCTGGAGGCGTTTGATGACACAAAAATAAGCTTTCATCTTCTCCATGGACCAGAGGCTGGAGGATTCAACTGGAACAGCTGACGACACACAGGAGACAGGATTCAACTGAAACAGCTGATTTCAATGATTGTGTCTGAAATCACTCCCTAACCCTTATACAGTGCACTACATAGGGACCATGTAGGATTGTCGGAATCTTTAGTGAACTATTTATAAGCACTATATAGTGTACTCAATGTATCCCAGAATCCACCGTGAAATAGAGTGGACATTGATTGTCACTAACCAAAGCACTATATCCCATCATGCATTGCACGAATCAAAAAATGGCCGAAGGATGTGGAGATTTATGATTAAAAGAACACGGACAGATTCAGATTGGACGTCATACCGGCAGAGCTACAGGAGCTGTTAAGTAACGGTAAACGTTAAGTCAGCCTGACTTTCCTAACACTTGATAACAGTTAATAACAGTAAAACAGTCGTGAGCCAAGTTTATTCCATTTTTTTTTTTATTTTATTGCACAGACAGTAAAAACCCGTTTCAGTTTTTGAGAGATGACACTGTTACGTTTTAATTATTCGACGGTGATGACGCGATTAAACAGCGCCATAGTAGTGTCCGAAAAATGTTCAATTGAGTTCACTATGAAGTGCACAATATTAATTTCCCTATGTAGGGGGTAGGGGGTGAGTGGGTGGTTTCGGAGACAGCCAATTTGTTTATCAAGTCAAAATTTAGGAACATGATACTGGCAGCAGTGCAGACGGTCTTTGGCCTTTTACAGAAATGTAATTTTTATTTTTTCGAGGAATATGAGTCTAAATATAAAATAAATTCAAATAAACATCCTACCTCTGTCCTCCAGAATAAAAGCAGAGATAATGTGATCCCACTCTGGGTTCCTGGTGTCCAGCAGAACTAGAACCAGGTCGAAGCGGCTCAGTAAAGGACTGGCCAGAGCCACGTTGACAGACAGCGGCTCCTCACAGTTATACTGGCCTTTAGGGTTGGTGGCAGCCAGGATGGTGGTTCGAGTGTTCAGCTTACACACCATTCTACACAGAACAGAAACACATTGGAAGTATTAACACTGCTGTTCAACTACACATATTATAAAAACAATAATTAGTCATGTCATCAAACTGATATATATATATATATATATATATATATATATATATATATATAAATAAATAACTCTCCCACCATTTGAAAAACCCTGCTGTCAGGTACTTGTGTGTCCTACCCGGCTTTGGCCACGCTGATGGACTGCTGCTCCATGGCTTCATGAATGCTGATGCGATCGTGTTCCTTGATGCTATTGAACTCGTCGATGCAGCACAAGCCTCCGTCGGACAGAACCAGAGCCCCCGCCTCCAGATGCCACTCACCCCCGTCCTTCACCGCTGCCACCGTCAGTCCTGCAGCCCAGCAAGGATTCACCGTTCACACCAAGGTTACTATTGCTATGGAGAACTACAGAAATGACCACAAAAAAAAAAAAAAACTACAACTGGGAAAAAAACAGTTTTCCTCAAGGTTCAAGGTTAGTGTATTTATAACTGTGGGTAGATTTGTTTTGCAGAAAGAATTATTTCATTTGGCAACAAAAAAATACAGAACACACACTGAAACCTGTTCAGCGGGAACTTAATCAAGCGTCAAAACAAAAGACAAAAGAAGTTCTCAGTGTTCCACCGTTCATCAATATAACAGCATAAATAATAATTAAACAGATCAAATAAATAAATAAAATCAAGGTCAATAAAAATAAAAACACTCTGGATAAAAACATAAAATTAAAAAGTTTAAATTCGAAGTCACAATAACAAATAAATAGAGCAAAGAAGGATAAATAAAGTGGTGTCACTACTTTTTATTCAGTTCAGTGACAGCGACAGGAACAAAGCCTTAACTGAAATAAATTGTAAAAAATTATAAAAACAAATAAAACATAACTAACTGAAACTACATTTACTACAATTAACTATACTATGGGTGACATTCTCTTCATTTTCATCTTTGTTAATGAAATTAAGTTGGGAGAAAGTAACAGCGTCCTGTTAATTTACTGTCACATATTTATGTTTTGTTTTTTGTTTTTTTTTGGGGGGGGGGGGGGGGGGGGGGGGGGGGGGGGGACGACACCAAACATCCTCTAATGCATTCAAACTTTCTGTGTGGTGGTGGTGTTAGGATCCATGAGCTGCTCTGACCTGCACTGGTTGATCCAATCCCAGCCGTCAGGACTGAACGAGGCATCACTTTGGCTGCGTACTTAAGGAACTGGGACTTCCCAGTGCCAGGATCCCCAACCAGCAGCATGTGGCACTCACCTGAAATAAACAAACAAACAAATCCCTACAGAACACAACTAAACAAATAAATACAAAGACAAAGGAAAAAATAGTGCCAATGGCCCTGTGCTCATCAGGACCTCACAGCTGTGATGTCTTGCTATCAACAAAAGGGAGTCATTCAATAGATCATAAAACAATCTCACTGTGTGTTTTTATCAACAAATGCCAATGGGGTAGCATCTGACTGAACAAAAATAGATAACTGGGTAATGACATATTACTGTGGTTAAGCAAGGGATAATGTATTGCCCACGCGTTACTACGGGAAAAATATCTCCCACCGAGGCCGGACAGCACCAATTCATCAATTCAAAGTGAATGTGAGCTGTCACAACATTCTACAGGGCTGTAGAATAAAGCTGTTAAATGCTACACAGGAGGTTGTTGGTGGAAACTAATTACAATTACTTTCTAATGAATCGATCAGAATTGAAATCTGAGGGAAGAGTAGTGATTTTAGTGCCAGACTGGAAAAATAAACAAAGTTGTAAACAAATTATTTACAAATGTTGACAAACAAAGTGGAGCTAAAGGGTTTCACAGATGTCAAAATGCAGATAGTGATTTGTTTTTTAAAAAAAAGAAGAAGAAAAAAAAAAGAACATAAACCTTTGTTTTCAAATTCAAACCCTTGTTCATTTTGTTCCAGTTCATAGTCCACCTGCTGCAGAGCCTTTAACAACTTACAAACCACAACTGAAACATCAAAAACTCAACAGAAGGAACAAATTTACCTCTAACTTTGGTCCCAGATGAGTCGACCCTCTGGACTCCTCCGGCCATAACCATGGCAACTGCCAGTTTGATGACGTACATCCCAAAAATTTGTGGACACAAGCTCATCAGGATCTGATCCCTGCCTGCAGAAAAGACAGAAAGAAGACAGTGTTCACCCTCGTATCATGTTGAAAATTAATTGCATTGATTATATTGTGGGTTATTTTGACCTGTATAAATTCATTCAAAACAGTAAAAAAAAAAAAACAACAACCAAAGAACAAAACTAATGCAGATTAATCCATAATCATGACTCTCGCAGCTATCTGAATGTACAAAAAGGTGCCCGCTCACTTCAGGTCAGCCTGCGCATCACTAACACCCATCCACCCATCATTACAGGTTTGGAGCGCTGAAAATAATTGGCTGGTGTTTTTTCAGTCTTGTGTGTTCCACAGGCGAATATATATTTTCATTCTTGTGTTACAGTATTGAATTAATTAGTTAGTTGTAATTGGGGAAGCAACATAGTAAAAAACCCTCCAGGTACACATCTCAGACCCCACCTTTAGCATAATATGAGGATTACAGAGATAAACGACAGCAGAGCATATATGAGGGAATGCAAGTGTCCAAATCTTTGTGTGTGGAGTTGGAAGTACACACCAGACAGAGGATCGTGTTTGAAAGTGTCCCAGAATTCCTCAAACTCCTTGTGGACCTCCTCCAGGAGCAGAGCAGCTGCCGTCTGCTGGTTGTTGACTTCTATGTTATTGGCTTTTAGTACCAGGTCCAGCTCACACTCACAACCATCACGAAAAGGCTTCCAGCGCTGACACATGACCCCGTACACTGTCACATCATCACCTGCAAAAGAACAGACCAGCTCATGTTTACTTTGAAGGGTTGGTACAAACTGCAAAGAGGGGAGAAAAAGAAGAGAAACAAAAGCAAAAACTAAGGCTACGGATTTAACTCTATAACTCCTAAGACTTTGGCAGTTCCACAGTCAAAATAAAGAATAAAATAAGCAACAAAAACAACCAAAGTGATCAATGAAAACAAACAAAAATGAATAATAAACCAACAAAATAATAAGTAAGATGAACAAAGTCAGACACAAACGGAACAAAATTTAAGAAAAATAATATACAAAGCAAAATGCAGAAAAATAAATTAAATAAGTAAGAAAATTAAGAGAAACAGCCAAAGGGATCAATAAAAAACAACAGATATGAATAATAAAACAACAAAATAATAAGTAATGTGAGAAAAGTACGACACAAACGAAAAAAAAAAAAAATTAAAAACTGTCCATTTTATCCTGGGGGCAGCCATTTTGGAATCACGTGAGCGGAAAACCTGTTCTGTTGGTCACCAGAATTTGTGTCCTCAGCGAGAACTCAACAAACATGCACACAGGCAAAAAATATAAATATATCAAACATGTTTGATTTTCTGCTTAAGCCCTCGTGAGGCAGAAAACTGGAAGGACTTTTTGCTCAGCAGACAGCTTGAGTGTGTGGCAGGTATTAGTCATTATTGTGTTCAGTTCTTACCAGATTTACAACTGTCAACCAAGTCATCCTCCAAAATTACAACCATGGACCGAGGAACACTGCCCACAGACAGTCTCTGCACCTGAGGAACACATAGCAATACGTGAACAGAGCATTAGTGTTAGCATTAGGGTTAGGCTTACCATTAGGGTAAGCATTATTTCAGCACATATTTGCCAGCATTAGTTTGTTGATTCAGTCGAGCTGCTACTTCATAATTATTAGAAACATTTATTTAAAAAGTTGCATGTCCTATATCTGTTCTTCCATATTGATAGTTGAAATGAAAGCAAAACAGGTATTGCACGCCATCATTTTCTTCCAGTAGACATCCAGACATTAAGTGGGCATTCTGTCGCTTCGGAACCCTCTGTACCCCTAGGTCTGAAAGCCCAATTCACTGAAGTGAAATATACCCATTTCCATAGAAATGTGTGTCTTTCAGGAGAGAGAGAGAGAGAGAGAGAGAAGGGGGGAGGGGTGATCTGCTTTGGAGGAGTGTGCGCTTTTCTTGTTGTGAATACGCTCATTAATGTTTGCAGAAAGGTGAGAATTATTGTGAACGTGTTTAATAAAATTTGATTGACTGATATATCTGACTGTTTTGTTTTATTTAAAGCACCTTATTACTATTATTATTATACTTTATATATGAAAAAAAATCTAAAATAAGCCATTCATTGACGGTGTGGATTATAATCCAGTGCGCCCTATAGTGCAGAAAATACGGAACAGAATTTGGAATTTAAAAACATCATGTAAACTTAGCCAGCATTAGTTCATCTCCTACAAAATCTCAACTATGTGTTCAGTCATGTGAAAGGATAAAAAAAAACATCTGACCTGCTCTTGGATCTTGATCTCCTGGTAGTCCCTGCAGGCGTCTGGTTCAGCATCTGCAGACAAACAGCTGAACTTACAGGAGTTACAGCCATCAGGGTTTGGACAGACAGACGGATTGACGAAGGTGTAGAACTGGGAAAAGTCTGCTTGCACCGTGAACACGTGTCGACATTTGGCGCAAATGTAGTCACGGCTGAATTCCAGCACCTGTTAGAAAGATAGAAGAGTTAAAAAACTGCTGTTCATTCCACTTCCCCTTTAAACACAGAACAGAATAACCTTTGTATTAAGGTCACAGTAGAATCTGAGCATCATTGCTTCTTTTCATATTCTGTTGAGAATCCATAATTCGAAAAAAAGAAAAAATTACCCTTAATTAAGCTTGGGTAATAAACTGAAAATTTACTGTTACCGACATTTACTACAATAACTGCCATCATTTTGCCCAAGACAGTACATTTAGTATTTTAATAAAGAAACTAAAAGTGGTTTTTTTGTATATATAATTTTTTTTGTGCTGGTACAATATGTTCATTCCTCTTTAAGAGTATGTGGAGCATGTGTAGTCATGTGACTCCACTCATCCAGTCTGAACAGAAGGGAAACAGACGATGAGGAAATGACTGATAATTCAAATGCAGAAGTGACTGAAACAGACGTAACCATAGTAACATGTGTCACATTGCACTTGTTCTGAAAAGAAATTTGACATCTGTTATTTGGAAATATTTTGGGTTGCACGAAGATAATATTAAGCAAAAGGACATGAAATACCAAGTGTCACAGATCAGATGACATCGCTTAGCAACCAGGTTTTGGCGTGGTGCAAATATGATTCTACATACATTTATAATATATATTTATTCCCATTGTTAGAAAGGCAGTTTGTCAAAAAAGAATTATAAATATTCAGATAGAACAAACCTTGTTGTCTGTGAAGTAAACAACGCCACATGGTGTTCTTTACCTTAGCAACACTGGTACGAATGACGGTGCCAGTGATGGACAGGAAGTGTCCTACGTCTCTGGATCTGGGAATAGTGTCTCTGGTGAGTTCTGGACAAACGGGCAGACCTGGAAGGACAGAAATAAGATGACATTTATAGATAATATAGGGAGGAGTGAAGGACGACATCATCTAAAACCTATATGGACCCATCAAAGAGTAAAAAAATTACAAACAAATGATTTAGAGAAGAAAATGACAGAAAGTTATGGCTGGACGTTGATGGGGTCAACCATCGGTCAAACGGTCATTGGTTAACATCCATAATCTACATTCAACCAAAATTTAATGGGATCTATTCTGGACCACCTTGCACCTCTCCTGAAAATTTTTGTGGAAATTGGTCCAGTAGTTTTTGCGTCAAACGAAGAAACAAACAGACAAACTAGAAAACACTCCGAGACGGCAGATACCCCCCCCCTCCCTGAAAACTAATGGATGGATTTTGACAAAATGTTCAGGGTGTGAAAGACTTGCACCCCCCCCCGCCCCCAATTATGAACAAAATCTAGTCTTTTGTTAATCTCCCCATTTCCACCATAAGCTGAAAATGTCATCAAAATCCATGAATAAGTATTTGAGTTCAATATAAAAAACACTGGTGAAAACATACTTACCTCAATTTCTTGTCTGAGTAAAAATCCAAAACCTTTATAACCCTAGTTAGCAGTAACCAAACCAGTGTTGGACTGAAATGAAAACATGAAGGTACTAAAGTCCACCCCCAGCAGCAGGACGTACCTGTAATTCGAGCATGAAGAGTACACCTCAGTTTGGGATCTTTTGTTGCTACTGAACCAGATGTTTTGGAGAACGTTTCCTTGGACACCGTCAAAGCCATCTGGTGTAAAACTTTATCAAATATCTCCAGGACATCGCTGGGATAAACATTGAAATAGTCTCCAACCTGTGTTTAACCAGACGTTAAAATGTGTTTAAAACGATATTTAAGCACATATAGAGGTGACGTTAAAGATGTTTAAAAATTCAGATAAAAATGGGGGGGGGGGCACAGCTGTTTTTGGCTTCTTTTAGTGGAGGATCAGTGTCAGACACTTTGAAAAGCACTGGTTTAAATGAATGGAAAATCATGTTCATGTCAGTTGATGAGGTGTTTTCCATTGGTGCTGCCTGTACCTCCATATTGTCTTCGAACAGCGTCATGGCGTTAATAATGACAGCGTGGTGGCCGTGGCCTTCTGCAGTCAGCTGGACCAGGTCTACATAATGATGTTCTGTCACATAGTTTTCAAACACACGACTGATTAAAGATTCCTGTTCTGAATTGATGAACCCAGAGGAGTGATGAGCCATGATATCTGTACACAACACACAACACACACCACACACAAGGACCAGGAAAAAGATTAGATTAATTAATTCTCTTCTTTCTTATTTTCTTTTTCCCCTTTGTTACTTCCCCCTTTATTTTTGTTTATTTTATTATTTTTCTCTGATTATATGCGAATAAACAAATAAATAAATTAAAAAATCACTGGTCAACAGACAATTTCAAGGCCATGCATCATATATATTATCCTCTGATATACAACTACTGCTACAATACTAACTACAATGCCACATAGAATACAATAGGTTTTATTGTGATTACTAAAATATGAGTGTACACTAACATTTTTTTTCTTTTTAATCTATAAAGTATCTAGAACAAATCCAGAAACCAAATACAAAAGCAGCTAAGAATAAAAATCTAAAATCAGTCAAATTTAAAACACATGTACAAAAGCACAGGTGTTATTTTCAATCATTAGTGCAGTTAAATTTGTCAAATATTATACATATAGACTAGTGCAACAGACAAATATATGACTATTTCCCATTACTGTTACTCAAATAAGCTAAAAACACATTAATACATTAGTTTAACTGATGCCTTTCTGACTTTAAACTGTAAAGTTTCCAGGTTTTTGAGGATAGTTTTAATGTAAAATATCAAATATGTTCCAAACGCTGAACAAAGTGTGTGTTTCTGACTTGTAAACATTACTATTTTGTGTCAAACATACTCAGCATTTAAACTCGGTTAGTAAGTGT
This sequence comes from Siphamia tubifer, assembly GCA_020466265.1. Classification (NCBI taxonomy): domain Eukaryota; kingdom Metazoa; phylum Chordata; class Actinopteri; order Kurtiformes; family Apogonidae; genus Siphamia; species Siphamia tubifer. The sequence continues at coordinate 33,144,770 of CM035805.1, forward strand.
CTAATAATATTAAAATAAAGTGTTCGTACCTGTTTTCCACTCCTTCACTTCCTAATTCACACAAAGTTGTGTTACCGCGGGGAAACCGATGGAGGCCGGTAAATTTTTACCCTGACAGGGAGATTGCAGGCAACATGTCAAACCAAAATCATTAAAAACACGAGGAGAAGAGTATATCCGCTTCTCAAAAAGCATTTTCCTAAAGAATACTTTGTTTATCATTTTATTTCTGATCTGACAGATATGCCATGAATGAGAATCAGCAGTGACAGGTATGGTACCGGAGAACGTGTGCCCTGTAAGGATAAAAACAGGGCCAAAAAGCTACGAGCAACACTTAGTGTCGGGTGATAAACTGAAATGGTTCATTACTGCCACCATATGGTGGGGGGTGAACTGACAGCAACTGATTTAAAAATGCCATGAAATTGAACTGTATCCAACACAAGAATAGTTAAATGCACTTGGGGAGAAATCTAACTGTGACCAAGTGTATGTATCATTTCTACTACAAATATGTTATTATACTTAAAATAAGATGGAATCAGCTACAGAGGATCTTTTCAGTGAAATATAATTACTGGATGTGCAGAGTAGTTGTTTATTTATTTTTACTGGAATTAAGCAAAATAAATACATACATACATAAATAACAAACAAAAAAAAAACAAGTAAACCAAGTAAAGTTCTCTTGGTCAGATTAGTTCAATCAGATTGTCCAGATCAATTGTCTATAAACCATTTCTTACATCTGACGTTTTACGTTTTCATTAACAGCGAATCTTTCTGTTGGAATCTTAGTTTTCTTCTTTATCCCTTCAAAAATAATGGTAAAAAAAATATAGCAAACTTCTCAAACGTGTCAACCCAATCTCTTCTATTAGTAAGAAATGTCAAAATCTGAACCGTTGTTATAAACATAGTGGGGGAAGTTACGCTAATTTAAATTAACTCAAGCTAATTTAAGATAATAATAAGCTAAAAATCACAGTTTACCGTAACGGTTTCATTCATGGTGAATTATGATAAGGGAATCTTACGTCTTTCGTTATAGTATCTCTGCTGCGGAGGAGGTGTTTAGTGACGTCACTTCCTGGAAGAACGTTTACCTTTTGCTCTTTACGGCAGCATCAAAAACATGTTTTTTAAATGTAGGAACAGTAGTTTAGTGTCAGGTGGACTGTCCGCTGATCACACAACAGCAGCTACGTGTGTGTAATAATGACAGTTAGCTCCTGTGGACTTTATCTGACTTTTCTGACCCTAGTGCTGCTGTTTGTGTCACATTAACCCTGAAATGTGGTACCGAGATTTAGAAGACGGATACGAGTCCAATAAAACAGGTAAGACCGAGCTGGTTCTGGTCCCGAACAGCTGGATTCCAGGGGACAGGGTTAATTAGCCAGTCTGAGGCAGCAGCTAACACGGGCTAATGGATGTGCTAGCTAACAGTACCCCTTGGTATTCAGATTAACCCCGGGGGAAGCCTGAGCCCGATTTCATCCTACCCATTTGCTATTCACATAACGCGATATTTAACTGCACCCCCTTTGGTTTTGATTTCAGGAGACTGACACTCAATTTACAGGTCTCATTCTGCTGAAAACCACTTTTACACACCCCTTTTGGAATCTGATGGGTCACCCCGATTTACCAACACATGCTGCGTTTCAAAGTGGTGTCATCTTCACTGGTTGTATTTCCTATTCATAGAAAACAACACAGAGAAGTGAGCGACCCAGAAAAAGCCTGTCCACATTATGTAATGTGGACATTGGCGTCACCACTTGGGGTGATGCCCGCCTATGGGATGCAGGTAACACTCCCCCAAGCCCGTCCCCCATTGCAACGAATCTTAAGTAGCACGGGGAGGCTAAGTCACGCCCTTCTACTTCCGGTCCATGGGTGCTAAACTCGCAAAAATTGGAATGGGAGTGAATGAAGCAAGTCACGCTAAATTCTGATTCCGTTTGACATGTAAGGGATAATTACTATCAGAAAAATATTTTCTGACAGGGCCGAACAGCACCCCGGAGGCAGAGGGGTGTTGTCCCAGTCTGAAGGGAAATATTTTTTGATAGTCACACATGGGCAATACATTATCCCACTTATTCTATGGGTTATTACAGCTTATTACTGCTACTGCTCTAACAGCCTGGATAAAATAGCCGTTACAACATAGCGAATATTTACTTTCAAAGTGGCCGAACTACCTGCGGAGTGATATGGTACAGTCAATCTGAAGTGACAAAACTTGTTGCCATTGGCAGCGGCCAGTTATCGAAAAAAAATCTGCCCGCAGAACGCTGGGAACATCCATTGAAAGTGAATGGGAGCTGTTGCAACATTCTAGAGGGCCGTAGAATAAGTGCTCTGAAATTCACATGTGATAGCAGTTAATAAGAAATGTTTGATGTTGCATAGGCAGACCACCTGTGTTTGATTACAAGCAAACGTGACCTTCGGTTTTATGTGGGCTTAGTAAGAGATTACAATGCGTCGCGTATGTGACGTCACACTCCGCTCAGCTGTGGTGTGGAGTCTGTGTTGACGTCACATGCATGCCAGGTATGTAGTCCAAATGATTGAGTTTTACTTGCAAATGAATCACCCATTGGTTAACTGAATAACCAGGGGAATCAGGGCCAACCGAACCATCACACCAGATGTACAGTATAAACAGAGACATAGGCACAGGTGGAAAAGTCATTTTAGTTCAGCTTCCACATTTAGTCCAAGGCTGGAATTTTCTTTTGGATAAAGAGCAAACACTGAAATAATCTAAAGAGCGTGGTCTAGACTGTTTGAAATCTTCTTTTAGATTAAATGTTTAAATGTTTTTTTTTCCAGTGGTCCTAATCCTCTTCCATATATCTGCGTCTTTCCGATGGTAAAAAGGGTTTTAGGATTCTTGAAATAACCAGTATTCAATAAAATACTGTTAAATGATAATAAATAAAATATAAACAGAAAATAAAAAACTAAAATGAAACCTCACCACCTCTACATTTAAATAAATACCTAAAAATATCACTGATATACTGTTTAATATTGATACAGCATCATGTAATGATATATTTCAACATATTGTGAACCTGATATTTTTCTCCACCTTTTTGGGGGTTTTTTTGGTTTATTTTTTTTAGGTTCCAGTAGTGGTGGATCTCCAGGATGGGTCCCTGGACAGGAGTTAGCGTGGCAGAACACCTCCACTGTTCCTGGAAACTTCAGGTGTGGACGCAGACACAGCACAGTGTCCGACAGTGGAGACACTGGTATCGGAACCTACTGCTCCGACAGCGTGGAAGGTACGACCGATACGGGACACGTTTGTGATTAAGGCTGGAGGAGACGCTTCATAGGTTCACAGCCCACCGATAGGGTTTGGCATCTAAAGAGTTTCATTCGATACTGAAACCAAATTGATACTTTCAAAATGGTACCAGTTCCTGAACAGTATTTAAGTTGGTACTTTAAAAAGAAAAAAAATCACTTTATTATATATTTGATCAAATTAAGTGCTAATTTTCTTATATTTTCAGGAAATTATTACATTACAGGGTGATACGTGCCTCTTGTTTAGTTGATGTTGACCTTTGACCTCTGTCTCCTCCTCCAGATGACACCAGTTATAGTCACCCCCCCTCAGCCTTCCAGCCTCTCTTACAGTTCCCCTTGGTCCAGGATGAGGCTTTGGTCCACATGAGGCCAGCCCCTCCCCCTTTCACTTCCACTGGTGGACGGTTACCAGCCTCCCCCAGCAGCGTGGGACCACTGCTGGGGTCGTCCATGTCCCTGGGCTCCGAAAACAGTCTGGACATGAAGGACCACCAGCCCATCCGGAGGTGGTCTTCCCTCAACAAGCTTTCGTCTGGGGCCGATAAAAGCTCCGGCAGGATGTCAGGGTACCACTACCACCCTGACTCCCAGGGTTCCTTGGACAGAGGTCTGCTTTACGGGCGCAGACGGGACCCCCAGGGCTCCAGCACGGACCTGTACCTGCCCCTGTCCTCGTCCTCGTCCTTCCTCTGGAACAGTTTACTGCAGCGTTCGCCAGGTGCTGGGCCCTGCTACCGCTACAACCACAACAGGAAGTCCAACGCTTTGGATGCACCTTTATCCCTGTCCTCAGGTTTGGTGTCGCCCATAAAACACAACTGCCTGGACATGGTCCCCAACGCCCCACTAGACACCAGCGAACACCTGTATGGGTGGGGCTTAACCAAACAGCCACAGGTGGGCTCTCCCATTCAGCCAGAGATCCGCACCAAGATGTGGCTGACGGAGCAGATGGAGTACAGCCCCAAAGCGGAGCAGGGGGGCCACGGCACAGGCGGACATGTTGGTTCCAGTGCAACAGCGGAGATCGATGAAGAGAGCCTTTCCTGGCAACTGGGAAACCAACACAAGTCAGACATTAACCAGGTGACGATCACCATGACGATAGCAGTATAGATAATCTTGCCCAACATTGGTTCGGAGAGATTATTGCAATCTGTGTGTGTGTCCGCAGAGACATATCATGCTGGAACTCAACGAATACTTGAGATATCACCATGAAATTAGCTGGGAATATACATATAGTTAATGCACATCAGATGCAATGATCCATTTGAGTAAAGGTTAAAGGTCGAGGTCATAATTAACTAAAAGGTCAAAATCACATTATCGGTTAGAACTCAACAATGGAGGGTCACAGAACGTTCAGATTGGTATCAAACGATGTTGAATGAACATTTCTACAATTTTCATAATTAGTGACCAATAGTTTTTGAGATCTCTGGAGGTCAAAGGTGACATGTCGCAAAATAAACTTCTGTAACACTGTTTGTGTCAAGCATAGACATATCGCACGATAACTTAAATCAATGCTGGATATATTATCATAATATTACACACACTGACACATGTATACATATAACGAAATTATCAATATTGCAAAAGGTCAAAGGTCAAGGTCGCATTCAGCAGAAAGGTCAAAATTACATTATTGGCTTGAATTCAAGAAAGGGTTGTCATAGAAACTTGACATTGGCACAAAATCGACTTTTGGATATAACTTTTAAACTATTCAACTTACATACTTCTAATGAGCACCAAAATGCCAGTCTTTCAGTTCTGTGTCTTAGTGTGTAAAGATTTTGACCTATTGTTGACCCAAGAGGTCAAAGGTCACTGGGTCAATACCTAAAAACATCAAATTGACTACAATAGAAAATCCAGTGGAGTAGAGACTTAGTTACCGTTATTGACAGATAGGAAACCTGGCATGAGCTTCAAAATGATGTGACATTTGATCTTAAATGACCTTGAAAGGTCAAAATCAAAATGTTAAAACAAATTGTATGAAAGTTGTTTTTCTTTTACTTTTTTTTTTTTTTTACATTATTCCACAATTGTGTTTTTTTAACACTTGGTGCTTAGTAAGGGTTCTTTTTTTTTGTTTGTTTGTTTATCAGCAACTTTACACAAAAACTACTGCACCGATTTCCATGACATTTTCAAAAAAAAAAGGTGTGAGGTGGTCCAGAATAGATCCTATTTTGGTTTGGTGGAAGTAGGTCAAAGGTCACAGTCACCAGAAATATGTTATCACAATGATCAGACATAGGTGAAATGAGGGGGCGGGGTTTGTTGTGCCTGGAAACAGTTGTTTGTGTGGAAGCAGTAAAGGGTTCGAGTCAGTAACGTCAGATCATGATGCTACTACGATGGTCACCAGGACCAGAGGGAAAATAAAAACTAACCTGTGGAGTTTGTGTTTGTTATCCAGATGCTGATGGAGACGTCCTTACCCATAAACGCTCTGGTGAAGGTTAAAGAGGGACTGCTGAGACAACGGGAACTGGAGATAGACAGGTCCCTCACCCCCTTCTACTGCTGTGTTCACATCTGTACTGAGTCCATAGATGCACAACAGGACAAACATCTTATACAGCCACAACAGCAAATCCTATAGAGCAGTGGTTTTCCAACAATGAGGTCGTCCTCCCCTGTGAGGGGGGACTGCAGGGGTAGAGGTGTCAAAAGTACTCCCATTCTGTACTTCAATAGAAATACAGCTACTTGTGTGGAAAAATACTCTGGTAAAAGTAGAAGTACTGATTCAACTCTTTTACTTAAGTAAAAGTACAACTTCTCAATTGTAATAAAGTAAAACTGCATTTTTTGGGGCATAAATGAAACAATACTTACTGAATCACACAATATTAATAAAGTATTCAAAAAAAACCTTTAATAGTGAGTTACTTTGTAGATAATGTGTTTAATCATGCCATGGTACTTAGGTATTTAGGAAAAAAAATATATGAGATTTAAAAAATCCTTAATTGAGATAGATAGTGAAAATTGTTCGATTAAAAAGTCCAAAATATGAGACAAGAAATGCACAATTATGAGATAGAGTCAAAATTATGAGATAAAATGGCACAAGTGAGGTAAGAAAATTCTAAATTATGAGATAAAAACTCCAAAATACGAGATAAGGAATGTCAAATTATGAGAAAAACTGTCAAATTTGTGAGATAAAAAGTCTAAAAAAAAGACTAGTAACCACTAATGCTAATGGGGATCCCCAATAAACAACAAACAATAAACTATCCATCTCAACAGACCCATACCAATTTAAGAAAACTGTAAATATGGGCGTGGCCCATCAGTTTATCATTAAAAGTAATAGTGTAGAAATATTAAAGGGCGTTTTGTGTTTCAGACAAAAGCAGCAGATCCTGCAGCTCCACGCACGGATCCGAGAGAATGAACTCCGAGCTCAGCAGGTGATGCAGAGTCAGAAAGTCTGGTTCGATCAACACAACATCCTGAATACTAAGGTAAAACTTCTACATCCCATTAAAAACACCCTCTGCTCACATTTTCATTATCATCTTATGCAAATAAAGAATGAAAGTCCAACAACTATGATTGTTTGTTAGGACTCGGCAGCGGGAATGCAACACAAACCGCTGTCGGATCCACTGCAGTACGACGAAGAACTGGGCAGGAAGCTGGCGGTGGCCGAACTGGAAGTCCACCATCTAAACCAGTTTTTTAAACAAGTCACGCACAAGTACACAGAAGGCATTCGAAAACTGGAAGAAAAGGTACAAACTGCAATCAGTCCTGCAAATGTTTTAACATCTGATTAATGTACATTTGATTAAAAAATAAAAATAAAATTCGACAACTTTTTAACCCTCCAGTATCTGGGTGTGCTTTTTACGCACACTTTGCCCATCGTGGTAAAAAAAATATGTTGTTTGGGATATTTTAACCGGGGTTTCCATGGAAAAGAAAACACTGGGAGCTGCTCATGATCTTTAAAAATCTCAGTCAATGTCTTCCAAACCTTATCTTTTTTTTTTTTGTATGTTTAGGGAGCTTCCACTCGCCCAACTTGACTTTCTCTCTTGCTCCCTCCATACCATAGGATACTGACGACGTTGTATGTCACCTTCACAGAAATTGCACCAAATTCTTTTTTTAAATTTACTGTAGAAAACGCATTAAAGGGTTAAAAATGTCACAATTATTGAGTATTTGGTATTTTTATTTACAGCGCAAGTTGATGAAATAAGAAAAAATTGTCTTTTTGTTATAACATTATTCCATCAGTGTGTATTTTACATTCACTTGGTGGTTACTAAGCACCTGTGTGGGAGGGAAAGTTAGTGACATAATTTCAGTTTATTTTAAATTTGTATTTGTTATTCTTCATCCACAGATAAGAACAAGGGATCGTTACATCACCAGTCTGAAAAAGAAATGCCAAAGAGAGAGTGAACAGAAACAGGAAAAACAACTGCGAATAGAAACACTAGAAAAATATCTGGCTGATCTTCCCACATTGAACGAGGTTCAAGCTCAGGCGCAGAAGGTAAGCACACGCCCACAAAGGCTGTAAGGACACGCCCATTTTAAATTTGAATAAGGTGTTTACAATGGTCATCTACTGTAAAAGAGGAATTCACTTTGATTTTGATCAGTGTATTTATGACAATAAAATATTACATGATCTACATCCTCTTGCACTTGACAGTTACTACACCACCCACCACTCTTTCCTATTAACTTCAAAGTACTATTAAGACGTGTGACTGCGTCCCATTACTAAAACGTCAACTTCACTTTGTTTGGAGTGGACTTCAAAAGCGAGTCATCCCTCGAAAATGGAGTGAGAAGTCTAATGTTTCACTACAGATTGGGACTTGGGATTGTTAGTGTGTGAAAATGCCATCGCCGAACATAATGTTGGGTTTAGTATAGAGCTGGGAATATTTGACCCAACCCAATGGGACCCAGCGAGTTCAGTCATAATTTTTAATCTCTCCCAGTCCAGCTTCTATTGGTGTTTATCTAAATATTCTCTGTCCTGTCAGCCGTGTCCGACTGTTTGACCTCAGTCATAGCTGTCAAGTCTCTTTTTGTTTTTGCCGGGTTTGCACAGTGTTCTGGGTAATATGATCTCCCCTTTGTTCATAGTGGGGGGGGGGGTCCCCATCCCCACTCGGTATGAAGGCAAAGTTTGAAGTGATTTTTAGCACTTCGACTCACCCTGGAACGTAATGGGACACACCACACTTTGACATGAACTTAAAATTTGTCATTTCCCTTAACGCATACCTTCGCTAAATTCCAGGTGACCCCATCTGGTTGTTGTTTTGTTTCCATCTGATTAAAAGCATGTGTTTGTGTCCAGCTGGAGGAGGTCCAGCTGAAAGCCAAGGACGTAGAAGACACAATGAGTCGCCTCCAGAAAAGCGCCGAGCACGCCTGTCTGCTGATGAAAGAGAAGAATGTGAAGATCGAGCTGCAGGCCAAGAGGGAAGAGGAGCTGATGGCATCTGTGCACAGGTACGAGGAGCAGCTGACAACCTGCTGTGGACAAGGGTTTGGTTATTTTAGAAAGACAGGTCCATTCTGCAGACAAAATAGTGAGTGTGAAGAAAAGACATGAAACCACAGACCAACTTTTATTTTCTCACAGCCTTAATCCCGAGCAGGTGACTTTAAGTGTTGTCCTTTTACATGACAGTACTGACAGTGTTGTTCTCCTGTTTATTCTGGTCTGGTGCAGTCTGCAGCAGAAGGTGCAGCTGTGTTTGGCAGACGGCGTCAGGCTGCCTGTGCTCGACCTGAAGCAGCTGGAGGTGGAAAACACTCACCTTCTGGAGCAGCAGGACTACAGCAGCAAGGTAACGACCTCCACCTGCACATTTACTAATGTTTAATTCATGTTGACTGTGCGGCAGTATTTCATTTCTGCAGCACACCCATGTTGTTTTGTGTGAATTCATAATAATCTATCGACGTTCCTCTGCAGCTTATCGATCACCAGAAAGAAAAGATTGAGAAGTTGATGTTCCAGCTGACGGTAAGAGAATATAAACCCACACATGACACCAAACACTGTGCGTTTACAGTCCCATCTAACTTCACCTATTGTTAATAACTGAGCTAAGGACTCAACTGCAGTTTCCCAGAAACCCCAGTATACATTTGCAACAAGATAATCCAGTTTTTTTGAGTCAGGTACATTGCTCGCTCTCTAGTGTTGGCATTCTTCCAACTGGCATCATGGATAAAGAAATGCAAAAAAAATATAGTAATAATAATACAAAAGTAAATAAAATAAAATAGAAATGTATATAGATTTTTAAATACAAAATAAAACACTTTAAAAAAAAAAAGAAATCATATTTTTTAAATTAAAAAAACAAGGATCAGATTTGAGGCAAACACAGCAAAAGCAGGAGACCCACAACCATGAAGATATGGACCACAACCATGCAACCGCTCAGTTAAAAAAACATGTAAACGTATGGATTGTGTGTGTAACAGATGTGTTGTGTTTAAAGCAGTTGTTTGAAACCTGCTATTCTTTTGTTTTCCTCTGAGCAGCAGCGGCAGATGGAAGGAGGACTGCTGGCGCAACCTCCATCTACGGCTGAGATGCAGGAAGTGGGCCAGTTACTGAAGGAGATGTCCTTATGTCTGCTGGACCTGCAGGCGCTGTGCAGCATCCAGGCCCAGAGGGCGGAGGGGAAGGAGCCCAACCTGTCTCTGCTGTTAGGGATGAAGTGTAAGTAAGAGGAAACACAACAGGGTTCTGTTTGGACGCCAGCTTTTTACTTTACACAAAAACTACAAGGTCATGAACTTTTCAGTAAAGGTGTGAGGTGATCCAGAATAGATCCCATTAAAATTTTTTGAATGTAGGTCAAAGGTCAAGGTCACCAAAATGTGTTTTCACAATGATCAGAGATGGGGCAAATCAGGAATGTCCTTTTCATTCCTGGATACTCAGTTTTACATTTAGCTTCTTTTTGCTCTCACTGTTGATGTGCATTGACATCAGAACCATGAAGGGCAATATAGAAGACTCTAGGTCAAAGGTCACAATAAATGTCAAAATCAAATATTGCATATCATTTTTTAACTATTCATCTTCCAGACTTCCAATGAGCACCAAAATGCTGGTCTTTCAATTCTGCATCATGTATATATAGATTTTGACCTGTTGTTGACCCAAGAGGTCAGGGGTCACTGGGTCAATACCTAAAAAATTACAATGGACATGAAAAACAAGTTGAGATAGAAACTTACTTACTATTGTTGACAGTAAACTTGGTATGGGCTTTGAATTGACATCATGACCTTTGATCTTGAGATGTCAAAATTAAAGTCACATGATTTTAAATGGTTGTAACTCTAAAAAGAATAAGTACTCAGTTACTATTAATAGCAGATGGGAAACTACATGTAGGGTCAAAAATGGCATCATGACCCTTAACCATGAGTGACCTTAAAAGGACATACCCATAGTGTTACATTTTGAGCTATTAAGAGCCATTAAGAGCTAACATTTTTTAATAGGGGTTTGTCTTGTTAACGGTCACTAATTAAAAAATGGTGAAATAAAAAGGTCATTGTGGAAAGCTCCTCCTTTTCTCATAGCTCCTCCTCTGCTTGTGTCTCTGCAGCGCTCAGTGTATCCGTGGAGGAGAACGAGTGCAGAGTGGTGGTGGAACAGGAACTGAGGTTCAAGCTGCAAGAAGTCACACAGCTTAGGAAAGACATCGATGAACTGAGGAAAAGCATCAAAGAATGTTCTGCCCAGCGCTAAAACATGAGGAACAGCATCAAAGAGTCTGAAATCACATGATTGGAAACCGGGGCCGATCATGTGATTTCAGACTCTATTGGAATCAGTTATTACGCGACATTCACTGCTCAGATCAGGTCAATAAATAAAACTAAGGGACATCCTGGATCTGTTTAGTGGTTCTACATTTTTTTTATGTTTCATAGAAGTATCAGAACGGGACTATACAGCTGATCAATCAAAATCTAAGGACTCGGACTCTGGGGAAAAAAGCCTGATGGGGACATTTGTAGTTTTTATGTTGAGGATGATCCTGTTCTTCAGATACTAAGAAAATACTGCTATGCAAAAGCATGCGTTACATTTTTTTTTTTAATAAAATTCTTGATGAAAAAAATATTTGCATGGCTTTTTTCCCCCCGTTTTTTCGTATATATATATATATATATATATATATATATATATATATATATATATATAATCCAAAATTGAGTTGGTATCTTTTGTACATTATGCCATTTAAAAACCCCTGTAATAAAGCAACAATGACTTTGTTGATAAAGAAAGTTGTTAAAAATATTGGTGAACAGTAAAAAAAAAAATCCCATAATACTTCAAGAAGTGCAGTAAAGGTGTTCCATAATAGTCCAAAAAGTTCAGTAAAAATATTCCATAATAGTCCTGAACATGAGCAGCACAAACACAACAGGTCAAAGGTCAGGGCTTTAACCTGAGCCCTTTACCAGAGCTAGTCTTTAGCCACCAGCGGTAGCACTGTCAGCACATCTGACACCTGTCAATCAAAAGGCGAAATTATTTTTTTTAACCAGGCTCCGCCCCAGTGGAAGGCCAGTGAACTACAGTTACCTTCTGCCAGTTTACTGCTATGCCTCCTCAGTCCCTCCAGAGGACGCCCACCTGCTTCATTTTAAACACAGGTCTGGTTAACATCAGTCTAAAAGTCCCCAACAGTGGCCCTGGACCACACAAACAGTTCCACACAGTTTTCCTTGACCCAACAAACAGTTCCAGCGGTGGAGCTCATATTCAATTACTATTATTTGAACAAGGTTTTATACAGAAAAATGTTAAAGAAGTTAAAGAACTTACATGTGTAAAAACCAAATACGAGTGACTTCAAACCAAACTTTATTTAAAGGCAACGTCAGAACAAGATATAGATCAGCTGTGAAGACACCGAAGCACAGAAATATATTTTTTAAAAAAACAAAAAAAAAACTAAAGGACACCAACATTAATGGCCATGGTTTACATGAAGGACCTGGACCTGCTGGACCACAAAACGGTCTGGAAAAAAACACACTGTAAAAAAAAAAAACCTTCAGTGTATTAGTTTCATTTTTAGTCCAAATATGGGAAGAGATTAAAATCAGACAGAATCACCTAGAGAGGAACTTTTCAATGAGATAGAAGAACTGATTCATAGACAATAGACCTGGATTAATCTGACTGAACTAAACTAACCAAGATCAGTTTACCTAGTTGAACTGGTGGATTTATTTATTTTCGCTCAATTCTACTTGTATTTTTTTTTTTTTTTGCTTAATTCAAGATTTTTTTTCATTTATTCAAGTTTTTTGTGTGCAATTTTTCCCTTTATTCAACAATTTTTTTCTTAATTCAACCTTTTTGCACTTTTTTAAAGATTTTTTTTTTTTTTTTGCTCAAAAGGTGTCATTCTGCTTAAAACTACTTTTCCACACTGATGGGTCGCCCAGAGTTACCAACACATGCTGTGTTTGAAAGTGATGTGTCACCTCCACTGACTGTATTTACCATTCATAGAAAACACAGAGAAACGAGCCACTCAGAAAAAGTCTGTCCACTACACGTCACAGGGAAATTGGCATCACCCACGTCGGGTTAAGCCTGTCCCTAATTGTAGCGAATCTGAAGTAGCATTAGCATCTACAAGAGAAATTGAATTCATTAAAAGCTGAAAATTCACATCAACAATGCAGCAGGCTAATGAAAACAACACTGAACCATACTGCCTTTTTATTAATTTACGTTATTATTTACGAAGCGTATCGACGGGCACCATGTTGAATTCTGTTACGTCCGTCCTGATTTCGTATATGATCTAGTGCCGACCATTTTTCTACCCTCCAGAAACAGCTGGAAACATGTTTTTTTTTTAAATGGAACAAATGCACAATGCATTCAATAACAATGGAGTACACAGCAATATTAATGAAATAACCATGGATTGACAGCTTTAATTCAACCTGCTTTTATCAATTCAATATTATTTTTTGCTTACTTTTAGGTTTTGGGGTTTACTTCAAGATTTTTTTCCCCCACCAAATTCAACCAAAAAAACCATTTAAAATCTTCTAGTTGAACCAGGTAAAATGATCTTGGCCAGATTAGTTCAATCAGATTACTTTCAGATCTATTGTCTATAAATCAGTTCTTCTATCTGACTGAAAGGTTCCTCTGTAGGTGATTCTGTCTGATTTTAAAAGTGCAATCACTTATTTTCAGCAGAAATGAAACAAATACACTTAAGGACAGGTTTAGATTTTTACAGTGTGTTTATGTTCGGACAATAATGAAATTAATGAAAAACCAGGTTTATGTGTTTTTCGTATCAACTCTGAGTTTGTGCTTATTTTAACAAGAATAAAAAAAAATAAAACCGTGAACATGATACAAACCGTTCTGTCGCACTATTCCTTCATTTTGGACTTCTGTCGTGACGAGCATCTTTTCCATTTGTTGTTTTACAAATTATCTACAAATAAAAATAACTGCATGTTTTTGCAACTGTTAAAATCTGAACTACGATGGAACATTAGCACCACAGATGGAAATAAAAACACACGTAACTACAAGAATAAAGCCCTAAAATATACAGATAAAAACTGGAATTTTCGGACAAGTCCAGTACAGAAAGAGTCATAATTTTAAAAGAATAGTCTTAAAATATCAGGATAAAACTTGTAATTCTTCAGATTTCTGACTTTTTCCACACAATTCAGACTTTTTTTGGTCAGAATTTTAAACATTTTTTTCACAGAAATCTAATCCCAGCATAAAAAAAAATAATAATTCAGCTTTAGCTTTATTTTGTCCCAGTGACTAATCCACTTCAGTATGAATCTTCTTTTTTTTTTTTTTTTACTTCCAACTTTATTCTGGTAGCGACAACAGTTTTTATTTTTCTGATATGGTGCTAAAACACTGTTGTAGATATTGATGGACATGAATGTGTCTTGCTTTTTGTTATCAGTTTATTTTTTCGAAAACTGGAAAATTATACATTCAAACAAGTGTTTAGATTATATGGAAACTGAAAACATATCCTAATTTTTTAGTTTTTTTTAATGATCAGAATTTTGACTGTTTTTCTCAGAATTTTGTCTTTTTTTCCTCAGAATTGTGCGTTTTTTTCTCTGAATTTTACCTTATTACCCAAAATGATTAAGTTTTTTTCCTCTGACTTGACTTTTTTCTCCTCACAATTCTGCCCTTTTCTTTTCAGAATAATATATATATATATATATATATATATATATATATATATATATATATATATATATATATATTGAAGCTTAACTTTATTTCTTCCCAGTGGCTTGAATATTCTTCTGTATTAAAACATCATTATTAAAATCAAATTCATGTCTGTTTTTTTTTTAACTATGACTTTATTGTGGTAGTGATGAATGTTTTTAATTTTCCGATGTGGTGCCAATACTATCTACACGTTGTAGACATTGATGGACAAGAATGTATTGTTTTTTTGGGTTTCTTAATTGTTCCATTTGATAACTGTGAATCCATAGGTTTGTTTTCCTGTGAGTTTCTACTGTGTATTTTTCTTCTTATTCAGTAACATGCCCAAATCTATTTAAAGTGAACAAAGTCAAAAACAAAAGGGAAGTGAATGGGACTGAGCTGCAGCTAAAATACCAGGACAATTTTACATCCGAGATTAAGATTATACAACTTTTTCATAACATTTCTTTGACCTTTTCCTCTTTTTTATATATATATTTCCCTGTTTTTCTATTATTGTTCTTGTAGGAAACTTTCAGTGGAGTCCATAAAAGCACGTGTTCAATCAGCTGTTTGTCTTCCTTCAGACTCCAGGACGTCCCTCACACACAGAACACGCCCCCTCCCATCTGGCCACACCCCCTCCCTTCTGTCTTCTTCCTGAAACGCTGACATTTATCCAATATTTGGACTCCGTACTTTGTTCTTGGCTCCTCAAAAATTGTCAGATTCAGTTTTTCTCCCCTTGGTGCTCTAGTGATTCCCTCCAGTTTTGTTTGTTTTGTTTTTTCCCCATGATACAGTAGTTATTCCCTCCAGTGTGCCATAGCTTGGTTCAGCCAGGAGGTGCTGTTGGCCTCAGAGGCTTTGGAAGGGTTTTCCTCTGATGCTGCATTGGTGGAAGCATCACCGTTTTCTGGTTCGTTAGTGAGTGACATTTTCTCCAGGGCTACGTGGAAAGGAAAAAAAGCAGGTTTAGTCATCTCATGCACATCATTGACTTTATTCTGTGTGTGCTTTGTGTTGCACAAGTTAGCATAACATAACATACCTTAGCATAGCACTAACATAACATAACTTGGCATAGAATTAACATAACTTAGCATAGCATTAGCATAACATAACTTAGCACAGCATTAACATAACTTAGCACATTAACATAACAGCACGGTATTAAAATACTATACCCAAGCATAGCTTTACAAAACTTAGCACAGAATTAAAATACCATACATTAGCATAAAATTAACATAACTTGGCACAGTATTGACATAACATAAGTTAGCATTGCATTAACATAACAGCACAGTATTAAGATAATATATCTTAGAATAGCATTAACATATAACATAATACGACATAACATCACATCATTGAATAGCATAGTATCACATAATAGGGTTGGCGAGTCGTTGCGTCACCATGGCACAAAACGTCACTTCCGGATCCATTGAGCTATCAAAGTAGTCAGAGAGCTTCTGGACAGTGCTGGAGTGGTAAAATGGTCCCTCTGTGTAAGCATCGAAAACATTTTGACAAAGACTTTCCTTTTTACGAGTTTCCCGTTGATAAAAAGTGGTTGAAGTTGATACACTAATTTGGATCTTAAATCATGATCAATACAACTTAATGCCAGGTAGCCTGTTACCTGACGTTAACATTATGTGCTAGCTCTTTTCTGCTCAACATACATACCGGTACTCATTCCCGAGTCGGATTTATTTATGTTGTGCCAGAGTTGATAAAGATATTTTCTGATTTGATTTTGAAGCCCCTTATCGAGATAAAGTGGCTGGCCACTCGGAAGCGAGTTTGTTTAGGGAACCAGCTGTCGTCGTTGTCATCGTTGACAGACCATTCACACACTCATACACACACTCATACACCAGTAGACGGCTGCTGCCAAGACACCGGCGCTGCCTCGCCCTACTGGGAGCAACTTAGGGTTCAGTGTCTTGCCCAAGGACACTTCGACATGAGCCGGGACGCGAACCGCCAACCCTTCGATCATCGGACGACCCACTCTAACAGCTGAGCCACAGCTGACCACATAGAGTTTAGAATCTGAATTTATTTTCGCACAGGTGGCTAATGTTAGCACCTGTGGAACCAACTACCTGAGGTCTGTTCAAACTGTCAGTGCATTTAAATCAGGCCTGAAAACATTACTGTTCACTGGAGCTTTTACTTAAATTCTTAACCGTCTTTTAAATGTTTTTATGTCTCTTATTTTAATTGTCTTTTAATGCATTTTAATAATGTTTTTTTTTTTCATTTTAACTTTGTTATATTTTACCTAGAGCACCTTGAATTGTCCTGTACACGAAATGATATAAAAGTTTGATCAACTTACTTGAAAATGCAGATGAATCCTCGCGGTCTCATCTTTTCAACGATGTATTCCTTGCCTTCATAAGCTTAGCAGGCGTTTCACAATCCAACAGTAAATATTGGCTGTAATCGTTGCCGTTTACATTCGCAGCTGCGGTTTGGATCCGTGACGTCACACTTGCCAACTATATAGAATATGACACATACCTTGCAGGGATGCAGAGCTGTTGCTAGGTGCTGCTGTACTGTTGTCCTCCAGTTCATCCAAATACAGTCGGTAGCGATGGCCGCTGTCGTCTTCGTACTCCACGTTCTCGTCATCGCTGTCGACCTCTGGAGCCACGTACACAACCTCAAACTCAATCTGTCCTCGCTGTGACACAAGAAACACAAAGATTACAAATAATACGACAACTACAGATGCACAACAAACAAGGATTATGCATGTGCATTAGTGTGTGTATTAGAATGTGTGTGCATTAGTGTGTGTATTAGAATGTGTGTGCATTAGTGTGTGTGTTGCTGGTCACCTGTTGGGACAGAATAGTAACAGCCTCTTTGTGTTTGGAGTCTCGTAGGTTGATGCTATTCACTGCCAGGATGGCGTCTCCTACGTGCAGACCTCCACAGCGGTCCGCAGGCTGACTGGGATGGATCTCTGAGATCAGGATGGGAACGCCGTGTTCTTTACCGCCCTGAACACACAATACCACACAGTAGAACACATATGGACTCCTGTAATACTGCAGTGACCCCCCCCTCCCTCCAGACCTCAACCAGCTGATTCTGACTCTTACCGTTATAGAAATCCCCAGACCTTCATGATCATCTTTGACCAGAACCACTTTTCGGATCGGACCCACACCCTGGGACTTCTTCAACATGTCTGGGTCCTACACACACAGACACACACACATTTTGTAGGTGTACGAAGCAGTTGTAAAACAAAGCAGAGCTTTAGTCCATAGATGTCCTGGTAAGAAAGGGCTGTTTTACAGCTTTTTGGTAAAATAAATAAGTAAACAAATAAATTCACATTTTGAAGAATATTGTCACATTACCAGGATTTTTTTTGTCCACATCACCCTCTCCTAAACACACACACACACTGCTGGGGTGGTGGGATGTCTACACTCTTTGCTTACATGTCCTACAGGGGATGGCAGAGGTTTTTTGGGGTCGTTGCGCCCTCTACAGGCCCTGATGACAGTCTTGTGGCGGTGCAGGTGGATCTCTGCCTCCAGCTGGTTCCACAGTTTGTCATGTGCTGGTCCTTTCATGTCTCGTCCCAGTAACTGGATCTGCTGCACCCTGGAGTACAAACACACTGTTTTCAGTCTGAACTGAGTATTTTCTTTCATGTGACTTCACATTTTATATTATTAATAATACTACTACTACTACTACTACTACTACTACTACTAATAATAATAATAATAATAATAATAATAATAATAAGTAGAAAAGCACTCAGTGAGTGCAGATTCCACCAAGGCTACTTCTACTGATAGTTCAGTTTTGTCGAACAGTGGTTTAATGAAGATCAGTTCTAATGTGGACTTTTACTCACAGTTAAGATTCAAATACTCAAAGGCTCATTAAGTCAAATACTGGTACAACAGTGCACTGGTACTGGTACTAGTACTAGTACTGGTTCTGCTGTAGTACCATCAGACCACCAATGTTTTGAGCCCATCCTTTCTGGTTTGATTCTGGTTGTAATGGTAGTTCTAGTTATGATTGTGGTTATGGTTCTAGTTCTAGTTTTGGTTGTGGTTCCCATAGTTCAGGTTATAGTTTTAGTTCTAGTTGTATTTCTGGCAATAGTTTTAGTTTTAATTCTGGTTCTAGTTGTAGTTCTGGTTCTGGTCTAAACCTACCTTCCTGCCAGTTCCTTGTCCAGGTACTTTGCTGCCAGTCTGGCTCCATAAACCTCAGCCTGTAGAACAGCCATGTGTCTGCGCAGAGCCTCGTTCTCCTTCTTATACAGTTTCACTTCAGCCTCCAACCGCAACTCTGACACTTTCTCCTTTTTATTGGATTCAAACTCCTGCTCCTGTAACAAATGAGCTAGAATTATTATTATTATTATTATATAGACTGTAGGCTCTGATCCTGCCATATTCAGAACCTGGTTATTCAAGTCAAATTAATTTTATTTCTAAAGCAGATTTCATGCAGAAGACAGACTCAATGTGCTTCACAACAGCTACAGAACATTTAAAAACAACTATAGATAAGTGGTTCCAGGCACAGGCCCCACTCCCTTGCAAAAATTTGAGCTAATTGACCCCATCTCTGATCATTGGTGATCTGACCTTTGACCTACAGTCACCAAAATTATTTACTGGGATCTATTCTGATCCACTTCACACTTTTACTGAAAGTTGCATGGAAGTTAGTCAGGGAGGACTTCCTTTTTGTGTGTGTGTGTGTGTGTGTGTGTGTGTGTAGGGCGGCAACATACACAATCTTCTCCCTGTGTGACGTTTGAGTTTGTTCTATAAAAAAATAGTGCCAATGTCCCTGCGCTCACCTGGACCTCACAGCTGTGATGTCTTGCTATCAACAAAAGGATGTCATTCAATAGATCATAAAATCAACAAATGCCAAAAACAGTGTTGATGGTATAGGAAGCCCTCAAAGCTCTTCTGGGGTAACATCTGACTGAACAAAAGTAAGTAACTGGGTAATTACTGTGGTTAAAGCTGTTAAATGCTACGCAGGAGGTTGTTGGTGGAAACTAATATTAGGGCAATTACTTTCTAATGAATCAATCAGAATTGAAATCTGAGGGAGCAGAAGGGATTTTTGTGCCAGACTGGAAAAATAAAGTTGTAAACAAATTGTTTACAATTTTAAATTTCAACAAAGGGATAAGTTTTGTGCCTAATGATTAGATCTATTTAATGAATCAATCAGAATCAAAATGCGTTGAGAATTGAGGGAGAAGTGAATTTGTGAATTGTGGACGACGACCGACGAAGAAGCGCGATGGCAATAGTTCATCGCCCTTCGTCTGGATGAGTTAACCAGTGCAGAACATCACTGCAGTTTTATACACTTGGAAAAATAATAATAACTAAATAAATAAAGCTGATGAAAGTCATATACACTGCTGTAACAAAATTAGAACAAACAAAAACAAACATGCTGAAAATGAGAAAAAAACCCAAAAATAAACATGTTCAAAATTACAGCAAACAAAAATAAACAAACAAACTACTTGGTTTTGTTAAATTAGTTTCTATATTATTCAAGTGTTTTTGTACGAATATAGACACAGGACAGTCTTACCTTCACCTCCAAACATGGAACAGGCTTAAAGAAAGAAACAAACAAACAAAAAAGAAACAAACAAACAAAAAGAAAAATAAAGAAAAAAGAAATCACATTAGAGAAAGTGTCATTCATTTTAAATGGAGTAAATGACAAATCTGCTGTAGAATCAAACAGTGAATTTAAACAGAATCATAATTAATTTTTATCTGTTGAACTGAAAGAACCAACGCATAGAGAAATAATTTAGGTTTAATAGTCTTTGTGTCAGTGAATCCTACCCCCCCCCCCCCACACACACACACACACACACACACACACACACACACACACACACACACACACACACACACACACACCAGTACCAGTCTGTCTTTAATGCAGTCAGAGTCCTCTCTCTCTCCCTGCTTGGCGTGCAGCTGCAGTTGGAGCGCATGCAGTTGCAGCAGCTGGTCATGGACCTCTCTCTCCACCACTTCTCGCTCGGCCTGAGCCTCAGTCAGTTCTGAACGTAGATCCACCAGCTGAGCCTGGGGTGGGACAAGGACCAGGGTGGGAGAGACAGTGAGGGACAGGTTCACCTTAATAACAGGGAAACATGATATGCAGCAGCAGCACCACAGCCAAAGTGACATCAGCTGATCTGAGACACTGCATTTCACATTCTTTTGGTCAACATCATCTTTGTGGAACCCAAAATATTTCCTAATGACAGATGTCAAACTGCTTTCAAGGAACAAACAACAGGCTTCCACTAGCATCACTATGGTTACGTCCATTTCAGCCACTTCTTCTGAACCATCAGTCACTTCCTGATCCAATGAGGAAACAACTGATGATGACGGCTTCAGTAATAACTTTCCAGCATTTGTGTTTTGTGATCTAGAGTAGAACTGACTAAAGAGTAGGCGATACCTGAGTGAATTGACTCAGTTTTGGTTTCGTGGCATTACTTTCTGTACTTTCTTCGACTTGGGTGTTGATGTTTTAGATGGAGCCATGCATTGGGATCCCGCATATGCCTTACTTGGTCATGATTCCTGTCAGATGTAGTTGTTTATAGAAAGTTTTGTGCCAGAAACTGGCCTTTTAAATGCTTGCAACATCATGAGCTGAGCGTTGACTAGAGAGCCCTGCTGTTCATGGGCACTAGAGCTTTCAGCCACTTTAACCTCAACACACTGATGAGTCACACTGCGTGATACACGTGAACACATGTCCACTATGTGGACGTGTGTTCACGTCCATTATTCCATTATTCCATCATTAATTTAGTGTATCGTGATGTTAATTTTTTTCCCGGGGTTCTGTCAAAATGGGCATCCCTGTCGAAATGAGTTACCAGTAGCCAAAATTGACAATAATGTCTACAAATTCACATTATTCTGTCAAAATATGTTACTTTACATTTGGAAATGTTACCATTGATATCATATAATGTTCCCATTATAGGTAGACATTTTTAAATATTTGATCCTTCTAATATTGTGTTTAGATTTAGTTACTCAAAAGGGAGGCTACCGTTTGTATCTGTTGAACAAACAAGAACACCCAGGCAACTCATGTGCATAACATTCATATCATACAAAACTTACTAATTTAAAACGTACTGTCAATATCCAATCTATCGTACGCATGTGATTGCTTTTATGCTTACTGATCGAATGCACGATAAAATAAATATAGCTTACTTTCAAAGTATGACATCCAGGGTCCATGTCAATTACACATCTGGCTGACGATGCCTGAATTGACTGACTTTTTCTCTGTGAAAACACTTGGTGGTCATGTGCTTGTGAGCCATTTTGACAGAACACCAGTCCATAATTTTTTCACAGGAATCTCTAATTCTGAGTGATTATTTCTAGGTAATTTTGCTGTGATTGGTCTGTATGTAGAACCTTAACTCAAACCAGTTCAATATTCCTGACACTTCATGTTTTCACAAATTCCCCCCAGGGCCAGAGCAGAACCGGTTCTGGTCAATGAGCTGAATGTTTGACAGCCCTGCTCATACCTTGTCTGGAAATATGGCCTATCACTGAGAAACCAGATTTTTGTCACTGTGACCTTTGACCTTTCACCAACATTTAATGGGATATATTTTGGACCATCTCACCCCTTTACTGACAAGTTTTACACACACACAGATACAGATACAGACACACACACACACACACACACACACACACACAGATACAGACAGACACACACACAGATATACAGGCACACACACAGATACAGACAGACACAGACACACACACACAGATATACAGGCACACACACACACACACAGATACAGACAGACACAGACACAGACACACACACAGATACAGACAGACACAGACACACACACACACACAGATACAGACACAGACACAGACACACAGATATACAGGCACACACACACAGACACACAGATACAGACAGACACAGACAGACACAGACACACACACCTCCAGTTTGTGGTTGAGTTGGAACACAGTCTGGGTTTTGTGACACAACTGTGCAAAGCAGGAGCTGAGGCTGGTCATCTTCTGCCGGCCTTCGTAGGTGATGTCGGCCTGGTCCGGGTCGATCTCCCCCAGCAGCAGGTCCACGTCCACAAAGGCCTTGTCGAACTCCTTCTCTAGAACCTCCAGCCAGCGGAAGATCGACATCCCGGGGCCCAGGCCGGAGCTGTGTCCTGCCGGGGAGGAGCGACTGGAGGCGGACATGGAGGCGGAGGACGGAGAGATGGAACCGGCACCGAACAGACGGACAAGCAGACCGAAAACTGAAGCACACCGAGGCCCCGGGCCAGTTCTGAGCCGCAAACAGAGGCTTTAAATTTGTTTAAGAACCGAAAAACGGCTGGTTGGAACCAGGAAGTAAAACATCAGGGTGGGATTGGATCTGTTATCCACTACGACAGTCTGTTGTGGTTAACGGTAGGCGGAAGTAATGGAGCACAGAACCGGGAGCAGCGGGGTTGGAATTTATATGGATTTATTTATTTACGGCTTTTAATGTACTAATGTACGAATTAACGAAATATTAATGCGTGGTCACGAGAGAAGAAACTCATGAACACACAATAATAATAATAGTAGTAGTATAATGATAACAACTATTCTTATTATTAATAATAAAAATATATTATTACCATTATACTACCAGTACTACCACCCTTATTATTATTATTATTATTATTATTATTATTATTATTATTATTATTATTATTATTATTATTATTATTATTATTATTATTATTATTATTATTATTATTATTATTGTACAATAACTAATAATAGGAAGATTTTTTCCACGTCACCAAAGAATCTCCGGACAATTTTAATTTGGCATTTGTCTACATAAAATTGGATACATGTAATTTACTGAATGTAGAAAAATAAATACTATTCACTGAAAGCATTTATTAAGAATGTTGGATAGATACTTCATAGATAGATACTTCATTCAAGGAGTCAAAACCTGTTTAACCTCCATCTAACCCTTCTGCAACGTTCAATAAAAAAAACTTCCCTTGTTGGCGTTGGTGGCTTTTTTCATCCACTAACTTGCACAGCCATAAAAATATATCAGAAGAATATTTTTCCCAACTTTTTTTGCATAATGCTGTCAGTCCTGATCAAAACTACGAAATATTAAAATAATAATAACAATAATAATAAATAACCCTTTAAATGCCAATTTAGAAGATGAGGTCACTGATTTTGGGAGGAGAAAAACTATGGCACAGATATGGGGAAAATATGCACAAAATGACCCATTTTCAATATAGAATGTGATCGGACATCAGAATTTTTATTTTTTTATTTTACACATTATCACAGTCTGGGATATGTCAAAGGTTAGTAATGTTATTGACTTTGAAGCATGTTTAATTTTTGTGCAGCATCAGATTCTGGTCCTCCAATGGGGTGGAGGCGGAGAACCAGTGTGTTAGTGTGTGTTTGCAGGTGTGTCTTTTTGTATAAAACCTTCAGACACTTCTTACTGGGGTTTCCTTTCACAGACGCTTTATTGCAGTTTAACTGTAAGAACGTTCCAGTGGGAGAAAACAGGAGTGGGAGAAACATGAGTGGGAGAAAACAGGAGTGGGTCACACAGTCACTCTACACATTTCACTTTGAACAGGTTTGGCTCCTGACAAACAGACAGCGTAAACATCTGTAAACATTTGTAAACATGTCTGACTACAACAATGATGGTAAAAACATGATGGCAAACACGACTCATGGCAAAGAACTCCAGCTTTTCTGTTTTTTCCTGTTATTTTTATTTTTTTTTTGTTACAGTTTTTCAGTATTTTTTCAGTTCTGCTGCTTCCAGCTTCAGTTTTCTGTTACTGTGCATGTGTGTACAAACAAAAACACACTTAAGTCTGAAGAACAAACAGACTAAACCTGTGGATCATATGGAGGAGGCATACGTTTGTCCTGTTTACACTGGAAAAATCTAAATATGACCTGAGTCCCATGATGCTTTGGGAGCCTCAGCCCTGCTCTGGCGGTTCTAGGTTTGTTAAAAGTGAAGGTGTCATCAGTGCAGAAGTCCATACACTATAAAAAAATATATATAAACCTGACCAAATGGATTAGTCTCATTTTTAGTCCAAATATGTGATCAGATTAAAATCAGACAGAATCACCTACAAAGGAACTTTTCAGTTCAATAGAAGAACTGATTTATAGACAATATATCTGGAATTAATCTGATTGAACTAATCTGACCAAGATAATTTTAACTGGTTCAACTGGAAAAAAAATTTTGTGGTAATTTGTGGTAATGTGGTAATTATTAATTTATTTTCCTTAATTTGATTAAGCTAAAAAAATCTGCCAGTGATGATTTGGTCTTATTTTAAAAAAGAAAAATGCACTTGGTAAGATTTACTTTTCCAGTGTAGAAAATCAATCTGGAAAATCAAATTTCAAAAAGTCTTATGAAGGGAATTTTATTGGTTCCGTTGCCGATTATTATTATTTGCTTAATTCAAGCAAAAATATCTTGTATGCATTTTTAAAATCTGATTTTCAGAGGTACATTTTTTTCCAGTGTACACACAGATCCTGATGCTAAGGGCATTAGAAGAGCTCATTACCTCCAAGCAGGTATTAAATTTGGGTCTGTTTGTCTGTCTGTCTGTCTGTCAGCAGGATTACGCAAAAAGTTCTGAACGGATTTTGATGAAACTTTCAGGAATGATAGATAATGGGTCAAGGAAGAACCCACTAGATTTTCAGCAATGAAGGTCAAAGGTCAAGATCACACTAAAAGTCGATATCTACATCAGTGGTAATATCTTAGGATTCAGACGAGATAGAATCTGGTTGGGTTTTTTTTTCCACTCACATCGTCTCCCCTTCAGACATCAGATGAGTCAACACCTGTGGCTCCATCACATCACATTTTGACGTCATATGACACCATATCAAGCCTTGGTGGAGGTCTGCTGTCTCCGACACCGTTGTTTTAGTTTGTTTCCAAAACAAACAAAAAAAACATTAATTCTGCAGAAAGTCCAGTGCAGCAGGTTGTTTCTATTTCTGTCGCAGTAATCGTTCCTTCATGTGTATTTGAAAACAAAACACAGAACAAACATTCTCCGTTGGCACACCACAGTTTGGCATTGACTTCAGAATCATCTCCCAGTGAATAAAATGTTCATATAACAAAGGTATTTGTGTAAAACCTAATGCATGACTCATGACTTTAACTGGATTATGTAAAAAAAAACAAAAAAACAAAAAAAACAACACTTTTTATAATAATTTCCTGCTTTTGGTTTTAAACAGATTAAAATAGATTTCCTCATATTTCATAATTAGTTATTACACATTGTAAACTTTAGTTGTATGTGAAAACCATTAAATTATAACAATATTTCCCATTACAAATGATCCCACACTGTAAAAAAAATCTAAATGTGACTCTATATATATATATATATATATATATATATATATATATACATTTAAAAACTAACAAAAATAATAAAACCCAAAATAACTAAATAAAAATAAATAATAAGAAATAAAAATTGTGTCCAGTTGAAGTAGTTTAGGTGTTTGTCATGTGGACAGTCCACATCCAGGTTGAATCCAGATCACTTTTCCATTAACCCTCAAACTGTGCAAATACAACTTGCACATAAAAATTTACCTAATGGGTAAAAAAGTCACTCCTTTTTTCATGAAAAATGGATGTTGTCGGACGTTACAACTGGGGTGTTAGAAAATATCTGTTCTGCACTAAATGGCGATATTTAACTTGTTGTCAGACGTGAGGGGGGGTGGGGGGGGGCAGCATCAGGGACAGCTGTGCTAGGGTCTGTGTTTGGTTCATTCCTTTTCCATGCTTTAATTTCTAACAGTCATTTCAGATTAAAAGCACAAGTTAAATTAAAATGTGATAGAAAATGTATTTTCATGTAAGGAAACAGAAAAGTGTGAAAATAAAATCACTAGTGTTTGTAGATGTACTAAATGTAAAAAAAAAAAAAAGTGCCAAAATTATAAAAGTGTCCCTTCCCAAAGAAAAGGGAAAAAAAGAGAAGTGTCCCCAAAAATAAATAAATTCATAAATTTTTTTAAATGTGTTCCCGCAGCAGCCTGAACAGAAGGTGAACGGAGCGCGTGCATGTGCTGGTCCTTCCCAGAATGCACCAGTGTCAGGAGGTGCAAGCGTGGGACCTTCCCAGAATGCACCAGGGTTAGGAGGTGCATATGCGGGTCCTTCCCAGAATGCACCAGTGTTAGGAGGTGCATGTGCAGGTCCTTCCCAGACTGCACCAGTGTTAGGAGGTGCTAGGGTTGTTGTCATGCACAGGTTCTGCAGGTTCCTGTGGTCTGTACATGAAGGTGAGCAGGAACAGAGCCACGTTATAGGAACACCAGTACGCTGTGTGAGAGGTAACCGCTGACCAGTACCGACTCTCCACCAAACCTTCTGGAAGCTCGAAGTCAATGCGACGCTCCAGTTCCACTGAAAAACAAAAAAATTGAACAAAAGACACTTTAGTTCTACTGAAAAAAACAATAAACAAAAAAATTACACTGGGCCTGTTTGACTGTCAGCAGGATTGTGTACAAAGTTCTGTGTGGATAATCTTAAAATACTTTCTGGAGACACGATTCTTGACAAAACAGACAAAAAAAATCTACTTTTATGGTCCTAGAAGAGTTAAGACTATGGCCCCATCCCAATTCACTCCTTAGCCCCTCCCCCTTGAAACTGAGCTGCAAGAGGGAGGGGTTGAAACATTTCAGACCTGGTCAAACCCTGGTCCAAACCTGGGTCTACCAATGATCCAAACCCAGTCCAGACCTAGTTCAGCCCTTGCCCATTTACCAGAGGTGTGGTCCAGACCAGTTCCAGACCTGGTCCACTTACCAGAGGTGTGGTCTAGGACAGCAGAAGTGGACTGGGTCATTTCCTCCTCCTCCACTCTTCTCTCTTCTTCCATTTGTTTTTCCTTTTCCTCAGTTTCAGCCACCGTCGTTCCTTCTTCCAGGTCAGAGGCCCTGCCCTCAGAAGCCCCGCCCTCACAGGCTCCACCCTCAGAGTCCAACGACTCCTCCTCCACTCCACCCACTTGACCACTGGAACGGGAAAAACGGGAAAACAGAATTCCACCAATTCCCTTCCCAAGACTGGCAGCACCTGAGGAAGAGAAAGAGGAAGGAGAGGAAAAAGAAGAGGAATGAGAAGAAGAGGAAAAAAGGAAGAAGAAGAGGAACAAGAATAAAAAGAAGAGGAATGAGAAGAAGAGGAAAAAAGGAAGAAGAAGAGGAACAAGAATAAAAAGAAGAGGAATGAGAAGAAGAGGAAGAAAAAGAAGAGGTAGAAGTTGAAGAAGCAGCCTTTTGCAGATGGACCTGCTTCTTTCTCTCCTGGTGTTATTGGTGTTATTTACTTCACTACTGACGTAGTGATAACAGATATTTTCTGTCCACTCGGTGTCGCTGAGGATCATGTTTCCTCAGTTCCAGTACATTTATATACACCTGCCTTGACTCTCATCTGAACGTTTCCATCCCATAATTTACCCATAGGGTTTAATCTGATGTGAGTTCAACCCTTGCAGCCAGAACAGATTCAACTCTTCTGAAATGTTTGCCACAAGGTTTAGGAATGACTTTAGGCATGCTATCTACAGAATTCGAAACTCTGGGGAAATTAGGAACTCCACCCTCTTTGTCGGAAGCCAATCAACATTGAGCATCTCCAGTGGCTCTGGGTAGAGGTGTGTTCAAGGCAGTGGCGAACTGTGAGCAGAACCCCAGGATTTTTTTTTACAGAAGAGCTTCATTCATTGCAAGCCTTTGACACAGCCATAGATGCTGTACTGAAAGATTTCAACAACAAATTTTCGTTGAAAACGGAACAGAGAGAAGCCCTGACGGCATTTATTAAAAGGAAAGATGTTTCTGGCTTCGGTAAGAGTTGAATGTACCATTTAGCTCTGCTGTATACATTAGAGGAAAGAGTGGTGTGATTGGTTTAGGCTTTGACACCACCTTTTCTGGCTTTGACCAGTAGCAAACTGAGGCATTTGAGGAAGGTGGGTCAACCACGCACTTTGGGAAATGGTTCATCTTAATATTGTTGGCCAGACCCAATTGGCTCACAGAGCATTGGAAAGTCATGACAACCAACCCCATTTCCAACCTTGACCCTATTCCTGGCTTTCAGTCTACGCTCTAAAAGTGTTCTCAGGGGTTAAAGGTCAGGACTGTGTTCAGGTCAGTCGAGTTCATCCACATCAAACTTTCTCATCCATGTGTTTATGGACCTTACTTTGTATACTGGTGCACAGTCATGTTGGAACAAGAAGGGGTATCCCCAAACTGTTCCCACAAACTCCCCAAACTTTCTGCACACTAAAAACAGCTCAGACAGGAGCACCAGGGTGTTTTTTTTAAACACAGAACCAACACAATGTACTCAATTATAGTGCTGATTTCCATGAAGATAATTAAAAACTGATGGACAGTGCCTTTTAAATTTATACTGGACATTATTTGTTGTATATGCTGCAGATGGAAGCTCAGACTAGACTCCAGTTCAGTTCTTCCACTGCTGCTGTTCGACATTAACCTCCTCAGCAGTTTCTCTTCCAGCACAGTTTCTACTGACACAAACAGTCGTGTCACTCCATCCACCAGACAGCGCACTATTACTATTATGGATCTGTTCAGACTGGGCTCAGGGTTCAGTGCTGGCTTTGCTACAGCTGCTGGTGCTTTAGGTTCCACTGTGAACCTGCAGCTGTCATTTAACATCCATAGGTTGAATTACAGAGGGTACAGGGGGTTACTATACCCCCCCCAAAGAGACAGAAATATCACTTTTGGGGGGTGTAAGGTCATTTTTGCTGACATTGTGAAAAAATAATAATAATTAAAAAAAAATAGAGTACAAGTCACCTCCCATTTTCACTGTAGCAACATTTTAATGTTGCTATTTCAGAACCTCTATTTTTGACCACACCATTTGGATATCTGATTTTTGCAAGCTACTGCTCTGTTCTTCTGCGGTGGTATGTTTTTTCATAGTATGCTCCTTAATCACATTAAAATAATTGATCAGGATTAACAAAACTCAGAGTAATTGTGTTGATTTTCTGACACTAACTACTAACTACCATACTATAATATTTAACATTGGTTTGTGTTTATAATGGATGTGAGAGAGTTGTGTGTTACCTCCAGGTCTAATATCTAAAAATGAACCAAATCAAGATTTCATGAAATAAGCAGTTGGCTTGTAAATGAATAGTATTTCAGTGTATTTAACTTCTATCTTTTGGAAGCTGATCAAAAAGCCCTATTTTGGATCTATAATAGCAATAATGAGACACTGATTATCAAATTGTGGCATGCTTAGACCTTGAATGTATTTTTGCAAACATGGTGGGCATTGATACGGTATTGGACCATGATGGTCATAGAAGAAGTGAAGAAGCAGTACCCCCCAAATATGGTGGGGTAGTTCACACACTGGTGACATCAGCTACCAGAGCTCTATAATGTAAAATTATGACATAGGTTAAATTATGACATTGCAGGTGCTACAAATCCCCAAACAAACGATTCAATCAAACAAAAGATGAATGAAAACAAACAATTCAATGACATAGTGGTGTTCTTCTGCAGGGCCTGTTAAATAATGACGTGGTTAATCTCAGACCCAGCTGTCCTTAGCACACACACACATATGGACGGTCCTTACCCATGATGCTGGCCTTCCCCAGGCTGGTGATGGACTCTCCGTAGTGGCGTCTGGCCTGAGGCGGGGAGGTGCAGGGGCTGGGGATGCTCTCCGAGTCCGACACTGACGCACTCTCCTTCATCGGATGTAACATGGTGGGTCTGATCTGATCGTACGGAGTAGGACTGCTGGTGTTGTACCTGTACCAATACATACAAGTGGCCCTGAGGTCAAAGGTCAGGAAACAGCTGGCACACACATGGGCTACCATACCATAGAAACTATACAAAGCTATAAAGCTGAAAATATTGACGTAGGTTTGCATAGGGACCATAGTGACACAAGTCACAGCCAATAGTTTGGAAGGACAAAATAGTCCCTATCAATATTTCACATTTTATTTTAAATATCAAAAATATGAATTTATTCACATATTTATTTGCACTGTGGACTCAATAGAATAAGTTGTAGACGTTTATCATGTTGTAGACGTTTGCCACGTTTTGTATCTTTGATGTGCCCATACTCTATTTCATTGGCTCAAACGCGTCTGCAGGTTCATGTTCCACTCACATGGACAAAACCTGCATAAAGTGACACATGGACAAAACAACTAGAGGCCTGTGTTCTGCTGATAACAGTATCTGTGATAACTTATATCCTGAGAAAAATTTTAAACTTATCCATACCATTAACTTGGTATTCAAATTCATTTTGTTCGAGGTTCTGCTTTGTAGGTATAGCCTAGACACTGCCACCAAAGAGCAAAAAAGATATGTGGACCCATTTCAAAACAGAGAGAGTAAGTAGTGCCTAGAACTGGTTTAGCAATGCAAATCTATCAATGGAAAGTGTTTTCATCCATTTTTCTACCGTGGTAAATACTATGGTGTTAGATGATGACAGGAATCAGGTTGACGACAGCCATGCAGTTCATGCAAAATGCTAACCATCTCCCGCTATACATTTGGTAGGCTAATTAGTTAGTGTATCCTCCTGAGGCTATTATTCGTGCTGACAATATTAAAGTTAATTAATTTCACCCAACATTGGTTGGATGATGTTATTTTAATCACCCTGTGTGTGTGTATCCACAGAAACATATCATGCTATAAATCAATGAATACTTAAAATATCACCATGAAATTACATGGGCATATATATATAGATAATGTGCATCAGATGCAGTGATCTATTTGATTAAAGGTCAATGGTCACAAGTAACCAGCGCAAGCTTGATGGCGCTTTGTGATGACATCCAGGTATGATAGTATCTGTATGGAAGTGCTCTCAAGGAATAGTACTTGGTCCTTGAGTAGAGCCGATACCATATAGTGGAAACACAGCTTTTGTTCCCTCAGCCCGAAACTGTAGTTTGACCTGATCAGAGAAAAACCAAAGGTCTAAACTAAATCAGTCTGAGGAACATTTTTCAAGCTGAACTCTTGTTTTACTCACCAGTGAATCTGAACTGGAGCGATGTTACTGTAGTGTTTAAGGATCAAAGGCTCCAGTCTGTACGCCTGCAAACACAAAAAACATCTTATAATATGTCAAATTTAACACATGACACAGATTCTGATTTTTTAAGTGATTTTTTTTCTCTCCTTCCTGTCCTTCGAGTGGAGCTGTGTGATTCTGAGCTGCCCCTACTTTATCTCTTTTCTCTCCTCTGCTTCTGCTGTGTCTCGTCTACTTTAGATTTTTCTCGGATCACCTGCTGAGCTCACAAAACATCAAGTATGGGATTGATCAGCTGATCACTTCTATAGAGCATCAGTGGGTCATTCTGGATCGCTGCGTTCGCACCCAGATCCTGATGCCAGACACATTGGTTACATTGCAAAATGCTCTGAGGGAAGAATGGCAGAAGATTCCTCAACAAGACATCCGGACCCTGGTCCAATCGATGCATCACAGACTTCAGGCTCTGATTGATGCACACGTTTGCACACTATCCAGAACTCTCACATTTCCTTAGAAAATTGTCAGAAATTTCGTCTGTGAACCTCATACCCATATGTACCATTTACTTGAAGCACACTCCCGTATGTGAAAACATATTTGCGTTTCTTTTGTTGTATATATATATATATATATATATATATATATATATATATATAAATAATTTAGTTTAGTTTTTTTACACATGCTCAGATTATGATTAAGACATTTCTTTTCCCATTTGTGCAGAACACATTAAAACTTGAGTGCAGTCGCTTCTAGAATCAAATACGACAAAGACATAAACCAGAAATAAAAAGATATTAAAAAATAAAAGAATACATACATGAAGACACTGGCGTATTGAAGAAAAATCTAGGAGTTTTATTTGATTTATCCCAATTATGGGATAAAGCTGATCAGATTGTACTGTTTCCATGGTTACTGGAATAATGGAATAATGTTGGGAGTATCTGTGTGGACGTAAACAGACTCAGTCTGATACTAAATGTCCAAACGTCTCTGACCTACATGAGTTTAACCTCCATCTAAACATGTTCCCTGACACACGTGTCAGTGGTTTGTGTCATGTGACGGCGCTCACCACAGGGTCTGTTGGATGAAAAATGTTGAAGAGACGTTTGCAGATAGAGGTGGGGAGGATATGGTCCTGGACGCCATTGTTCCCAGGACGGATCCCACGCAAGGCCAAGAAAACAGCCAGAGGAGAACCCATGCAGAAGAAGTTCTCCACCTGAGACACAAACATGAAGAAAAGAAAAAGAAAAGAGTAAGAGTTTAGAGCAGCCCACCTCCACAGTCATCTCCTCTAGGATTAAGATTCAAGAGTCACTTTTATTCCATTTATTTTATTTTACCTTTATGCAAGGCTGAAAAAAATCGAATCATATGGGATTAAGTTTTAGAAGCTTTCAGATTTTTCATGAGAACCATTTTTAGAAAAGAAAAAAACATTTTTTATGGGGTTTTTTTGCATCCTAGAAAAAAAAATTTGCTTACATTACACACACATTTAAAGGGTTAAAAAAATGGGACAATTATTGAGTTTTTGGTATTTTTATTTATAGCTGAAGTGGATGAAATATAAAATAAAAAGGTTAAAGTTATTCCACCAATGTGCATTTTACACTGTGGAGCGCACACCTGAGGGCTAAACAACTTTTCATATATTTACCTGAAACTTTAAGGCCGGAACTGCGACACATGAAGAGGACTGCAAACCCTGAAACTGATCCTCCAAGTCCCTGAGCCTGAAAGAAAATGTGCAGGTGAAAGGATGGAGACAGAATTCAATCAATAAGTCAATCAATTTATGACAGAATCACTGCATACAAAAATGAAAACAAATGTGAGAAAATCTTCTTTAATTACAATTACAAAATAGAAATAGTGACACTTAGACTAATAAATATGAACAAACACCTGATAGTTTTTCCTTTTTTCTCTCCTGTCTTTTTCCTGTTCTTTATTTTTTTTCTTTTTCTTTTTTTTCTACCACTTTCTCTGTTAATTTACCCCTTGTTTTTCCTCCCTCATTTTTCACCTTACCGTCCTGCCTCCAGTGCTGTTGCTCACACTGGCGTATGAATGTGTTTAATGTTTGGTGGTGGTCAGAGGGGCCATAGGTGCAAAAATGTCAGCCAGCCAACTGTGGATACATATGTAGTTTACCACCACCAGAGGGAGAATGTGAGAGTGAATGAGTATGCTTTCCATAGAAAAGCACCATATAAATGCAATCCATAATAATAATAATAATAATAATCAATAAAACATGAAGGTGAACCTGAGGTGGGTGATTCTCAACTGCTCCTGAAGGTGGCGCTCTTCGTCACTAGGCCAGCGAGCCTTGGTCTCCTCGGGGTCAGGTGCTTCCTGATGATGAAAGCGGACCGGGTCCCACCCCGTCATGATGTCAAAGGTGATGACGCAGCCCAGAGAGTGTGACACGATGGACACTTTCCCGTTTTTCTCAAAGTCTGGGTTCCGTGAGCAGAACAACGAGTACAAGCGGTTCAATTCCAGAGTCAGACCCCTGGTGATCTGCATGAAGAACCACAACACTTAGAACAGGTAGTGTCTAGAACCACAACACTTAGAACAGGTAGTGTCTAGAACCACAACACTTAGAACAGGTAGTGTCTAGAACCACAACACTTAGAACAGGTTCTAATCTAGTTTTTTTTTTTTTTTAAATGGCAGTCAGACATTGATAACACAATGACAAAGAGACAACTCCACCAATTAGTGTCTACACTGTTTACACGTCACTTTTTAGTATCGTAAGTAACCTTTTAGTAATGTCAACGGAGTAGAGTCTAGTAACGGGTACTATGGTAGAACAGATAATTGTAGACAACATTACATTAAGCTGCTGCCCTGTCACTGAGGGGCGGGGCTCATGCGCAGAGAGAGAGAGAGAGACAAACAGAGAGAGACAGACAGAGAGAGAGAGAGAGAGAGAGAGAGAGAGAGAGAGAGAGAGAGAGGGAGGCAGAGAGATACACATATATACATCATACTTTTATTCTATTTTAATCTCCTTCTGTAATTTTATGCCACCAGAGTTGTCTTTTAAATTCCATTATGCATGTGTGTATGATGACAATAAAAGGATTCTATTCTAATACCTACCTATGTACATAGAACTGGTGACAGACAATAAAGTCTATCTATCTATCTATCTATCTATCTATCTATCTATCTATCTATCTATCTATCTATCTATCTATCTATCTATCTATCTATCTATCTATCTATCTCTAGTTCTCACCTCGTCTCTGTACAGAGGGCTGGTGTAGTACATGATGTCCATGGCACTGCTGTTCAGCATGTCTCTGAGACCACGAACTTTATCTGGAGTGATGGAGTCCACTGTGTCTGCAATAAAAATACACACAGAGCTAGGGTTAGGGTTAGGGAAACCATTACCAGGGTAAAGGTTATTCACATGTAGGTATTCATGCATAACAGACAGTTGGAAAACCAACAATAGGAACCATAGTTGATCTCAGTCTCCAGGACTGAATTCCTTGAATTAAGGAAAATTCCTTGAATTAAGCACAAAAGCAAAATTTTCCAGTTGAACCAGTTAAACTGATCTTGGTCAGATTTATTCTGTCAGATTATTTCCAGATCTGTTGTCTATAAATCAGTTCTTCTATCTGACTCCAGATCCACAGACCTCCATCCAGAGCCAGTTTAGACCTCCACTCCACTGGCAGGAACTCCACATGTTCTGTTAAACGATTGGAAAAGTGTTTCTCCTCCATCTTTCTGGCAGCATCTCTCATCCTGTAAAAAAAAGCACAAGTCAAGCCATTATTACCCAGAATGCCTGTGGAGGTAGAGCCCCCCACACCCTCACACATGTCCTGCTGTGTGCTCACATGCTGGTGTTCCTAATAATTCGGCCCTGGTCCATCTTCTGCCCAATCCCGTGCACCACAAAGACGATGTGGGTGGTTTCAGGGGGCGTGTCCTCAGGTGCCGCTTCCTCCACGTAACCCCGGTGGAGGCGGGTCCCACTGCTGGAGGCTGCACAGACAGTCCCATGTTAAAAAGGTCAAAGTTCACAGCAGGAATAAACCTGGTTGCAAAATCATTTTAGATTTTTTGTTGTCATTTTTAAGTTTTTTATTTTTATTTTATTTTAGCTTTAATAGGTCAAGTTTACCTTCATGACAGACTGTGAGGGGGTGAATTTTTTGTAACTCATCTGCTTAGGTGTTGTTTAATCTGAAAATTATGCATAATTAGGGACAGTGGTTAGCACTTGTGCCTCACAGCAAGAAGGTCCCTGGTTCAATTCCCACACCAGACCTTTGTGTGTGGAATTTCCCACCCATTGTAGCTGGATGTGACCCCCATGACACTAGTGAGGAAAAAGTGGGTTCAGATGACGGGACAAAAGACATTTGTTTATTTTAATTATTTATTTATTATTAGTAATAGTATTATTTGTATTGTTATTTATTATTTATGTTTAACAGGTGTCAGATGCGCTGCCAGTGCTAACGTTGGTTGCTAGTAGCTAGCTCCATTAAAAGCCTCATGTTAAGCCATTGACATTTGACCTGTTGGTTGTGTTTTTGCTGTTTATGTTAAGGGCTATTATGAGATATTTGTACTGTACTTATTGGACAAATATAGAATAGAGTGGTGTGTGTGTGTGTGTGTGTGTGTGTGTGTGTGTAGGTACCTTTAGAGAATCCCAGCTTCTGTGTGACGGTGCGTGCTATCTTGGAGGTGGTGGCGTCGCTGTACAGGTAAACCTCATCCACACTGTGCCAATCCACATGACTGCGACTCAACTTCAGACTGTGGATCGCTGTGGGAATGAAACAAAATGATTAACCCTCTATGACACCATTTCAATTATAATTAACTTTACTGTATGTGTGTGTGTGTGTCTGTGGGTGTGTGTCCATAAGTTTTGAAGCTTCTATATTATCAGTGTGACATTATTGCCCTTAAAATCCTGATGTATACAAATAGATACATGAAAATACACAGATAATCCACCAGGGGGAGGAGTTTATTCACCAGAGTCCTTTAGTGACACTATAAGAGGAAGGAGGAAGAACTGGGACCATTTAGAAAAGGAATCCACATGTCATTCTAAGTAATGGTAATTTTATTATTATTGCATTTGCATTTTTATTGTATTGTTTTATTTATTTATTACTTAAGTTATTTTTGGTTCATTTGAAGTGTTCATAAAGTTGATGAATGGGAGGCCTCTATATAAACATATTGGGCTTCTGGCCTCTCTTACACTGTTATATTTTATTTGTATTTTTTGTGAGGATAAAGCGGATTCAGACAATGGGACGAGAACATAACGGAGTAAAATGTGACTCAGTAAAAAAGCAGATGGGACAAGAAGTTAGAAGTTTGGGTCATGGGCTAACTCGGATGTAAAAATAAAAAAAATTAAAAAAAAAAAAAAAAAACTGCCATCAGTATGAGAATGAGTGCGCTGTGATTGTCTGTAGAAGTCGGTGGTTACCATCTTTACTGTCCACTACGGTGGTCACCGTCTCCATCTCATAGGTGTCTCTCATCTGTTGCCCCCGGAAACAGGCCAGATGTTCCACCTCGATCAGGTCACTCTCATCCTCCTCCAGTGGAAGCCACGTTCCATCGATGAACCACTGACCCCTCATCACAGGGATACGGTCTTGTTCTGAGCAGTTGGGATAGGGGGGCTTACTTCTCTGAACCCATAAAGACCCAGTGTGACTTTTGTGTCACGTTCCCCATCAACTTGTCTTATTATTTAACCTTTCTTCAGTGATCATTTATTTATAACATTACCATCTGTATTTTTTTGGCATTTCCCAAATGTATTTTTCTTTGTACTTTTGCCTTTCACTGTACCACCATTTATTTTATTGTAATATTGTCGTCCGTTTTAGTTTTAGAATTTTGCTAAATTTAATTCACTGATCACCGGGGGTTTTCAATAAGTGGCTTCCCCCCTCATAAATATGACTTTTTACCTCATATTTGTCATTTTTAAAATCTCATAATTATTACATTTTATCTCATAGTTTTTAATCTAAAAATATTACTTTTTATCTTTTAAAAATCTGACTTTTTGTTCATAATTATGACTTTATCTCAAACGCATTTTTTGTCTTTAACAAAATCTGATTTTCTTGTCTCAAAATTATGAATTTTTTATCTCAAACATGAATGGTACCATGTAAATATGCCTTTTTTTAACTCAAACATATGACTATCTCATAATTACGACTTTTTAATCTAAAAAAATCTGTTTTTCATCTAAAAAAAATATTCTTTTATCTAAAAAAATCTCACAATTACTATTTTTTTAGTTCAAATATATAAGTTTTTATCGTTTAATAAATCTGACTCTTTAGCTCATAATTATGACTCTTTTTTTATCTAAAAAATATGACTTTTTCTTTCTTTAGTTTTTCTTTTCATCCTTTGATCTTTTTTTTTTTTTTTTTTTTTTTTTTTTTTTTTTAAATCTCAGGACTTTTTGTGTCCAGACGGTCCCGGGTCTGAGTCTGGCACATGCGCATTACAACCATTAGAACCATTAGAACCAGGGTCGGTACTCACGGTTCCAGTACACCGGGTAACACTCCTTCTCTCGGATGTCCACCTCGTACAGCCCCCCGCGGACACACACCGCCTCCACGGCCACGCTCAGCTCGTCCGGGTCCCGGGGTTCATCCGCCACTGTGGTCGGTACCGGAGGCGGTTCCGTGCACCTGTCCGTCTGCACCTCCTCCGCCTCCCCGGTGTCCGTGGGGTGTTTGACCTTGTCCGGGTTGAGCTCACAGAACCTCCGATAAACCAGTTCAATCTTCAGGGAGTCATGGCCCACGAACGGCTTCCAGGTCCGCTTGTCCTCCTTGTAGAACCACCGGACTTCCTCCGGTCCCAGCTCCGTTACCACCTCTCCCCGGTGCCGGGAGCTGTTGGACCGGATCCGCTTCTTGGTGGTGACGTTCCCATCACTTTCGGTGTAGTTTGGGTCTATGTCCAGATAGGAGGAACCGGAGAACTGGTCCGGTGGCAGGCCCAGCAGCATCTCATCCTGGGCCAGGTGGTGAGGAAGCTCCCGGTCCCGGTCCACGGGGACTCCGTCGTCGAAGGCAGTGACAAACACGTCGTTGGCCATGTCCCATTCATTACTGCTGACCGAGTTATTGTCGGAGCTCTGCTGCCGGAGGGGGCCCGTATCCCGCATACTGCTCATGGTTCCGTACGTAACAGCCCCGAAGACACGATCCGATCCCCGGTACCGGCACGCACTTAGCTCAGACTGGCACACATTTAGCTCAGATGCAGGATTTGTCTTCCTAACATCTGTACGGAGAGCAGCCCTTCCACTGGAACCAACCGAACCGGACCTCCCAACCACACCGGTACCGGCTCTCAAAAGCCCGTTTATGCGCCAGTAACCGGTCCGGGTTCCAGCCTGGGTACGCACGGGTCCATGACCATTTGTTCTGGAGGCTGATGGAAGAATGAGTGATGTGGACCAGACCAGCTAAGGATGAAGCCACTGGCAAGTTTACGA
Source organism: Siphamia tubifer (assembly GCA_020466265.1). Lineage (NCBI taxonomy): Eukaryota > Metazoa > Chordata > Actinopteri > Kurtiformes > Apogonidae > Siphamia > Siphamia tubifer. The sequence goes on from CM035805.1 coordinate 33,184,252, forward strand.
CAATAAGCGCAACTTCCGGCAGTTCCTGTACGAAAGGTTTTTTTAAGAGAATAGAATGTTAAAAGTACATGGGTAACTATAAATAAATACAAAAATATAAATAAATAAATAAATAAATAAATAAATAAATAAATAAATAAATAAATAAATAAATAAATAAATAAATAAAACTACCTTTGATTGAGAAGGTGTCGAATGATTTGTTATTATTATTATTATTATTATTATTATTATTATTATTAGTAGTAGTAGTAGTAGTAGTAGTAGTAGTAGTAGTAGTAGTAGTAGTAGTAGTAGTTTATTATTTATTATTTTTTAGTATAGGATAGCAAAAGCGGAACCGCTTCAACCACTGTCAATTTTATGACAATAAAGGTAACTTCCCGTACTTCCTGTTGTGAGGATTTTTTTGGTTGTTTTTTGAAGAAAATATAATATAATATATAATATATAATATATATTGATAGCTTCAAAAATGAAAGGATAAAGAAATAAAGTAAAAGAAATCAGCAAAAATCTACGTTTAAGTTAAAAGATGTTGAATGTTTTTATTTATTTATTTATTTATTTATCTATTTTAGCAGAGGATGGCAGAAGTGAAGCCGCTTCAGCATAGACATATATGCTATGCGCTAGCATATATATATATATATATATATATATATATATATATATATATATATATATATATATATATATATATATATATATATATATATATATATAGATAGATAGATAGATAGATAGATAGATAGATAGATAGATAGATAGATAGATAGATAGATAGATAGATAGATAGATAGATAGATAGATAGATAGATAGATAGATAGATAGATAGATAGATAGATACACTGTCAATTTTGCGACAACAAGCGCATTTTCCGGCAATTCCTATTAAAAATTGTGCTGTAAAAAAATTGGTGGTGGGTGGGTCTACCTTTAAATGAGAAGGTGTCGACTCTTTTGAAGAGACAAGAATTTATAAATACATGGATAACTTAAAAAATGAAAGGATAAAGAAATAAAGCAAAGTAAAAAAAAATAAGAATAATAAAGATATCAAATAAAAAATGAGTATAAAGTACAGACATTTATGAGCAAATGTAAGAAGGAAGAGTCAAAAGTTTCCAGAAAAATAAACACTAGAGTAAAGTACATATACCTAAAAAATCTATTTAAGTACAGTAATGAAGTAGTTTTACTCAGTTATCTTCCACCTCTGATTTATTCCTAGTAATATCATTCTTATTTCCACTACAAACATACAGTCATCTAGTGTAGTCAAACAGGAATGTGCCTAGACAACTAAATCCAAAACAGTCCATGAACCACTGGCATGTGTTTGACATAAAGCAGCTGTATATGCTGCAAAGTATGGACTCTTCCACACGTGTCAGTTGCACTTGTCTTAAATGACCACTAGATGTCCTCCCCGAGCTCTGTGTCACTGAAACCTCCAGCAGCGTTTGGTGAAAAGGCTCCAAGCTCCAACAAAGCCTGTTCGCTCATCACTACTCATGAATCATCCCATAATTTCGAGGTTTTCCTCAAAATTATTGTTTTTATCTCATAAACATTACTTTATATGTATGACTTTTATATCATAATTCTGACTCTTTTGTTTCACCTCATAAATAACTTTTATCTCATCACTATGGCGTTTATATAATTATGACTTACCTCATAACTTTTATGTCATTATGACATGTTTTATCTCATAACTTTTATACCACAATAATGACTTTTAATCTAAACTTTTATATCATTAACTTTTTATCTCGTAATTTTTATATCAAAATTATGACTTTTTCTCTAATAACGTTCATATCATTGACTTTTTTTTTATCTCATAACTTTTATATCATAATTATGGGATCTACTGCCAGGGGAAACACTCCTGAGCAGGAGTATGTACCTTGGCATGACACCTGATCTGAAAACTAAACTGTTCCATGTCTGTGGTTCCATCTATCCATCCATTTGTTCAGTCTCCAGCCTGTGGACCACATTGACATGGTGGTGGTTTCATCTGATCAGGTCACATAAAAGCAGAGAACCAGACACCCTTGTTTTATTTGTTTATTTGTTTTCATTCACACAATACATGCACATTACAAAAAATAAATTCCTAAATCATTAATTTACACTTGAGAAAAAGTGAGAAGAAAAAACGCATTTAATCCCACTTCTATTCTCATTAAATAACTGAAGGTGTTCACTGATTTCACCCAGCACCTTCAGGTGATGTCAGAAAGATGAGCTTTTCCAACTGTGAATTGTAAATAAACAGTGTGTTGTGTTCAAGTGCAAAATGGAAAATGACTGAAACACAAGCCCCTTTTCCATCAGATACATGTGCAAAACATTACCGATACTTATGAAATGCTGACAAACACAAGTAGGTAATATCAGTTCTACCCCGTGGACAGGTTCTACACCTAAAGGACAGCTCCTGTACCCTGGAGGACAGAATTTACCCTCTGGAGGACAGCTCCTTTCCTCTGGAGGACAGCTTCTACCACATGGAGGACAGCTTCTACCTCATTGACGCCAGTCCAGCTGAACATCTTCGTTGACCTATGTGGACCTATGCGGGGTCAGCTTTGTGGGTGTGGTCAATTATGTGTCCCTCCTCCCTCTGACAAAGCGAAAGACTCTAAGATGAAAGCCCTGCACATGGGGCAGTGCTGGAAGTGTCCCGCACAGCCGTTACACACACAGGCGTGTCTGCACGGCAGCAGGACTCGGTTTACGGCAGCGTTCTGACAAACCACACAGTCCCTGCGCCTCCGCTCACTCTGGTCCTGCTCCTCCTGGTCCTGCTCCTCCTGGTCCTGGTCCAGGTTCTGGTCCTCCAGTGTTGGACCTTCCTCTGCTTCCTCCTCCTCCTGCTTCCCCTCCTCTGTGCTGCCTTTAAAGGGGGGGGCGTTCTGGTCTGGATCTGGAGGTCTGGACTCCCCACTACTGTCAGCTGACATGAAGAGAGGCTACAGGAAACAAGAAGTGGGACGTCCAGAGTTAAAACCCACACAAGGGAACGACACAAGGGAACAAGCGTTTACCAAGAAAAAAGAGAACGTTTCAGGGTTTTTAAATTCTACTGTTCTCCAGAGTCGACCCACACTCTGGATTAATGATAGACCCATATATTGACTGGTTAATGTTTTAAGCTGAGGTTTCTGAGCTGATATTTGCAGAAGATACCAATTATTTTGTTTTACATCAGCCTTAGCAAATGGCTGATACAGGCCATCGATATTTCTAAACGCATAGTTCTAAGCCAATATATTACTCAACTGATATTTTTAAGTATACATATACATATATATATATATATATTTTTTTTTTTTTTTTCAGCCTCAGCAAATGACTGATACAAGCCACTACTATTTCTAAACTCATATTTCTGATGTGTATAGCCAATAAATATGTAGTTATATATTGACCTCATATATCATTAGACAGGATAGATGCAGATGAAAACACAGCTGCTGACCTTCAGCTCGTACATGCTGCCCTGAGAGGTGAGGAGATACTGGAAGAGGATACGAGCAGACAGAGGGTAGGATTGGTCTGGGACATGAACCACCGTCACACTGGACACCTGCAAAAACAACAACAACAACCCAGTGAGCCTTTTTTTATTAACATCCCAGTTCAGTTTGTTGTGTGCAGGACTGGTTTTAGCTTCATGGGGGCCCTAAATAAAGTTTGGTACATATACATACATATATATATATATATATATATATATATATATATATATATATATATATATATATGTGTGTGTGTGTGTGTGTGTGTGTATAATAGGTCTCCTTTAAGTATATAAAGGATGTAATAAACACATGAGACAGCTACAGATTTCTGGGTTTTTAAATTCTGGTGTTCTGCAGAGGAATCCACAAGTCGACTCAAGCTCTGGACTAATGATAGACCCATATATTGTCTGGTCGATATTTCTAAGCTGATATTTGGAACAGATACTGACTTTTTAAATTTTTTTTACATCAACCACCAATATTTTAAGATATTTGTAAGTTGATATTCCTAAACTGATATTTGGAGCCGATACATTTTTTTTTTTTTTTTTACATCAACCTTAGCCAATGATTGATATAGGCCACTAAAATTATATTTTATTTCTTTAAGAATATATCGGATGTAATAAACACAGATAGCAACAAGATACTGACAGAACATGTGAGTTTTGCTCAGATGAGGCTGAACATGAAGCTTGGGTTCCCCCTGGTAGCTTGCGGACCCTAAGCGGTGACCTAGTTCGCCTGGAGCTAGGAACGGCCCTGGCTGTGTGATGCACTCACTATGTTGTACATGTCTCTGGTTTGTTTCTCAGTCAGCGTCAGCAGCGCCACCAGCGGGTACCGTTGCCTGGGTAACGGGCCAAAGTGTGTGACGCCCTGGTCGGGGGGGATGTTGGTGCTGCGCTCTTCTTGGTCATCTGTGTAGATTCTGACAGATGGCGGTCAAGGAACCACAACAGCAGTTTAACACCAGAACACAGACTGCAGTGTCAGACTGCAGTGGAAAATCATCTTCCCCTAAAGTGTTCACATATGTTTGGTTTTGTTCACATTTCATCGACTACAAATGCGTTAGAATGAGGTCTGTAATCCAGCTCCACCATTTTGTTTAGTCATTCCTAACTTTCTCCGGACTCCTCTGTGAACTTTTCGAGCATCTAACTACGTCATCCTAAAGACTACACTGATTGGTTGTATTATCGTCCTATTGCATACAGAGGGATTTGAAAGACAACCTTTTAGTCCTGCCTCCCCTGCCTATGAAGCACCACTAACCCATACATGTAATGAATAGGGATAGCACAGCTAGGCTACAGAAGTCATCATTTCAACCAGAATATTTCACAAGTTAGTGAAAAAATGTTTGTATTACTGTTGAAATAAGAGATTCCTTACAAAGTCAAAAAGCCTTGATGCTAAACATAAATTTTGCGTGGTCCATTAATGCATGTAAAACCTAAAATGGCTCTAGTGCCAACACTAAAACAAGAGGAAGAGTAGCAACAGTTAAATATTTAAAAAATTATTTGGGAACTGCAGATGTCACAGTGTGTCCTTATGGGTTGAGGTAGCTCCAGTGTTGGTGTTGTAAAGGATACTGGAAGCTCTGGCTGGAGCAGTAGCGCTGCTGTAAGGCGTCCTGGAAGCGCTGGGGGGTGTCCAGGCTGGGTCCCTGCTGGTGGACCTGCAACGCCCCCTGCAGAGCAGACACCTCACAGCCCCAGAAACAGGTGAGGACACAGGGCTCCAGGCAGCAGGGCCGCAGTGATACACCACCTGCAGGATAAACAGTGGAGCTGCACTTAGAACAATTCCAATGTCTGGAACTGGTACAAACACAGTGTGGAAAGAAATATTAGAACTTCAGAAATATTAGAACAATAAAAACACTGGTTCTTCAGTCCAGTCCTAACTCCTGTGTGTGTCATGTAACTAATACAAATAGAAAACAGTGAATGAATAAAAGCACAGTTTTTGTCAGTACAATGTCATAGATACTCATGGAAGAACTGAAGTAATTTAAGTTTTTATCCAGAAAACATGTTAAATGTATAGATATCAGCTGTGAAATTAAAATACTATGAGCGTATTTGTGTTGGTATCATTATATTTGTCCAAACAAATGGACCTGGCTTTAAAATGAACAAATTGAACAAAACAAGGGGGGGACAACACATTTTAATTAATGCATTTTCCTGTATTTTCATGCATTTTAGTATATTTGTTAGTACTGCAGAGCATTTTAATCTATTATTAGTACATTTTACTGTAATTTAGAGAAATGGACCTTTAGGTGGAGCAGGGATAAAAATGAACAACAAATTTAACTCAACAAAGGTGATTTAATATTTTTTTCCGTGGCTATTTGAAGGTGGAATGGTTCTTACTGGTCACAGATGCCTGTTGGGAGCCCAACTCTAGGGCAAAAGGGTTGGTCACCTGCACCATCTGCTTTTCAGGAGTTGGAAGGACAGACTCGGCTTCATCAGAGTTCCTTAAAATCACTGGAACATCAAAGCCAAACCTGCAGGATGTAAAGTTGAGTCAACATAAAAAATCCTAATGCCGCCTTCATGTGCTATGAGAATTATGGTAAATCTTAGAATTAGCAACAGTATTCTAAATTATTTTTTTTTTCATCATCAGCCAAATGTTTTTCCTGTTGAAAAAAAGATATACGAGTACCATTGAATGCATTTATTTATTTTATTAACACTGTTGGTACCAAAACACAAAGTATAATAAATACAACTATTTTAAATATATATATAATATACATATAAAGTGCAAATATATCTGAAATTAACATGTTTATTCAACACTTTCAACAAAACAACTGTAAACAACTGTTCCATTGAATTGTGTACTTTTTAAAAATGTGATTAATCATGATGGATTAATCTGCATTCATTTTGACAGCCCCATTATAAATACTAAATAATAATAATAATAATAATTTGATATGGCGTCATATGACATCAAAACGTGACATAATCGAGCCATATGTGTTGACCCATCTGATCTAAGGTGAAATGATGTGAATGCAAAAAAACCCGAGATTCTATCTTGTCTGAATCGTGAGATACTTATGTGTTTTAGCTGTTGCTAATTGCTCAAAATCTAATGGGTTCTTCCTTGACCTGTTGTTTATCAATCCTGAAAGTTTCATCAAAGTCCGTTCAGAACTTTTTGCGCAATCCTGCTAACAGACAGACAGACAAACGGACCCGAATTTAATACCTCCTTGACAGAGTTAATACTAATAACTTCTGCTCAGCCATGACTGATCCAGCTCCTGGTGTCTGACAGTTTAACTGACAGCTGTCAGTCTGCCATGCATGACAGTTAACTGTCAGATCAAGTGGCCAATCAAAGAAGCCTTTCTAGCCAATCAGAGACAAGAAAGGCGGTCGGTACCTTCCCTTGTCAACCTACGTTACACAAATTCATACGTTTCACGCATTACTACGGGACATTAGTGACATTAGATATTAATGTAATGAGGACACATTGCCGAAGTTTATAACTTAATTCAAAGTTTTTTAATTATTTAAATTTGTTGAATATTACAAACATACAAGGCTCAAAATAAATCATACATCACATTATTTTTAACATTGGGTTGAGAAAATACACTACGAAAAGTGAACCATACATCTGAGCATAATACAAATAGAAAATTAATTGAAAATGAACTAACTAAATAAATACACACAAATTACAGGGACCGCCTCATATTCAAAGAGCTCATTCCTTCAATGAGTCACAGTTTAATCTTACAATATCTGCATATGCGAATGAAGAACTTTCCAAATAGTATCAAAATGTTGAGGACAAACTACTCATCTTTATTTTCAACACATACACCAAATATAACTGTCTTCACAGTTTCAAGTAATTCAATTTCCATGGACTGTAGCCAGCTCTGCATCTGTAGCACAACGACTGCACTGATGACAGTTAAAGAAAATATTTAAATTTTCATCTCACAAAAAAACAATTATTCAAGTCAAAATTAAAACTTAATCTTGAAGATTCGTTCCGTGGGAAAATCGCATTGTAATTTTTGAAGTTGCTCTCTTTTACTTTATGTGATAGCTGAAATTAAACATAACTTCTTTTATTTTCTTAATTATTCTCGGTTCGACTTCCTTGATATTATTTTAAATGGATTAGGGTAATAATATTTTAGCAAAATCTATATGATAACGTTATTGGTGCATTGAAAATCACAGATATTCAAACCTCTAATACATTTTGTCTCAAAGTGAGCATCGAGTGTAAATGAATGTGTCAAACTAATGCTAATGCTAATGCTGGCTAGCTAGCAGGCTATCACTTACCAGCCCAGCACCATGGCGGCGGTAACAACGAAACACAAAGAAACCACACTGACGTAAAACAGCGGAGAGTATTCGTACAGCATTACTAGGAAGACTGCTGCCATTTCCAGCTTTTTCTATAACCATATACAACACTTTATTACACAGTATTCGGATAAATATTCTTAGCGGTGACCATAACAGGATGTCACGAGTTTAAACTACGGAAGCCGATAAGAGACGAAAACATCCGATTTCATTACAGCGACGTGCTCATTTCATTCATTTTAATCATATTAACCCGTAAATTAGATTATAGTAATGTTTAAAATGTTTGTTTTAACATAACTGTATATTTGTTTATTGTAACATTTAATCCGAGTAAATAATTTTGATGAATTATGTTGGAAATAAATATATATATATATATATATATATATATATATATATATATATATATATATATATATATATATATATATATATATATATATATATATATATATATATATATATATATATATATAAGCAGGAAGTACATTTAGTTTAGCAACTTTCAAAATAAAAGTCACACGCTCCAGAAAAGTCTCGTGTTGTCATTTAATGAATACTTGAGAGATCACAAAGAAAAATACATGGGCATATACACATAGCTAATGCGCATCAGATGCAATAATCCATTTGAGTAAAGGTCAAAGTTCAAGGTCACAATTAACCAAAAGGTCAAAATCACAATATCGGTTATGACTCAAGAACGGAGGGTTTTCACATTGGTGCCAAACGATGCGGAATGAAGATTTCTACAATTCTCATAATTGGTGTCATCACCTACGACCAACAGTTTTTGAGATCTCTGGAAGTCAAAGGTGACATGTCACAAAATGTATTTCTGTAACCCTATTTGTGTGTGTCAAGCATAGACTGTGATGGGAATTTACCTCGACTGGGTCATAAAATGTCACTGGCCACCATGAACTATAAACATTAAGTTTATGATTATTCGGCAGCTGGTATATTTATATCACAGGTGGCATCTTCAAATTGAGGATCAGCGATGGCCGACAAATAATTGATTTTTGATGGCTTGACCAAGAAGCACATCAAAAGCAATTAACAATGAACTTTTTAACTCTGAAACTTTTACTTTCTTCTGATCAGTAAAAGCAAAATGCTGTTCATATAATCATTGTTATTGTATGTGCAAAATGTCAATAAATCTAAATCTAATATAATAAACATGTCATGAATCACATGTGTTCTTTGCTCAACTACAGTTTTATTTGAACAACAGAGTAATATCTCTGTGACAGATTTTAATATCAGTGGTTGTAGCATCACCAGCTTCTCCAACATATAAATAAGGGTAGAGTTTCTCAGTGAAAGTGTATTTATGTGTGTAGATCTGAGTATTGTTTTCAGCATTGTAAAAAGATATCTTCCCCCTGTCGTAGTCCAGTTCAACTCTGATCCTCTGTGGATTCGTCTTCACTGTCACAGTTTGACCAGCACCATTATTGTATTCTCCACTGACATACCCTACACACCAAAATCCTTCATCTGGTGAAGGATCTGTCTCTCCCTTCCTGTCAACTGACTCTTTAGCCAAACCTAAAATCCAGTCAGGATGGTCTCCCACCTCTACGTCCCAGCTGTGTTTCCCTGAGCTGAAGCCCTCAGAGCCCAGAACTTCAGAATATTCAGTGAATCTTTCTGGATTATCAGGAACCTGCTGAACTGTGTTTGTATTTCTCACACTGGTGAGATCATCAGAGACATGGAGGAGTCCATATGCAGTGTTTGGGTCCAGGATGACAGGACTGAAATGGACCTTGTCCCTCAGGTGGTCCCAGACTGTGAAGACCAGGTTTCCCAGGTGTTTGTCCACATGGATCAGTGGTGTTGAGATCAGCTGTGGGTCTGGCACTGAGCTCTGGACTCTGCTCTGAGTGTCTTTACAGCTGATCAGGAAGGTGGCGCTGGCTTTCTGCAGCTCTTCTTCAACAGTACAGATACTGTCTGACACTGACTGCATCTGCTCCTCCATCCTCTTCAGCTCTGCAAACACACTCTTCCTCTTCTGCTCCTCTTCCTCCCTCAGAGCTGCCAGTCTGGACTCCTCTTCCTCTTTCAGGAACTGATGGAGTTTGTTGAACTCCGCTCTGATCTGACCCTCTGTGAACAAAAGCTGGTTATTTAAGTGTTTCATTATTTCATTGTATGTTTCTGTTGTTTGCTCATATTTCTTCTTCTTCTTCCGTAGAGACTTTAAGTCAGACTTCAGCTCATCCTTCATTTCAGCAACTGCTTTTCCTACAGGAACCACAGTGTGTTCACGGTGATGAGGAAAATCACAGAGTGAACACACAGCTCTGTTTTCATCTTTACAAAACAGTTTAAGTCTTTCCTGGTGTTTGTTGCAGACCAACTCCACCTTATTTTCTCCTTTTTTAGTCTCAGGTGATCCAGATGTCAGTCTCTCAGCAAATGAATCAGCCAGTTCTCTCAAGGCAAAGTTCACTAACAGGTCACTTTTGGAGGATTTTCTTCTACAGACAGGACAGTTTTTGTTGTCGTTTTCTTTCCAGAATTCCCCCAGGCAGCTTGAACAGAAGCTGTGGTTACAGCTCAGAGACACAGGCTCTCTGAATGTCTCCAAACACACAGGACAAGTCAGATAATGTTCAAGCAGCTCAACCTTCTTCTCTGCCATTTTCTCTGATAATATGTGAATGATTCTTTCAAACACAGACTCACCAAACCTCTGTGTCTTTAGTTCTACAGTGAAATCCTCCTGTTCTGTGTTTTCAGATCCAACTCCCCGTAATGGCGCCTCAGCTCCAATCAGTAATGGTTTTTTTCCCACCGTATGAACCTTTTTAGTTCATGGACCCTTTTCCCGTGTTCACACAGCAGAGGATCTATGTAATTCCTTGAACCCTTTTCGCTCCTACTTGCAGACCACAAGACAATCTCTTTTTTTTTTTTTAGTTCTCTATGGACTGTGTGACGTAATGATTGGTGAGGCTAAACCACGCCCATTTCCGCATTCCTCATCTTGCAGTAGCGCTGTCTTTAAAACCACATGTGTAGCGTCAGCTGTGTGTTGGAAAAATACGAAGAAAGCGTGTGATAAACGGACAATGCGGTTCTATTTTGGGTTAATTAAGAATGTTGGTTAATGCTATGACATTAATATAGTTATAGTATCACCTGCCACTGGATTCTTTATCTCCTAACTCTCTGTAAACACCTCCATTCTTGACATTAGACGCTGTATTTGACCATAATTAACATTCATGTGATAGAACATAAACGCTGTTACCTCCTCATTATCTATTCTAGTTTATAGTAGCTTTGTCTTCTGCTTCATTGTGTGATTGTTGAAGAATACGTCACTGTGGTGGACATTAGCGTCACATTTGAAACACCTCATGGTTCCTACTCTGTCCTACAAAGTAAAAGAGCAGTAACCTTAAAGTTCTATTGTTCAGCCCCAGTAGTTGTATGTAGATTATTGGACATAAGGCAGTATTGTTACTGCATTTACCGAGTTCTACAAAAACAGTGCGTCTTATATATATATATATATATATATATATATATATATATATATATATATATATATATATATATATATATATATATATATATATATATATATATATATATATATATATATATATATATATAATTATAATTCTGGGAGTGCTTAGTGACTGAGAATTTTGACTTTTTATCTCATAATTTTAACTTTTTATCTCATAATTTTTTGGTTTTTATCTCATAATTTTTTACTTGTCACAAATACATTCTGTTTCAATTCTTTGTAGTAAGAACCTTTTTAACTCCATTTGTACTTTACACCATCAGATGGTGCGGTTTGATTTAGAATTGAACAAAATGAAGCTTCTCTGCAGTGATATGAACCAGGGGTTTTCAAATTATGGGATAGTGAGCCTCCCCTAAAATAACTGAAGAGCAGTTATTTTCTGTCATCTGTATGTTTTCAGCATCTTTTTAAGTTTTTAACACCTTTGTGTGCTTCTACCTTTTTGTTTACAAATTAATTTTAATCTGTGTGTGTCTCTTTTCATTTTTGTGTTTTTAACATCTCTTTTAACACATCTTAATATTTTCCCTCATTTTCACTTCAGATGTGTTTTTGCTCCTCTCATAGTAGTTAACGGTTAAAGAAAAACATGTGGTTAACTGTTAGCCACGTTTTTCTTTATTCAGGTTTATTTTTTCTCACACCGCACGTCCCCTGAAGTCCCCTGGCACCCCCCAAAGGAAGCCTGCCTCACTATTTGAAAACCACTTCAATGGTCAATCCTGTCTGCTAAAGCAGCAGTAACATACAAAACAGCTTTATCATCTGTAACATTAGAATGTGAACACCATCAAAGATACAGAAAGCAACATTTAAACCATTCACAACCTCCATAATATAAAAAAAAATACTGATACAGTCAGGGTCAATGGTTCAGATTATTATAGTTAGATCCATTCACTCACTGTGACCCTATGAGTCTTGGCAGAGGATTGCGGTCTCCGTCTATCATCTTTCCTGTAATCTGGAGGGGGTGTGTGCTAGTGGAAGGGGATTTCATCCATTTATTTTATTTTAACATGTAAAAAAAAGATTTCGCAACAAATAGAATCTTTATCTTATAATTATGTTTTATCTTATAATTTAAACTTCTATGTATGGAAGCCCATTTTCAACACTGGATAAAAAAAAAAGCTGATAGTATGTAAAAAATGTAGATAAAAATTATGCTTTTGTTGGCATGGGGAAACTATTTTCTGTCGGGACATGTACTTTGCCACAAGAGCTATATCCTTCATGTTTTAGATGTTTCCCTCTTATATCACACCTGCTTCAATTAATGATCAGCTTTTCATCCAACTCTGAAGAATTAGACACTTTTGTCATTCATCCTCAAATTACACAAATAACAGGTGCATAAAAATCTACAGAATCAAAAAAACCCACATTTTTCAATTAAGAGACATGCATGCTGCTCTAATGGTGGATTTTCAAATATTTATTTGGGCACAGACATAAACTTTGAAGCGTACAACACGGCAGATTGAGGAGAAAATGATGAAAAAGTGTCAGAAACAGACGGTGTTTAAAGTTTATACAGGTTTATAATCCAGCTTCGACTCCAGCTTCTTTGAATCGGCCACTTTACGAACGGCTTTCATGAAGTCTTCCTGAGTCACATACTCACGGTCTGAGCGGATGGCGAACAGACCTACACACACACACACACACACACACACACGCGTTAGCATGTGCCTCAGAACTGGAGGAACGTTTCTAAGGTTTGTGCTTCAGTTTCAGTTCTCACCTGCTTCTGTGCACACGTTCCTCAGATCAGCTCCGTTGAATCCATCTGACAGCTTCACTATGGCTTCAAAGTCTGAAAAACACAAACCACAGTTATAGTTAAGCCTTTAACCAAATGGAAGTATTCTAAACCATCCTTTAGTTGTTTCATAAATGGCTTTAAACTGTTCTTTTTTATCACAAATAAAAACTAAGTCACAAAAAACACCCAAAAAATTTGTGAAATTAAGGGATATTTGTTGATTTGACCAATTTTGCTTCACTACTTATTTAAATGTTTTAAAATGTGCTTCCTTTACAGCCCCTTTTTTAATAAATATTATTAGTATTATGACTTTACATGCTCCTTATATTCTGTGAAATTATTCTTGAATGTGTTTTTTGGCAGTAATTGACACATCCTCTTAAAGAGTTTGTATGTTAAATTGTTTGTTCTAAAGTTCCAGTAAATAAATAAAGTCAACCTTTTAACATGCGAGTCCAGTCCACCTGTTGTGTGTGTTCATGTAGTTGTGTGTAGTTGTGTCTTTCAGGGACATGTGTTGGATTTCACTTTAAGAACTTAATGTATCTAGTTTTTATCCTGTTTATCTCAAATGTCCTGGAAGTTGTGCAAAAATGTGTGTGTGTGTGTGTGTGTGGTGTGTGTGTGTGTGTGTGTATGAGGGGATTCCCTGCTTAAAGACCTAACAGACCCTAGCACCACCCCTGACAGTTGTTTTTATCCTCAGTGTTTTCTGGTTTCATTTCTGGCCAATGTGTTGGAATTAAAACTCAGACTAAAGTCCAGGCTGCAGGTGGGCGGGGCTTTGTAGTGGGAGGAGCTGTGCAGTTGGCAGGGCTCATACCTATCTCTCCATGCTTGGTGATGGGGCTGGAGTGGATCTTCAGGATGTCCAGACGGGCCTGTTCATTGGGCAGCTCAATGTCTAAAGAACAAACATATGAGGGGTCAGAGTGGTCAAAGACTGATATGGAAGTTTTTTTAGGCTGATACCAACTTTTATTTTTTCCACACTAATAGCTGTACTTCTACTTGTACAGAATAGGAGTACTTCTACCAGGTCTGGTCATGACGCTGTCTCTGTATGACTCTGGTTTCAAGGACAAACAGCAGTGAACAAACAAAAGGCGACTCTTACGGATCTTTCGGTCCAGCCGTCCAGGCCTCAGCAGGGCCGGGTCAAGGGTGTCCGGTCTGTTGGTGGCCATGATCATTTTGACCCTGTGCAGTGTGTCGAAGCCGTCCATCTGGTTCAGCAGCTGTTACACACACACACACACACACACACCATTTAAAACACTGTCATCCACCATCTGTAGAACGGCACATTTCAATATCATCTACTTCCATCGTTGTTGTATTAACCCATACAGACCCAGAAATACTTTTATGTCAGTCCTTTAATCGTTTATTTTTCTCTCCGTTTAACCTTTAAGTGATTTATCACCATTTATTCTAATACTATCCACTGTATTTTTTCCCCCGTGTGAAAATCATGTATTTGCCTCAGTCTAATTCACTGATCATGGAGACCAGGGGTCACGAATCCTGGACCTGGAGGTCCGCTACCCTGCATGTTTTAGAGGTTTACCCTCTTTCAACACACCTGACGGTCATCATTGTTCTTCTGCAGAGCTGGATGACAGGCTGATCATTTGAATCATGTATGTTAAAAGAGGGACACATCTAAAAGATGCATGATAGCAGCCCTCCAGGACCAGGATTGGCAAGTCCCGGTGTAGACATTCATTAAAACTTTGAATAAAGTTGATGTTTATTGTATAATAAAAAAATTGATAAAACTGAATAATGTATTTTTCAGTCCAATGTCATTAACTGAACATAAACCCAGTGTGTCCGTTCACTGTCATTGATCCAACTCCATGGATTTTACTGGTGAATCAATTTTGTAGATGTAGATGATGGTGTTACCATGGTAACTGCAGAGACTCTGTATGTCCTAATGGGTCATATCTGAGGACCATGAAAAGATTAACTATATTTTACATCAATTATTGATATGTATTGATAGGATTAATGGATCAACATGTACTAAACAGTTTAGATTAGTAATGGTTTTATTTAATGGTGGATGTTTGGGTCTTTAAGGGTGACGCTCACATTCAACACTAATATGACAGAAAAGTTCTACTGGGGTTTAGTGTCAATAAAAGCATCTGTTGAATGTTGTGACATTATCTCAGATTTGCATCCACAGAAATAAACGAAGCCCCTCACCTCCATCAGAGTCCTCTGGATCTCTCTGTCCGCTGAAGTTCCCTCAGAAAAACGACGGCCACCTGCAGGAATCACACAAAACAGTCCTGTCAACTCATGTCCTTCTGTTCTAATGAGCGCTGTCAAATGACAGTTTTTAAATCACATTAAGCACAGGGTTGCTTTGAATTAATCTTGATTAATCATGATTAAATACTCATTTTTAATCTATATTAATTGTTCTTCATTTTTCCCGAGCAAACAGACTATATTAAAAATTTAATATCTCCACAACGAACATATGTGTTTTAAGCTGGGCCATGCATTAGCCTAGTGCTAGCATTAGCCTTGTGCTAGCAGAATCGCTGACCAACATATGCTTCGGCATTATTTCAAACCTGCAATCACAGTTGACATTTAACAATTAACAACTGGACAGCCAAAAGAGAGCACATGGTTTGAAAAGGAGATGGAAAAAAAACATTGCTTTTAAATTCCACCCCGCTTTGCGTGAGTTTAGTATTTTATTCTGGAAGTGCTTCAATGAAAAGAAAACTGTCTTTTTATTCAAATTTACCACAAAATACAATAATACACAAATATGTGGTGAAAAATATGTAAAAAAAAAAAACATGCTAAAAGTCACTAAAGCTGAGAAAAAAAACACAAAAAAACACCCCAAAATTTGAAATATAAAAAAATAATATATATTCAATTAACATGTTTATTCCACACCTTCAACAGCTTCCACAAAACAACTGTAAACAACTGCATTCAAATTTTTAATCAGATTAATCATGATGATGGATACTATACATGGAGCACTTTACAGCAAATGCAGAAGAAAGCTGAAACTCACCGATTGCATCAATCTCGTCCATGAAAATGATGCAGGGCTGGTGGTCTCTGGCGTAGTTGAACATCTCTCTGATGAGCCGGGCGCTCTCACCGATGTATTTGTCCACAATGGAGCTGGAAACCACCTACAGTTCACACATGAGCAGTGAGCCACTGAACACATCAGCCAGCATTTCATCTACACTCATACTTTGTTTATTCACATATAATCAAACAAAAGTAATACAATGAACATAAACATAAAAGAAAATACGCAGGGGGATGATAAAAGCCGTAGTTGTTTGTCAAACATTTTTTGACAAATAATGATAATAGTAATAAGTCAAATAGTAATATGATAAATAATAGGTCTGGGTGATATATACATTTTAATGATTAATTTGAATTTTTTGTTGCGGACGATTTAAAAAATAAAAAAGTCGCTGTTTTTCTCCCTCCTCTTTTGCCTCTTCCTATGCCGCTCTGGAGCGTCCGGAGCACCGCCTCTCTCTCTCCACCAAACTTCCAGAAGACTGTTGCGCAACAATTTTTACCTATGCATTCAGAGCAATAATCCACACGGTTCCGTTTCAAGCTCCAGTCCTGTTCGGGCTTCCACAGCTCAGACCTCTCTTCCCAACCACCTGCTCTTTTCATACCTATCGTACTAATGTTCCATTTCCTACTGATTTATGTCAGTGACTACACAGTTTTTCCAGTGAACTTTACAGCCTAATATTGCAAATATAACTAGACTAGCTTTAGCTTCATGTCCTTTACTACAACTCAGGCTCTGAAAACACACAGGAGGTGCATGTGCAGAGGGGGAGGGACAAATGTCAGTGTAGTTTGATAGACATCACTGTTCAATCATTTCATATATACAGTGGAACAGAGGGTTTATCCACTTGCTGAAAACTAAAACACCACTACCAGTGAAAACAGGTTGACAAACATTGCATTAAACTTATCAGATTTGTTTGTTCATGTAAAGAGGCTCTGCAACAGTCTGTGCAGATACTCACCTTCAGGAAGTTACAGTCCAGTTGACTGGCCACCG
The DNA here is from genome assembly GCA_020466265.1 of Siphamia tubifer. NCBI lineage: Eukaryota > Metazoa > Chordata > Actinopteri > Kurtiformes > Apogonidae > Siphamia > Siphamia tubifer. The sequence continues at coordinate 33,201,594 of CM035805.1, forward strand.
CTCTGGCCAGGAGAGTTTTCCCTGTTCCTGTTACACACAAACGTTTGTCATCAGAAATAAAATCAACAGGCCCCGACACCCCATCATGTCCAAACACTCAGTACATTTGCGTGCACGTCTAAGCCAAGTAGGGTAGGGGCTAGGCGATAATATTATGTGAACAAGTTGAGTATCTATGTCAGCAGTGAAGTCTACAGAGCATGTGCAGTTTGATCACAGATCAATGCAGTGTTTACTTATTGAAGTGCTGAGTGCAGGTGCATGGACGCCGTTTCTCACCTGGAGGTCCGTAGAGGAGGCAGCCTTTGGGCGGGATGATGCCCACCCTCTGGAAGAGCTCAGGGTTCGTCAGCGGCAGCTCAATCACCTGCCAAAGCAAAATGAAACCTCAAATCTGGATCTGACACAGCTCAGACTTCACACAGAACCTCAGTCTGCAGTCCAATGCCATATGGTGATTATCAAACATACACACCACTTTTAATTAACATGTAAACTCTATGCATTATAAGATTTCTACATGTATATTCATGCTATCCAACTTGAATTAATGCAGCAAATACTATGAACTGAGGTTTTTTTGTTTTGTTTTTTTGAGGCGGGGGGGTTGGTTGGTTGGTTGGTTTCTGCTCTGCAATTCAAATTGCCTTTTTTTTCCTTTAAATAAAATATAGAATTCCCAAATTTAATACACTTAGCCTAATGTGTAGGGCTACTTTTCGATGTATTTTTTATATGAAGTGCATGGTGTAGTGGCATTGTAGGTTTATCTGAACCAGAAACGTTGGGATAAATTGACATGTGATCAAATACTGTTGCATATCACATGAAAGCTCGAAAATCTGTAGGTATAACACACCGACTACCATAAGAACTGGCATAACATACTAGGGCATTTCTTGAGATGGGTCTGCAGATGTGTAAACTCAATTAGCAGGTCAACTCCTGAAGCCTTTACCTCTCTGAGTTCCCGAATCTGTTCACTCAGGCCCCCGATCTCAGAATAGGACACACTGCCAGGGTCCTCATGGGACATGTTGTAGACCAGAGGATCCACCTCTCGGGGCAGGTATCTGAACAAGGAGAACAAAGACCACATCAGTTTCGGGTTACCATGGTGATGAGCATTTCTGTTCCACACCACAGGAAACGGCGGACCAAATCACACTATTATTTTAGTGCTTTATGTGATAATAATAATAATAACAGAGGTGGAAAATAACTAAGTATATTAATATAAATACTTTGTTACTGTACTTAAGTGGATTTTTTAGATATCTGTACTTTACTTCAGTATTTATTTTTCTGGAAACTTCTTACTTTCACTCCCTATATTTTTACAAAAAATATCTGTACTTTATACTCTTTACATTTATATAAATATCTGTACTGCATACTGTATAGCTCTTTTTCACCTTGATGGTGCTTGAAGTGCTTTACATTAGCCAGTAGGTGCTGCTGCCATGCAAGGTTCTGCCAGAGTTTTTTTTTTTTTTTAAGAATTCAGGCTTATTGGGATAACTGGCCTGTTTGTGATACAAAGATTTTCTTTTTTTAGTCAGATGTCCCTCTCTTTTCACAGGTACACAGTCCAGCCTACCTCATTATTGTCAGAGTTGTCATGTCCAAAGCCACCCTGGTGCCGGGCTTCAGCTGGGATTTGTCCAACTGTTACAGAAAGACACATTAGTAGGTAATACAAAGCACAGATTGAGGCACAACAACACATGTATAAAAACTAAAATTCAAATGTTTTGACTTTTGAAAGAAGATGAAAACAGACACAGGCTCAAAGCTGTGGAGGAAGATTTATGTGCATCTTTCTTCAATTCTTTCACATAGGTATGAAACTGAGACTCGATTTGAATTATCTTTCAATAAATATACTTTTTGTGACATTTTTGTTTGGTAGTGTGTCTTGGTATTTCTGTAATGTCAAATATGTGCCATGGCTCACAAAGGTTGGGAAACACTGGTTTATTTGATACTTGGGCATATAAATGTCATCCCGCATCACAAAACTGTTACAGCTTGGGGTGGAAGACTCTATTCATGCCAACATTTGTGGAATGGTGAAAGACAGGCCGACTCAGAGAGGTGAGCAACAGAGCAGTGCTTGCAGGGTATCGGCTTCTTAAGACCTCTGAGAATCAAAATTAAGACCACCACTATGGGAAAAACTATTAAAAAGTTCCCTTCAGTGTAGTGGTTGGGGAAAACGTATCAAATGCACTACTTGTGCTGGTCCTGTATAGACCAAAGCAAACGTAGTGTTAACATTTGGAACAGGTGCTGCAAACCTCTGCATGGGGACTAGGGATCCAAATTATCAGTTAATTCGATAATCATTAGTTGGTTGACCTTATTGATCGACTAACAATTATTTGACAAACAGTGATTTTCCTGAGAACCTGAATTTCTTTCAATAGTGCCTACAAGAATAAAAGCTAATATTGTTTATATACTTCATGAAAAAAAGCATGTCATATTCCATAATGACCCCCCCACACACTCTGGAACTCACTCCCACTACCTATCAGGAACTCAGACTCACTTTCAAAACCAATCTATTCAAACTGGTTTTGCTTTGTTTGTGTTTTGCTTTTCCTCACTGTAAAATGTCCGAGTATCTTAAAATCATAAATTTGAGGTATTATTATTATTTAAAAAATGCCATCCATGTGAAATTTAATGCCACTCTTTAAAAACAAAAACAGTAAATGTAACACTTTTCAAGACACAAACTATATTAAAGACTTTTTAAGGATCCGAGGGGAACCTGAGCTTTGGGGTATTTCTGATGCAGAACATCCACTACACACTGCACCGTGTCCCCGCCCCTTTGAGTGCAGAACATGGGTCTGCTGTGCAAAAGTCCTGCCTGTTTCACCTCTGTTGCTCCTTTGGCTTTGGAAATCAGTGAGTGGTGGGAAAAAACATGGAATCACCCTCTGACTTTTTTGCGGGATATCTGTGTAAAAGTGTCTAACGTGGTTTTGGTGACCGCACAGAGGATGGGTGATGGTGCACACTCACCTGTCTGCGACATCCAACAACATATCGGGGACCATTGGTAGCTTTGACAATGACTGAAATGAAAACCTATAGTTAACACGACATGGCAAAGCTTTAGAACTTAAGCTGGACATAGTGTTTTTACCACTACTTACATTTCTCCTCAGTCAGCTGTTTAAGAACCTCTCCAACAATCTGCAAGGGTAAGACACAGGAGTTTTCACACAATTATTTAATGGTAATTAGTGAATATGTGTTAGGGTTATTATCTTAAGATAATAAGAAAATACTTTTTTGTTTCTAGACAGGGGTCTTAAACACGTGGCCCAGGGGCAAAAAATGTTCCATTGCAGCCCTGGGATGAATTTTGTATGTAACTTTGTTCAAATGTATAGTGTCTTTCAACAGATTTTTGTTCTTCAAGTTTAACAGAATAAGGCATCTTTCCAGTAATGTCACAAACTTCAAAACAACACTTTGTTAGTACTAAGGTCCACTCTTGTTGGTTCCAGGTTACATTTTATATTGATCATATCTTTATGTGCTTTTTTCTAGAAATTATACTAAAATTTTGTGAAGAGTTCCATAAAACAGAATTCTAAACCGAAAAAAGTTGCCTATCTGGGGAATGATAGGTGGAATTTTTATTTTTGACACCAATGTTCACTTCGACTGGATCTGACTGTAGTTATTAATCAGTGAATTCCACCAAACCCAAAGAAGCACATTTGATATAAAAGCAGAAGCTGAGAAAAAGCAACTAACAGAGGTTGTAATTTTTTGGTGTTATGATATTCTGGCTTCTTTACTTACCTGTCCTACACTCTGCAGAGCCTTCAGGTCATTCTCCGACTTCTCATACTGTTTTGTTTGTTCTCTGAGTTGCTCCCTCACTGGAATAATAAAAAAAAAAAAAACACAGCAGATGTAACTTAACAACATATTGTACTTTCAAGCATAACCATTCCTGTAAATGTGTTTTCCTACTAAAAAGGGAAAAAAAGCAATTGTGAGACAAGATATCTGTTCCATATGTGGCACCTTGCCGGAATAACTTGATTCCAAACCTTAACTGGAGAACAATTTGGTGTCTTCCCTCTAAATATTTAGTTGTAAATAAACTCAAGGAAGTTTCTTTGAAAATTATTCATATATTTTATCCCTATAAAACTATTCTTTACAAAGATCCAAAAAGGATATTAATATCAAATGTTCATTCTGTAATCAGTCTGTAGAAAACCTGCATCATCTTTTCTAGCCCTGCAATCTATCCGGTACTTTATGGCAAGATATTTACATTTCACAAAACATTGACTTTCAATGTACTCTTTCATTTTATGTTCTCATTTGCTTCCTTTTCCCATAACCCTGTTAAATAAGGCCAATATTATATCATCAATTTCATTTTATTACTTGCAAGATACCACATCCATAAGTGTAGTTTCTCTATTCAAAAGCCATCACTTTCATTTTTTGTAAACGAACTCAAATATTCCAACACACTTAAAACAAGCCGTTAAAACCGCTGAACTATCTCCACTTTTTAACATTTAATGAAAAATTACTTGTTCTCTGACCCAATTCTACAGTTATTTGTTCTTGTTGTTATTGTTCATGTTTGTTTGGTACCGAACAACTGCCAATAAAACTGCAACTTAAAAAAAACAAAAAAACATTCCGTGTGTTACAAGATAAATAAATGTTGGAGACTGCATTACCCATAAAGACCCAAAGAATCACCGCTGATACAAACCTTCTACAGATCTAAATTATTTCACACTTGTTGATCCACTAATTCCATCAAAACATGTCAATAACTGGTGTAGAATATTTTCATGGTTATCAGATATGACCATATTTCGATGTTCAGAGGCTCCATATTTACCACAGAAACATTGTCATCATCTACAACTTTGATTCACTAGTAAAATCCATGGAGTTGGATCAATGACAGTAGATGGAAAGACACTTTTTTTACATTCAGTTAGCAATGTCTTTGCTAAAAAAAAAATCTATGTTTTAATATATTTAATTTAGAATTCTCTCCGTTTACATGAACACCTACATGATGTTCAAATTAAACATAGGAAAATTGTTTAGTCTCGTCATTTTATTTCGAATATGTCAAACAAAAAAACATCGTCTCTTTCAAAAGCCAATAATTGACAAAATAACAAAACAAAGACAAAATAGCATGAATAAAAAATAAGAAGGCAAGTAACATATTCGAAATGGAGTGGGAAGATGTAAAAAACAACAACAAAAAAACACCCCTATTGTACCAAACAATAATACAAATGTCAGAAAATATATAGGAATATATTATTTACACAAAAAAGCAAAATACTGAGAATAATATTGTAAAATCAAATATGATTAACCAATGATGAAATGTATAAATAGAGAACAGGTAATTTGGGAACTACCACAAAAGTAGCACAGGGGTTTTCAAGAGTTAAGGATCATGTAGTTAGCACTCTACTTGTACCTAGCTTAACGCAACTTTAGCTAAACTACAACATTGGCTGACTCATACGACAACAATGCACTTGTACAACGCGACAGAAAGTAGCGTTAACACTAAAATAATTGCCATATATTGTGTACATTTTATCGCATTAACTGTCGTTGTAATTATCAACTAACCTTTTAGGCTAGATTATGACAGCTAACCGGCTAACTCCTATTCATTTCTATGACTATGCTAACTGCATGACAAAGCACTAGCTAGCTGTTTCCTTCTCTATGGTGTTTCTCCAACACGGGGAATATTATATGCTACAGTATATATTTTTTCCTTTTTTCGCCACAAACAAAAATAAATCCCCTGTCTCTTACATTCTTTTAATCGCCCGTCTACTTCTTTATGTTCAAGAAGCTTTTTTCTGTAGTCTTGTAGCGCTTTCTCCCTGGTGTCCGCCATGATATTTGACTGAATGCTGGGAAAACTCACCGTCCCACGAGCACACGTAATTATGCTACATTCGTGTTCAGCGGAATTCAAAGCTTCGTGTAACAAACTCTCGTCTCTTGAGCAACACTCGGCACAACGTTCATTGGCTGGTGTAAAATTTTTTGAGGTGTACAAAACTCTTTAAAGTCATGCAACAATTAACATCAATGTGAGATTTCATGGACTGCTCCATCACATTTATTTAAGTAGACGATCGAAGGTTGGGATAGTGGAAGTTACGTAAGCAGGCGAACACAACATCAGGCTCAGCAAAAAAGTAATACAGTCAACCCTTAAAAAATACACCTGACAATCACCTAGGTTTAACATATTTACTTCACTTCTCTTCTGTTAAAAATATTTTCTTAAATTAACGATAAACCAAAAACCTAGGGCTGTCAAATGATTCCAAATTTAAATTAGATTACAGGGTTACTTTGGATTAATTTTGATTAATCATGATTAAAACACTTTATGTCAGTCAACTGTTTTGGATCGGATTTACTTAAATTTCCCACTTAAAAAACACAAAACTATTTAGTTAAAATACAGGACTTGAACTGAGCATGCTCGTTTGCCTATGGAGAGAACAATGTCTATTCTATCAGTACGACTGGACATTTTAATTACTGAGCAATACTGAATATTTCGGAATATTTAAACAAAACCATCCATTCAGACCGTGTCAGCGCTGACATGTCAGGGGTTACAGTGTTAAAAACATAATAGTAATAATAATACAAGTTATTTTTGCTTGAATTACCCCCAAACGACCCAGTGCTACTTTTGTGGCAGTTCCCAAATTTTTTTTTCTCCATTTATAGATCTCTTAAATGACGTATAACCATTTTAAAACAATACAGGGCTATAAATGTACTTTTTTAACACCAGCCAAACAGAAATTTTCACTAGCCAATTTTTTTCCAGTTAAAAAAAGAGATCTTATGAGAAATATGAAATATCATTTGTTTGTTTTATTAACATTGTTGACAGAAAACACAGAGACACAAAGAGAAAGAGTTATAGAAGAACACACAGCAGAGAGAGGAGTGTTTTCTGACAGTGCGGCCTTCATCTGAAGTTCAACACAAGTGGAAGGAGCCTCGACCAGCGGGAGGAGGTTAGAGCAGTAGGAAGAGCCTAGACCAGTGGAAAGAGCCTAGACCAGTGGGACGAGCTTAAACCAGTAGGAAGAGCCTAGACCAGTGAGACGGAGGAGCCTAGACCAGTAGGAAGAGCCTAGACCAGTGGGACGAGTTTAAACCAGTAGGAATAGCCTAGACCAGTGAGTGGGAGGAGCGTAGGCAAGTGGGAGGGGCTTAGACCAATGAGTGGGAGGAGCTTAGACCAGTGGGAGGAGCTCAAAATTATTTTCACTGGTCATGGAAGCATAGTTTCAACACACATTTGACCTGATTTTCCCTGTATTATCATTGCAAAAACACATTTTAGTGACCTTGACCTTTGACCTACATTTACCAAAATTTAATGACAATTTTATGAAAATTGATCCAGTAGTTGTTGTGTAACGTTTCTGACAACCAGACACACAGTTGGACAAAAAAACCCAAACAATATCCCCCTCCCCTTTCAGGGGGTGGAGCAAAAATGTGCATGAGTTTTTACCGCCAAAAGGGAAGAGGGGTTATTGATTTTGTTTTTTTGTTTGTCCGTCCATTTTTTAGCAACCTTGTGTTGCTAACAACAATTTGTTAACAACAGAAAAAAGACTGGACCAATTTCCATACACTTATCAGCAAAGGGCTGAGGTGGCCTAGAATAGATCTAATTAAATTTTGCTGAATGTAGGTCAAAGGTCACAGTCACCAAAAATGTGTATGATCAGAGATAGGGCAGATCAAGTTTCTTTTTCATTACTGTATACTCAGTTTTACATATAGTTTCTTTTTGTTCTCACTGTTGATCTGCATTGACAACAGAACCTTGAAGGACAAATTTGAACATGAAAGGTCAAAGGTCACACTAGAGTTCAAAAGCAAATTTTGGATATAACTTTTAAATTATTCATCTTAGAGCCCACCCTCCCTGGGGTTTTGCACCCTGCATGTGCTGTATGCATATTTGGGTGTGATGTTTGTGTAGAAACTGTTGAAGCAGCTGCAGAAGCTCTTGGACGTTTACAGCAGTTTAATGAACCGAAGCCACAGCAGTGACCACAAACCATCCTTCTCATTTCTTTGGCTTTCTGAGGTCGAATAGTTCAGATCTGAAAATAAACTCTGTCTGTGTGTGTGTGTTCTTCCAGTGGACTATGGGTCAAAGGAACATATAAACACTGGTTCCAGATCTAAACACATCCTGTTGATTGGCCTGAGAAACAAATGGGACCAAATGTGGACATAGTTCCATGTGTTAACTGTCTGTTTACATATGGTCACTGTGTGAATGGATCTGTGATTAGTATCATGAATATCATTATTATCATTTCTTACATACTTCTATTATTGTATTATTATACAGGGTGGTAAACAGTAACTAGATTTATACGACTGTTAGTATCACTTAAGTCATGATGAAAATATTTTTAAACAGACGTATACATACACACATATTACATTTACATGCACTTGTAGTAATCCAAATTACTGCCTTGGTTTGACTAATATCTTGAGTTTTAAAAATCATGTAAACACCTTAGTGGTACTGGAATGGAATGGAACTGAAGTTTTAGAAGTTGGACTAACCAAATCAGATAATGTGGTTCTAATGGAGCTTCTCCACATATGTAAACTTTACTAACCTTAGCTCCACTACTGACTGGCCTGGACACGCCCCCTTCAGGAACTGACCAGAATCACCATGACAACATGTACGTTGCTGTAATAAATCAAGAGTTTGAAAAAGTTTGTACCAAATACACTGAGGTGCTCCATGGTTGTGGTCCAGGTCTTCATGGTTGTGGTCCAGGTCTTCATGGTTGTGGTCCAGGTCTTCATGGTTGTGGTCCAGGTCTTCATGGTTGTGGTCCATATCTTCATTGTTGTGGTTCATATCTTCATCGTTATGGTCCATATCGTATCTAGGTATTGTTGTCCTCCTTCTACTACATCTGCTTCAAACCTGATGTTTTTGTTTACTGATTGTTCTTATTCTATGGTGCCAACCAGAATAATGCGAGCAAGACAGAGTGTGTAGTGCCACCTAGTGTCTGGGAGTGGAACAATGATTGGAATCTCTTGCTGCTCATGTAAAATAAGATTTCTAATAAACTCCAGTTCAGTCCTTAGCTGGGTTTTTGACAATAATTAGACTGGCTGTAAACAGATTGAGTGTTATGACAGCTGGGGTCCTCTTGGCGGTGCTGTTGTGTACATTCTTCTCTAACAGGCATTTGATTAGTGATGAGATACAGCTGTGGCACCTCGGAGTTCCTCCTTTAAATAGTCTACCTGCATTACACTCAGGTAGGGTTAGATGGGGTAGGATTTGGCTCACTCACTCACTCACTCACTCACTCACTCACTCACTCACTCACTCACTCACTCACTCACTCACTCACTCACTCACTCACTCACTCACTCACTTTCCTTATTCTTTATTTTATTGCAAAATGTGCTCATTTGACCAAACACTGTGAACTTCAGTCAACAGTGTCTTTGTCCTTTGGCCTGAATGAAACATTTGTGTCCAAAATACGTTTGAGAGAAATTAGTAACATGCCAAACACACTGGGCAGTTTAAAAAACACCTTCAAACTACACTCATGTGAGGTCAGAAGTCAACACAGCCTGGTTGTCTGGCTGGTTAGTCAGTTAGTTGGTTGGTTGGTTGGTCAGTTAGTTAGTCCCTTAGCTGGCTGGTTAGTTGGTTGGTCGGTTAGTCAGTTAGTTGGTTGTTGGTCAATTAGTTAGCTAGTTGGTTGGTTGGTCAGTCAGTTAGTCACTTAGCTGGGTGGTTGTTTGGTCGGTTAGTCAGTTAGTTGGTTGGTTGGTCAGTTAATCAGTTAGCCTGTTGGCCAATTAGCTGGCTGGTTGGTTGGTCAGTCAATGAATCCCTTAGCTGGTTGGTCAGTTAGCTGGCTGGTCAGTTGGTTAGTCAGCTGGTTGGTTGATTTCACCAGCGTGTGTTCAACAGAACATCTGAACATTTCCTGTTATCAAACTAATCAAGCTTCAGTGGTTGGATGGAGCTCCTCCCCATTTCCATCTCCTTGGTCCCACCTACCCTGGCCCCACTTCCCCCGGTCCCTCCTCCACTGGTCCCGCCTCCATCGGTGTGTCTATCTGGAGTAGTGGGGGGGGTTGTACAGGTGGGGGCGGGGGGTTCTGAAATCTGGCACATTTCCTCCAGATGGTTTTCAGGGTGGACGGATGAAGGATGATGAAGACCCAGGGGTTGATGATGGAGTTGACGGAGAGCAAACGCAGAGCGCGGAGGTCAGCGGCATCGCCTTCCGTCTGACTGAAAACACAGAACTACACAGAAAGAAAACCACACAAAGACAGAGAAACAAAATTATTTCATATGAAACTGTGGTTTCATATTCAAGTGGAAAATTATCCAATTATTCCAGTGTTCATGGAAGAGATGAGATGGAAAAGTGTGCAATGATAGAAAGAGCTAAGATCCTGCGCAGAATCCTCAGGCCCTCACGCCCAGGGGAGGGGGGGTAGAGAGAAAGATTTATATATATATGTATACACATGTATCTCTCTTTTTTAGTTTAACTGTACTCTTGAACTATAATGTTTACTCTGTGTTTTTATAATCAAAGCTGTGCTGTCGAAAAACAAACTAAAAATTGGAGTGAATGCAGGAGTTCTTTAAATGTATTTTTTCATGGTTCTGTCATCAGTACAGTTTATTCATTGTAGTGATACTAATAAAAATGACTATAATTCTTCCAGAGGAATGACAGGCTTTGTGTACACCTTGTGTTTAGTCATGACTCAGCTGGAGTTGTTTATGGAAAATTTTGCATCCTTTTAAATGGTTGAAACATTGTGAGCTCACATCACTTGTCAGTTCACTAGCATGATACTGGAAGTTTGAAATACGGCAAAGAGGCGATCAGATTGTACCAAGGGGAGGTGCTATGCCCTTATGCTAGCGTCTGGGGAGAGCCCTGATTGACAGGGTCATAGTTAATCCAAAGTTCTGAACAGCAGTGACTCTAAAACATCCTGGACTGAACAGATTCTATAAAAAAGACATTCCTGAGCATCTCCTTTATGTCATGGGTCATGTTTTCTGTTCTTGATTTCCACTGTGAGTCTGGGATTTCCCTTTCCTTCACTGACTTCAGCCTCTGACTTCACCACCCAAACTCCTCCTTCTGTGTCCGTCTGTCTTCGCTCTGTCTGTCCATAGGTCAAACAAACACTTGTGTGTTTCGCATAAACAAGTATTCAGAAAATGCCTAATATCACCCCTATTTCGTGCCAATCTCAAGTTTCTATGACAACCCGTTCTTGAATTAGAGCAAATACTGTGATTTTGAACTTTCTGCTAAATGGGACCTTGACCTTTTTATTGATAATTTTGTTATATGTATATATGTGCCAGTGCATGTAATATTATGATAAAATATCCAGTATTGATTAAGTTATAGTGTAATATGTCTATGCTTGACACACATAAACAGTGTCACAGAAGTTAATCTTAATCTCAAAAACTATTGGGAGAAGGTGATAACACTCTGAAAGTTCTGAGACCCTCTGTTCTTGAGTTATAACCAATAATGTGATTTTGACCTTTTAGTTCATTGTGACCTTGACCTTTACTGAAATTGGTCACTGCATCTGATGTACATTAGCTATATGTATATGCCCATGTAATTGCATGGTGATATCTCAACTATTCATTGAGTTATAGCATAATATGTATCTGCAGACACACACACACACAAACACACGGACAGACAGACACACATTGATCACAATCATTTCTCCAAACCAATGTTGGGGGAGATTAACAAAAGCAATCGATTGATGTAAGCAGTGAAGATGCTTTTGTTCTTACCACTAAAGGGAAAGTGCAGACCATAAACAATACAGTGATAATCGTTAACGGCAGCAGATGTTCCACCTCCTCCGTCATAGACAGGGACCTCCGGTACCGGGGCTGTGACGTTGAACCCCTGCGCCGCCGTTTGTGCCTCTGGTACATCTGCACCAAGTACACAATCACGGACACGTTACACGCCACCGTGCTGCAGATGAGGATGAGGATGAGGGATGCGTAAAATGTGACGTACGCGTGACCTCGTGCGTCCAGGTGCGCCTTGTCCAGTTCCAGGAAACACCAGGTTCCCGGACAGTACTGTGCGTAACGGCCCACGTTCACGAAGGGTCCCACGCAGAACAGCACACTGGCCGCGTAGATGAGGCCCAGGGCGACGTGGCCCCTGCATTTGGTCACGTGTCTGTCATACAGGTAAGGATGTCCGATGGAGAGCACGCGCTCCAGTGCCATTACGCACAGGATGGAGAGCGTGGAAAGGCTGAGGAAAGTCATGCTGAAGCCGAAATACGCGCATAGGTGCATGTCCCCGCGCATGCCCACCAGAGTCCGTCCCCACGCGTACGCGCACAGCACCACAGGGCTCACGCACACGGAACCCAGCAGGTCCGTGGTGAGCAGCGCTGTCACCAGCACGTGGTAGAGGCTGGTGCGCGTGCGCCACAACCCCAGCAGCGTGAGCGCCAGTAGGTTTCCCAGGACACCCACGGAGAACATGAGGGCAGACACCGCGGGCTTCCCGGGCCCCACGTCCACGGCCTGATGACATGAAGAGTTACCCTCCATGGACCCACGGAGGACACGGGAGGCAGTGTGTCGGTGCGCGTGGACCCACAGCTGTGGAGCCCAGTGGAGGGGGCGGGACACTGACTATTATGGGATGTGCAGATGTGTGGGAACATCTGAGGAAGAAACTGAAAATGTGAGTGCTGGAGGATATGGACAAAAGCACAGATATGAAAATATGAGGGCTGTCAAATGATTACAAAATGTAATCAGAAAAATCACAGGGTTGTTTGGATTAATTTAGATTAACCATAATCAAAGCACGTTATGTCGGTCAACTGTTCTGTCTACGGGTGTTTTTGTATCAACATTTCTCCCAAAATACACTAAAATACACAAAAATATACTACAACTATACAAAATATCCGTAAATTCACTAAAAAGATAAACACAAAAAGGTGATGAAAAATCCAAAACATCTTCAAAAACTCTTTAAAAATACAGAAAACATCAAAAATGTGATAAAATATACAAAACATATGGAAAAATATGAATATATACGCAACAAATTGTGCCAGGCACAACAAACCCCTCAGGTGTGAGGGAGACACCAGCTGCTCTGGATGAAAGATGCACAACAGGAGCTTTTCAGACAGATGAGAGGCAGATGATGTGTTCACTACTTTAAAGGCAGACTTGTTTGTCTTGTGGGAAGAGCTAACGTGGCTGTAACGAAGAATATAAGAGAAGACACTATGAAACAAAACAAGTTTTTCAATAAATATTGACATTGGCCTGTGATTGTTTTTAATTGTGGTCCAGTGTGAATTTGAGGTTAACAGTCTGCCTTAGATGCTCAACTAATGTCACATTTCCACTACGTGATATTGACTCTACTGGACCTGGGTACCAGTTACTATTCCTTGAAACCTTTTCTATTGTAGATAGTATATTACCTGCTTCCATTATAGATACTACTGGAAAAATAAAAAAGCCCTATTTATCTGCAGATCTTCCTCAAATGAGGCTGAACATGTAACTTTGGGGCTCCATGGTGGCTTGAGGGACTTAAGAATTTGCCTGTACCTAGAAATAGCCCTATTTATTTATTTATTCATTCATTCATTTTTTCTTTTCTTTCTTTCTTTCTTTTTTTCTTAATCATGGCCCCAGTTTAGAGAAGAAAACCCACAAAAAAGAACCGGAGTCTAATTACATTATTCCTCAGGTGACCGGGCCTGCTTTAAACACTGTAATTTTTTCAAAGTAAACTCTTGTCCACTACAGAGGACAAACATTCATTGTTGGATCTCAGGGGGTCTAGTTGATCCCTTTAAGTATCTAACTTTCTATGTGCGCGCTCCCGTGTGGACGTGCACTCGCTTTCCACTGTGTAGCTACACACTGCAGTGTAGCAGAACTGGACGTAAAACGGACCGGGACCGGAACGACGACAGGTAAAAATGTATAGAAGTGGTTTCCTTTGTGGTTTAGGGTGTAAACATTACTTTATTACCTCTGTGGAAAAACATAAAGACAAATTAGAGTCATTTAAGTATCTGAAACTTAACCAAGTTTAAAGCTGATGGACAGAAACCGTGCATAAGTTGGAGTTTGACTTTACTAGCTCGTGCTCGTGCCGAACAACACCCCGAAGGCGGAGGCGGAGGGGTGTTGTTCGGCCCGGTCATGAAATATTTTTCTAACAGTAACGCGTGGGTAATACATTATCTCTTGCTAATTGTCACTTAACATGGGCATTTTTTCAGTGGCATAAATACATACAATGCCTGTTTACTTTCCACCACTAAAAAAATCCCCAAGTAAAACATAATTATGGCATAACAATTCTGAATTATGAAATTAAAAATTCTGAATTATGAGACAAAAATGTGAAATTCTGAGATGAAAAAGTTTTAATCATGGCATGAAAAAATAGCGTATTGACTTATGCAACAAGCTGATACCAATACAAGAAAAACATTTAAATATCATCTCAATATATTAGTCTATCATTAGTGTTTTCCATTCAGTTGTGGTGTTTGCTGGATGAGCGTGGGCTTCAGGACTCAGTGATAAAAGCTGAGTCACGCAGCTTTCAGTGTGTTTGACCTAATTCTGTTAGCTGGCCTGTTTACACAACAACAACACACACTTTTGTTTATAACATGTTTCTATCAACTTTTGGTCTAGAAACAGTTTTTTCCAGATCCTATTGAACTATGTAGTGAAAGTCATTAAGCTCATTTATGATCAGATTAGTCCCACAAACCAGTTTGCATTTGAAGCAGTGTGTGCTGGTGGTCTTTCAAACAGTAGAAGTTCATTGTCTCTTATATCAGGGGTTTTCAAATTGTGGAATAGTGAGCCTCCCTGAAAAGACCGGAAAAGCAGCTGTACCCCCCACTAACCTTTATCTTATCCACAGCTCATTCACCCCCAGAGACACTGAGCATCTGGGTCAAAAACATTTTATTTATCCAATGACAGTCAAGTTTCAAGGCAATGAAAAAAACTGTCCGATAGGGCTCCATTGAATACTGATGTCTATGTGAATGTGTGAGAAAAACATGAGATCAGCTGATGTATGACAACATGAGCTGATTGGGAACCAACTTGTCTAAGAGATGAACATGTTCTATATGGCATCATAAACATAAGAGCCCGAATATAAACTAAACGAGCACAGGATCTGGAATTGAGGACGAAGAAACATAAAACTGAGAGATCAAAAATAATGTTGTGGTGAATAAAGTTTTAAAGCTGTCATTCCATGGTTATTTCATTAATATTACTGTGTTCTCAATAGTTATTGAATACATTGTGTGTTGGTTCTATTTAAAAAAAAACACCTATGGATTATTTTGTTTCCAGCTGTTTTTTCACGGTAGAAAAATGACTTGAGGTCGAACAACAGAGTTTACCAGTACTTCCTCATACATGTCCATGACGCAGTCACGAGTTGTCTCTGATTGGCTCAGATTGCGTGAAGGAACACTCCCCCCTCACCTCTGGCTGTGTATGTATTTACCTTTATCCAAGTAACATCCAGGTAGGTTTCGCGCTGTTGCTTGATCTTAAAACGTGCAGGGGTAAAAAAAAAAAAACAAGGCTTTATTTCCACAGAGAGCACATGAACCAGTTTGATCCGCCATTTTTTTCCAGTTTGTGCAGCAGCTACTGTGGCACCGTCTTCTATTGTAGATGCTAATGCTAATGCTACGTCAGATTCGCTGCCAGGGACGGGCTTAATCCCACGTGGGTGACGCTAAAGTCCGTCTGACGTCAGATGGACCGGGTTTTTCAGGGTCCCTTGTTCCTCTTGTTGTTTTCTGTGAATGCGGTATGCAGCCAGTGGAGGTGACAAAACAATTTCAAAGGCAGCATGTGTTGGTAAGGCGGGGTGACCCATCAGATTCCAAAAGGAGCGTGGAAAAGTGTTTTTTCAGCGGAATGACACCTTTAATATCGAGCATGTACGTTGGCACAAAGCACAGATGTGGAAGCTGTAGCTCTGCCCACTCTCTCTTCCAACTTCCTTACTCTCTCTTTGGAATTTCTCCGCGCTCTTGCTATTTTTCCCAACCAGAAATATGGATCGACAAGACGTTTGACGAATGAAATTTGCAGGCAGCGCATGCACACTAACATCTCCATTCACCGTCAGTGCAGATTGTTGTCATGGAGCCAGGAGGAAATTTAAGTTTAAAAGATTCTTGCGACATATGAACTTTGAGCATCACAGTTGGAGCACAAAGTTCATATGTTGCAACACTGTTTTAAACTTACATCTCCTCCCGGATCCATGATGACGTTGTGACATTCATTTAAAGTAGATGTCAGTAGATGTTGGTGCTCACTGGAAGTTTGTAAGGTGAAGAGTTGAAAAGTTATATCCAAAATTCAAGTTGGACCTTTCTTGTGACCTTTGACCTAGAGTAGAGTCTTCAAATTTATCCTTCAAGGTTCTGATGTCAATGAACATCAACAGTAAGAGCAAAAAGAAGCTAAATGTAAAACTGAGTACACAGGAATGAAAAGAGATATTCCTGATTTCATTCACCATTTTTTCATCTTCTCCTCGTCAGTTTGTCTCCGTCCAGCTCCTGTCCGTCCACTCATCCCAGTTTAGACACTTGGAACCATGTTTACAGAGGTTCTGGTTGCCATAGTGATTGGAGGATTGATCTACTTCCTGGTTCAGAAGAGCAGGAATCAGGTCCTGAAGACTGAAGACGGCTGGTGGGGGGCTGGAGCGCCCCCCGATGGAGAGGAGGATGTTTCAGTACGACCGTTTACAATCTGCACCAGTGATGAAGAGCTGGAGGTCAGATTAACATACAACAATACTTTTTTTTGTCATATTAACACTTTTTATCAGAATAACACTTTGTCAGATTAACACTGTGTCATATTAATACTTTTGTCATATTAACACTTTTTGTCAAATTAATACTTTTGTCATATTAACACTTTTTTTAATCAGAATAACACTTTGCGAGATTAACACTTTTTGTCATATTAACACTTTTTGTCATATTAATACTTTTTTGTCAAATTAACACTTTTTATCATATTAATACTTTTGTCATATTAACACTTTTTGTCATATTAATACTGTTTTTGGTCATATTAACATGTTTTTTTTTATCAGAATAACACTTTGTCAGATTAACACTTTGTGAGATTAATACTTTTTTGTCAAATTAACACTTTTTGTCATATTAACACTTTGTCAGATTGACAGTGTTTATCACATTAACATCAGTATAGAGGGTATGCGTATGTGTCACAAACGTGTGTGTTCTGTTTGTTGAATGCGTCAGGACCTGTACAGAAGAATAGACCAGACTCGACCTGTGGCGTCACTGGAGGACAGTCAGTTCCATTATGGTTTCAACTCCCAGTACCTGCAGAAGGTGGTGTCGTACTGGAGACATGAGTTCGACTGGAGGAAACAAGTGGATAAACTCAACCAGTATCCACATTTTAAAACCAACATAGAAGGTGAAGAAACTGCAGCTCTGTGTGTACTCTAGTGAAGATAAGATAACAAAAAAGGAAATATCAAAAAAAGGAAATATCAAATTAAACATTTGTTATCTCAGTTATCAATATGCACATTTATTTACAATATTTACAACATGCAAATAATATTAGCATTACATTAAAATGGATTTTGCACACATTTATTAATTTGAAACACTGTGTTTAGAATATGACATAAGTAATATAATAGTCAAATATCAATGTATTTGAATAAATGTAGTTTATTTGTAGTTTGTCACTATACAAGCTACTCATTTTTTTCTTTCAAATAAATTTTCGTGAAAACATGAGTAATTACCGACCCAAAAATATAACTTTGATGTCGATTATTGTAATTTAGTTTTTTTACCCACATGTTAACTTTCCCTTGACTTCACTCAACTTTTTAAATCTGCAATTTTCATGTTTAGAATATTAAATAAATAATATCATAGTCAATTGTCAGTGTATTTGAATACATGTAGTTTATTTATAGTTTATAAAATGAACCAGGACCAGTACTTAACTGTCACTGCACATTCACACTCAGAAAACGCCTCACAGTTTTTCTCATTTCAGAATAAATTTTCCTGAAAATATAAGTAATTAGCAACCAAAAAAAAAAATCAGAGTTTTAGTCCAGATGTTAACATTCCCTCGACTTCGCCCTCATTTTTGCCACTGTGGGGAAATTTCCCAGGTAACATCAGCAACATCCAACAATTGCAGAGAAAAACACAGGCAGAAATACCACAAAGGAGTGAAACATTAAGTATAAAAAGAAAAATAAGAAATGTGGTCATTATATAAATATAGAATTAGAATAAAAATCCCCTATAATTTACATAATTCCATATATTCATATTCCATTGTGATCTGTCCTGTGTGTGGTCCCTGTCAGGCATCGATGTCCACTTCCTGCACATCAAACCCCAGAGGGTCCCACAGGGGTCTGCAGTCATCCCTCTAATCATGGTCCATGGTTGGCCTGGATCCTTCTATGAGTTCTACGGGCTCATCCCTCTGCTGACAGAACCATCAGAGCCAGGGCAGTGTGTGTTTGAGCTGGTCTGTCCATCCATACCTGGATACGCCTTTTCTGAAGCACCGCACAAGAAAGGTAGGACTGGGACGGCTGGAGCCTAAAATAGGAGGGAACTATGAAGAGCTTGTTTACAAAACACCATAAACACCAAATCTGAAAATTACAGAAAATTACTTCATCGTCAGTTCCCCCCGAAGAGGAGACGGGTGTTGTTTTTGAGTCAGTTTGTGTTTGTTTGTTTATAAGCAGCTTTATGCAAAAATTACTGGATCAATTTTTGGGAATGGTGTGAGGTGGTACAGAATAGATCCTATTAAATTTTGGTGAATGTAGGTCAAAGGTCACAGTCATCAACAACGTGTTTTCAGAATGATAAGAGATAGGGCGGCTGGGGCTGGGTTGATCGAGCGACCCGTCCATTGATTGAAGGGTCGGTGGTTCACATCCCAGCTCTGGCTGTCCACATGTTGAAGTGTCCTTGGGCAAGACACTGAACCCTGAATTAGCCTCCCAGTTGGTCTGGCAGCACCTAGCATGGTAGCAGCACCTACTGGTGTGTGTGTGTGTGAATGTGAGGCTAATGTAAAGTGCTTTCAGCACCATGAAGGAGGAAATGAACAACAATGTAAATGCAGAACATTTACCATGAGAGAATGTCCTTGGTTTTGACCCTAAATCGGTGGTCCTTCATGACCTCCCAGGTTGGTCTCTCTTTCTGAACCATGACCACGCCCATATTCTCCTCTTATTTTGAATTTCTTGTTCACATATAAATGCCACAGGAGTGACTGTTCTGGTGGGTCTTTGTATTTTGGTTTGTCACGGATGGATTACACATGTCGAAAACATTTATTAGTTTTGGAGTATTCAAGTTGACTCATGTACAACATAAGCTGTAATTACTCTGCCCCCCTTAAAGGGGAGAGGGATTATTCATCCACAGTTGACTAAAATCACTTCTCGTCCGTCAATTCTCAACAGATTTCAATTCTGATTGATTCATTAGAAAGTAATTGCCCCAATATTAGTTTCCACCAACAACCTCCTGCGTAGCATTTAACATCTTTAACCACAGTAATATGTCATTACCCAGTTACCTACTTTTGTTCAGTTAGATGTTACCCCAGAAGAGCTTTGGGGGTTTCCTATACCATTAACACTGTTTTTGGCATTCGTTGATAAAAACACACCCACACAATGAGATTCATTTTATGATCTATTGAATGACTCCCTTTTGTTTATAGTAAGACATCACAGCTGTGAGGTCCTGATGAGCACAGGGACATTGGACCTATTTTTTTATTCTCTTGATTTAGATCTTTGTATTTGATTAACTTTAGATGTGAAGTAATCAACAGTTTTTGAGCCACAGCGAAAGTGAGACCAACTTTAATGTAAATGTATGTTTGACAGGTTTTGATTCCATCTGCGCAGCAAGAATCTTTCACAAGCTGATGAAGCGTCTGGGCTTCCAGCATTTCTATGCTCATGGGGGAGACTGGGGCTGGTTGGTCACCACCAACATGGCTCAGCTGGAGCCCAAGTAAGACCCAAACAGACGCTCTCAGGACGTTCCTGCATTAACATACACACTACAAACAGAGTTAAGGATGTGGTCACAGAATAACTTTTGAAACAGAGCAGTTTCAGTCAAATATTCCACATAGTTCTAAATGCATCTAAAACAGACTCAGAGGGAAACCTTTAGGGTAGTGCTGTCAAATAATCCAAAATTGTAATCAGATTAACCCACAAAGACCCAGTGTGACTTCTGTGAAAGCTCCCAAATTAATTTTTGTCCATATTTAACATTTCTTCAGTGATTTATCACCATATATCATAATATTATCCTTTTTATTTTGCATATTTTCTGTGAAAAGTTGATATTTTCCCTCATTAAATTTACTGATCATGTACTTTAATCATCATGATAATATTACATTATCATGATGAATTTCTATAAAACTTTCAGGATAGCTTGGGAATGACATAAGGACCAACCGAGTAGATTTTGGATAAAAGGTGTGCTTTTTTTCCACAGACTTGGTGCTTAATAAAAAGCCTGTGTAGGAGAGAAACTAAATATTTAAACTTAAAAAATATGTGACTTTTACTCTTGTCTTTTACAAGATCATTCAAAAATGAATATATTGTCTTACATGCACAAGTACATGACAATATATAAATACTATGTATGTCAAAATTAATGCAGATGAATCCATTGTCGTGATTAATCTGATTAAAACTTTTAGCACAATTCACTGGAACAGTTGAACTGTTGAAGGTGTGGAATAAATATGTTAATTGTATATCTATTCATATTTTTGCATATTTTATCAAATTTTCAGTATTTTTCTTCTGTATTTTAGAAGAGTTTTGGAATTTCTTTAGAATTTTCATCACTTTTTTGTTAGTTTATTTTTTGTGTGTGAATTTTAGTATGTTTTGTATCTTTTTTTATGCATTTTTTGTTTCATGGTGTATTTTGTGGGAAATTTGAGCACAAAAAAATACCTGAGACAAAACAGTCAACTGACATAAAGTACTTTGATCAGGATTCATTGAAATTAATTTAAAGTAACCCTGTGATTAATCTGATTTAAAAAAATATATAGTTTGACAGCCCTAATAAATACATAAAAATAAATAATCCAGTAAAGTACAGATGTCTAAAAAATCAACTTAAGTACAATAATGAAGTACTTGTACTAAGTGACTTTGCCACCTGTGTTTTCAGGACAGTTCGGGGTTTACATGTGAACTTTTCCCCTCCATCCAAACCTGGACTGACTCTAACTCTTTCCATCCTGCTCGGCCGTCACTTCCCTAAACTGTTCGGCTTCACTGACCTGGACATTGGCAAACTTTACCCCTGTTTGGACAAACTGGTGGTGGAGTCCATTAAAGAATATGGATACATGCTCATCCAGGCCACCAAGCCTGACACAGCCGGTAAGAACCGCCCACAGCTTTAACCCTGTAGACCAAGGCCTTCCAGAGACTCTGAGGCTGTTTACAACCATCGTAAATATCTATGGATAAGAGTCACATACAGTTGTATTGTGAAAAGCCAAACAAAAAAGACTATGAAAGCAAACTGAATAATACAAACACATTTTATTTAAATTGAGTCTAAACTTAACTGTATAAAAACAGGTTTTAGAGGTCTTCAAACAGTGCAAGAAATAAATATATCTATAAATAAACAATAAATATATCTATAAACAAACAATAAATATATCTATATATAAACAATAAATATATCTAGAAATAAACAATAAATATATCTATAAACAAACAATAAATATATCTATATATAAACAATAAATATATCTAGAAATAAACAATAAATATATCTATATATAAACAATAAATATATCTAGAAATAAACAATAAATATATCTAGAAATAAACAATAAATATATCTAGAAATAAACAATAAATATATCTTGCCAAGACTTTTGAAGTTTGAACCTTGTAAACACAAGTGTTGGCTGCATAAAAGTAAAAAGAGCATTTAGAAATGTTTTGTTGTTTCTATGGAAAATAGAAAATAGTTATTGTATCTACAGCCAACAGAGCCTCTGTTAGTTGAATACCAGTTAGATGGGCATGAAGCACCTCTGATGGCCCCCACCTCCTGTCACTTTTCATGTGCTTTGCCTGGCTATTCTGGTTGAATGGGGCGTGCTGTTACCTCTGCACAGGGTTCTTTACGTGTGAATAGTGTTTGGTGCAGCCTCAGTAGGAAGTCAGTGAATACAGAAAATCCAAACATTTCTTTTCACTCTCTTTAAAAAGGGTCAGCTATATAATTTATTTTATATATTTGAAAACTAGACATTTCAAGGTTTTTAATGATGTCACTTATATGTTTGAATGATAAAAACTCAGTGACAGATGTGTTTGAGCTTTAACCCTTTAACATCCAACACTATTGTCACAACTGCCAAAGCTTTTTTTTTCTTTCCCAAGTGTTTTAATGATATTGTCTGTATTTTGCATTTTTCAGTTAAAATTATGTATTTTCCTCTGTTGTATTTATCGATTATTAATGATAGACTGATATATAGGTGCGATATTTAGCTTTTTTTTTTTTTCTTGTATCAATATCAGCGTGTTGCATTGGCTGATGTGCTCTGTTTTTCCTGTCACTATTTAAAAAGAGGGAAAAAATAAGAGAAAAGGAGTAGGAAATGAAAAAAAAACAAGAGAAAAGGATGGAGAAAATAAAAAAGGAAAGAAAAAAAGGAAAAAGGAAACAGGTGGAAACAAAACAAAAAAGAAAAGGAAAGGAGGGAGAAAAGATTTGAAAAAAAGAAAAGTAAAAAAGAGGTTTTTATTTTTCACATATTTCTTGTCTGTTTCTTTATTTTTTCTTTCATTTTGTTCAGTTTGTGGTTTATTTAATTTTTTCATTCTATATTAGAAGAACAAAAGAACAGGAGTTTATTTCAGTCTGGGTTGTTGTCAGGTCGGGGGCTCAATGATTCTCCAGTGGGTTTGGTCGCCTACATTCTGGAGAAGTTCTCAACGTGGACCAACAGGGACTTCAGGAACCTGGAGGACGGAGGACTGACCAGGTGACTGGAAAACAGAGGTTTTCACTGTGTTCTTCTGTCTGTTCGTCTATCTGTTCCTCTATTCTTCTGTCTGTAAATGTTCACAAAAACAGTATGTTCAGTTGTAGTTGTTGGTAAACTTAAAAAACAATATGGCCGTCTGTTTTAACAACACAAGTATAACATGTAGCTTCTGTTATATTAACTTATGTACAGTGGTTAAACATTTTTAAATAGTGTAGTTTTAACACAACATGTTAACATCCTCAAAATGACATAAATGCTTCATTTTAATCCAACCTACTGTGTTCATGTAGTACATTTACAGTGTTTTCAGTTTGTAATCAAAAGTTCTAAGAAAGGTATTAAATATTAATTCTAACTTGATTGAGGATTAAGTATAGTCAGCTGTAATTATATAACCATTTATACTGTACTGTTGGCATTGGTTTTTGTTTTTAATTATTTACTCATTTTGTGAAATGTTCTGTGGATGATGGACAATGTCTACTCATCCAAAATCAACTTAATGTGTGGGATCTTGTCCTTTTTTTTCTTTGTTTTTTCCCCCTCTTTCTTCCTCTTCTCTCTCTCTTATAAATAAGAAAAATGAATGAAGTCTACGTCATAAAAAAAATAAAAGTATTATTGGATTTAACCCCAGTAATGGAGTAACAGAAACAGAAACATGTCATTTTGGTTCAACGTATTGTGGCATGGTTACTCCATTGCATTGTGGGTATTGGAAGATGGTGTTAAATATGTGGTATTTTATGAGCAGGGGTTAATTAGGGTTGTTGAGTTTAATGTTTTACTGTTAAAATAAGAGACGGGCTGATGAAGACTTTTGAAGCTTATGATGTCTTTGCCTCATTTATTTGGAAAAAGAGTGGAAGCCTCATAAACAGACGACACCAGTGACACCTGGTGGATGATTGAAGCCATAGCAACCTCTCAACAGTGATTGAAGCACCGACAGTTTCAATCCCATGATGTCAGTAATAAAAGTGCATAAAAGACTGCATGGTGGTTCAACTGTTGTGTTCATTCGTACCAAATGATGATTAAGTCGTCATTACACATAATGTACAATTAAAATCTTTATCAGAAGGAAAATTAGAATATGCTCACAGCTGAACTCACTCATATTCTAAAAATTAACCCTAAGAATAAATTCTAATATATAATGTGTTAAATATTGGTTCAGGGTTTATTTAAAGCAGGGGTGTCAAACATGCGGCCCGGGGGCCAAATCTGGCCCCTGGGATAAGTTTGTGAAATACAAAAATGATAGTGAATATATTGATAATTTTATTTCAGGTTCCACATACTGACCAAAATGGATCAGATCCGTAAAATACTGTCATAATAACCTAGAAATACATCTTTAATATGCAGCATATACACTGAAACATTATCCTAATAACTGAGTAACAATAACACTAATATATCATATTGATCAAAGATGTTTAAGTTTGAAGAGAATTATGTTCTGTTATATTCACCCTTAAAAATAACACAAATGTATCATGTTGATACAACATGTACTCAGTAAAATTGTTTCATGTGAAATTAAATAGGTTTATTTAGGTTGAAATCACTTCCATAATTTTATTACATTCTGTAAGCAACTACTTTTTTTGTGTGTAAATGAGTGCGATTCAGCTCCTTCTACAGCTGAACAACTTTGTATTTTCTCTTCTCCTTTCCTCCTCAGTCCATCCTCCAGTCTCACTAACTTTCTCTGTTTCAGGAACTTTTCTCTTGATGACCTGCTAACAAACGTCATGATCTACTGGACATGTGGTTCTATCGTTTCCTCCATGAGGTTTTATAAAGAAAATTTTGGTAAAGGCCTGGATCAGCCTCACTCCAGGTAAATGACTAGAACATATATACAGCAAATATACTAGGCTATATACAGACAATATAGGATATATATACAGGCAATAATATACAAAGTACTAAGGATATATATATATATATATATATATATATATATATATATATATATATATATATATATATATATATATATATATATATATATATATATATACACGCATACACACACACACAAGGTTACTTTTCAACTGAAAATCTCTGTAAAAAAAAAAGTTCCTCATGGTTTATTTAAAAGATTTGATCAGGAACAAGTCAAAGGTTTTTCCAGATGTAGTTCCACTGATCAGGCACAAACACAAACATTTCCAAATTAACCCTAAATCCGAATCATGGCTTTGTTATTGATTGAATTAGAGGATATTTTTCATTTTCTGTTCTCCCAGAATTCCAGTGGTGGTTCCCACTGGCTTTGCCAGTTTCCCTCATGAGCTAATGCACACTCCAAAGCTGTGGGTGAAACAGAAGTACCATCAGCTGGTGTCCTACACTGTCATGGAGCGAGGAGGACACTTCGCTGCCATGGAAGAGCCTCAGCTGATGGCAGAGGACATCCAGAGGTTTGTCCAGATGGTGGAGAAGAAGAAGAAAGAGTAGAGGATGGAAGGATACACACTGAAGTTTAGATGAAATTACAGAAAGAAAATAAAGTTTTCAGATAGGCAGTAGTACAAGTGGAAAAATGAGAATATGGTTTATAAGTTGTTTTCTTAAAGCAATTCAACATAAAAGGTGAAACCAGCCCATGTGATAAGACTCATGATATGCTAAGCGGGACATCTACAGCATTTCTTTGTTGTCATTTTGTTGATTATTTACAGTTTATTAAAGAGGACATATGAGTCAACACAGTTCCCTGGTGTCTCACATGCTTTGGTCAAAAACCACATTGATGAATAGATACAGCAGCCTCTTCAACCTGGAGGAACAGGCCTTTTTAAAACACCTCATGCTTTAATACCAATGACCCATAGTTGACTCCGCCCCTCTCTTCCAGAGTGCGCTGCTGTGAAGTGGTTAGCACACACTAACAGGGTCTTCTTTGGGACTGGAGCTGGGATGTTTCTGTCAAAAATAAATTCAATCCACTTCAGTCTATTTTCTGAAGCTGGTGTAGAGACGTGTCCTTCTGCAGAGCCAGCAACAGAATAGGAAACATATTTAGCTCTTGCCTCCTGTGTTTCTGCTACCAATAGACAATAATGGCAGATCTCTGAGCAGACGTCGCTGTGACCAGTAGGTGGGGTTACCTGAGCTGGTGGGGTGGGATGGGGTATTCAAATTAATCCATGCATGTGACGTATGATACATAGAAAATTCAAAATGTACTGTTTTAATCCCCCTCTGATAATAGATGGATCAGGAGAAAAGGAGAGTGGTTGCTTTTTTTCATAATTTAAGGGTCTCCTCACACACAGATAACACATATTTGTGATAAAAACATTAAAAATTGCATTTTCTGATATGTCATCTTTAAAACCTCAAACCCAAAACCTCAGAAAATTGGAATATTGTTTGAAAGTAAGTTTTCTAAAGCTGTTCAGTTCAGTTCAGAAAACTATATTATCCACTGAGGGTGGTATGTTGTGCAGCCAGCAGAACAATGATAAAACACACCGTACAGAACTGCCAAACCATTAAAGACAGCACACACCCAAAGCCTCCAGACGGACAGACTGGCATCACATGCTTCAACGGACCAATAGCGGTTGAGTATTTAAATGTCATGGTTTTTAGCTTCAGTACCATGTATCAATGACCAATGACCAGATGGCAGGAGCCTCTGCAAGGGGTCGGGCGTGGGGGGGTGGGCTAGGATAGAGGGGACCTTTCTGCTCGCCCTGGTCTGGTACAGGGAGGACACACTGAGCCTGTTCCTATTGGTTTTTAAAACAGGGGAAGCCCATTTTACATGTTCATCATAAAACCTGTAATATCCAAGCATGATAGTAGAAGAAAGGTGTGCTTCATGTAGGCTAACTGCCATATACAGGTCAAACAATATCTTATTAAAATCACACCCTGCTATGTAACATAGATCCTTACACATCATACTCACCCAGGTATGCAACACACAGAGCCTTGAACATCAGATCCAAGGCAAGGCTACTATGACAACCACATTAACACAACCAAATTAATGAACTACATTTAAATCAACGAACTAAATGATTGAATGGATAAAAAGGTGACTATGTTTTCATTTACAGATCTGTATGTGAAGGAAAGGAAAAGTCTCGTCTCGTCATCTGAACCCACTTTATCTTCACTCGGGTCGTGGGGGTCACTTGGGGGCCTTTACCGTTTTTTCTATCCACATTAAGTATAGCGACAACGGCCCTCATGTCTTTCAATCATCATGAAGAAGCCCATCGTTTCCATTGGTTTCTATGAGGCTGCTTTGTACGTAGTAAACTGTGCTAATTTGGTCAGAAATCACTTGATTAAGCTACGAGATGACAAAGGCTAGTTATGAATGTGAATGCAAACTTATGTTATGTGACTCATTGTTTTAATATGAATTCAACGTTGCAGATGCAGCAATTTTAGGGGAAGTTCGGCTTCCCTTGTTGTCTCTGAGACATTGCCTCTGTTCTGACCTTGAGTGACCTTGAAGGGTCAAACCCATAGTCTCACGTTTTGAGAAGGAGATGTCCATTAAGAGATAAAAGGTTTGTGAGGAGGCTGGGTTTGTTGTGCCTGGAACCACTTGTTCTGTTATTAAATGACCAAAGTGAGTGGAGTGGAGTCAAGGTTTAGGCCTGATGTGGCATCCTGCATGTTATCAGTTCCAGGAATGTCTGGCACCTTCTTCATGCTGTCAACACACTAATACCACGTGACCTCTGACCTCCCATCTGCAGCTGCTTACTAAACTGCACAAGATACAGCTGAGGCTGATGGGGAACGAGGAGCCAGGGGAGAAAAGGCACAGGATGCATCCTGTTTTTATATCTGCAGTACTGAGGCTAATGCATATTAATTGTCCAATTATCATCTGATATCTGGAGTTATCAGATTATTATTCATATCTGTTTACATAAGGCTTGTTTTATTTTGAAGTCAGCGTCACCTCTGTTTACATGTTTGGTTTATTTGGAAGAAGCGTCATGTGTGTTTAGCTCCACCCACAGACATCATTGAGCTGCACATATTAGAGATGGTGTGTGTTTTAGGCAGAATTAAAACCCTTAACAGTGACATAAATAAAGCCCTTAAAGTCATTAGAGTCTTTCTATGGTTATTTCATTAATATTGTTGTGTTCTCCATTGTTATTGAATGCATTGTGCGTTGGTTCTATTTAAAAAAAGATTATGTTTCCAGCTGTTTTTGGAGGGTAGAAAAATTACTTGAGGTCAAACAGACTTTTCCGGACCTTCCTCATACATATCCATGATGTGGTAATGAGGCATCTTTGATTGGAGGATGAATGCGAGAAGAACAACTCCCCCCTCCCCTCTGGCTCTGTGTGTGTTTATCATCCCAGAGTAGCATCCAGCTATGTTTGTACCATTATTTACCAACGTTCATTGGTGTCTTGCCTTTCTCTGAGGTTTTGATCTACCTTGGTTTCCATGGTAATGGATTTCCTCTTGGTTTCAACCAGCATCACTAAAAGGACCTGCTTTGTTTTTTGGGGACATGATGTGAAAAAGAAGGTTGAAAAAGGTGAGGATACGGAAAAAATGATGGAGCACAGACAACACAGGTGGGGGCCAAATCTGGCCCGCCAAAGGATCCAATCTGGCCTGTAGGATGAACATCAATGGAATTAATGGAGTAAAAATGATTTTACTTCAGGTTTTACATATAGAATAATTACATCTACATTGAATTGGAGCAGGAAAATCTAATCATAATTACCTGTAAAAAATAAAAACTGCAGATTTCAATGTAAAAAGGTCAAATTACATGAAAAACTTTTTATTATCAAACCATCCTTTTACAAAAACATGAAAAAATACCTGACCTGAAATATCTGAAGAGCGGTCAGTGTCATTTTATAAATATTCTGCCTGTTTTTAAATGTTTTGTATATTTGTAATTGTTAAAAAACTAAGTTGTTCCGCACATGTACGAATAAACTGATAGACTGAGGCAGAAAATGGTTAAAATTACACTTGTTTTTTAAGACATGCCAAGTTTTTAGTAATTTGACTCTTTTCACTGTTATTATTTTACTGGTCTGGCCCTTTCAGATCATATTGGGCTGAATGTGAAACTGAATTAAAATGACTTCGACACCCCTGTTCTACACTATGGGGTGACTGGAGACAAAATGGCGGACGAGACCTCGGTGTCAAAGTTGAAAAAGCATAGATCAAGTACCGCAGAACCCAAGGACCTCATTTTTTTGTGAAAAATACAAAATGCAGAGGAACAAAAGATGATAAATCACTTGGGAGAAATAAA
The DNA here is from genome assembly GCA_020466265.1 of Siphamia tubifer. Lineage (NCBI taxonomy): Eukaryota > Metazoa > Chordata > Actinopteri > Kurtiformes > Apogonidae > Siphamia > Siphamia tubifer. Next base: position 33,231,221 of record CM035805.1, read on the forward strand.
ACAATTTGTCTGAACATATCTGCACTTGTGACCATGAGATTTTAAAACTGCACCGTCCTCAGTGTTTTCATCCACACATGCTTCTTAGTTTTGTATTTAAGTTGTGTTTAATGTCGCACTGCCCCAGACCCCCCCAGACCCCCCCACTCTGTCCAGCTGTTCAGCACAGCTCTGACTTTCCCAAGCCCCCTCCGGTGCCCTGGCTCAGGACACACAGCCCTCCCAGCCCTGCACTCCCCCAGGCCTGACTGCCTGCCCGCCCGCCCGCCCGCCTGCTGGTCTTGGCAGCGGCGCAGCCAGGGGAGGATCAGGACGACCGGGCTGGGGGAGATAAGGACCACATGAAGTTCCCCACATTACCTCACCCGATAAGGAAAGCGGCAGAGAGAGACTGGGATACAGAGGCAGAGGGACGATCGGATGGGGAGGACGGGGACTAGCAGGGAACAGGCGGCTGAAGACCAGGTTCTGCTGGGACAGGGGTCCTCGGGCGGGGGGGGGGGCACGGAGAGGACAGAGCGCACTGACAAAAACAACAACCTGCTTCTACTTCAATGCACACAGGTAATCATTTACACTTATCTGCTTTAAGTGGTTTGGGTTTTCAGGTTATTTTTAGATTATTGATTTGTTCAATCAATTTCGTTTGTCCACCCCCCGCCCCACCACCACCACATACACACACAGCTAACAGGCTATTTAATACTTCACAGTAACACCCCCCCACACACAGACACCAGACACACACGTCATATATGTAAATAATACCGTTTTAAAATTAAAGTTATTGCGTATTTCTCATATATATATATATATATATATATATATATATATATATATATATATATATATATATATATATATATATATATATATATATATATATATATATATATATATATATTATTGTTTATTTAGTTCTTCAAACATCCATGTTCTCCTTTATATTTTTACTCTTTCTACCTGTAAACTGTTGTAACTGTATATTTCCTGCTCTAAATGTAGAATATCCCCATGAAATAAAGTCTTATCTTAAATTTGACTCAAGATTAAATCAAGGAAACTTTAATTTTGCCTCAAATCATCTGTTTTGATGATTTAACAATTACGTTAGCCTATAATATCTAAGTAAAATTAAGTTCAAGTAACATATTTTATTGAATTCAAAATGACCTAAATATAGTAGTCTTGGCCATTTATTTTATTCCAGGTTTGTTACAGCTAAATCAGTCTTGCCATACTAATAATATATTAACATTTTAATAGCTCACTAAACCTTGACACGCAAACACACACACACACACACACAGGTTTCCATGTATCATGAGGGCCGAGTTTGTAATCATCACTTGTAGGTAAAGTATATATTGGTTAGTGTAAACATGTTCTTATTTTTCTTTTTTTTTTCAAAATAAATAAATAAATCATCTTCAAACTTTGTAAATATACATGTTTTGGTTTGCACGTTTCCCTCACGCTTTATGAGGACTTCAAGAAAAAACAAGGTATTGTGTTTATAGGGCCACATCACCCTCCTGTGACCCATGAAAGTAATTTTTTTTGCCTTTTTAACACTCAATAATTGTCTTAGTTAGAAACTGCATGATTACATTTATTTTTCAGAAAGTTTTTTGTTTAAATTATTCGTATCTATGTATTTTTAATGGAATGGTATTTGCAATGGACAGTGTTTTTTTTTTTTTTTTTTTTAAGTAAAACTGTCAAACACGTGTCCCCATAGTGGACAAAAATACATTGCTGGGTCTCAGGAGGATATTGTACACATTTTATTTATTTATTTGACATATTTGACTTCAGGTGTTATGTAAGCCTTTCGTTCACTACAGTGGCCAGTTATTCTACAGCTGTTCTCTTGTATATTTATGGGTTTTGTTGTTCGACTACACATTAACACTCAAGCATCATCCCATAATACACTGTTAGTGTAAATCAACAAACAACCCCCCCCCCCCCCTCATATTATCTCCATGAAGTGAATAATAACTACTGTTAAGGTTTGTTCAAAAAAGTGGGAAAACAACATTAAACAGTTTCTTATTGCAGTTTTCCATATCACTTTTTGTTAGGTTTTAAATACATGTTTCTTTACTTCAAAAAAATTAAATGCATGGTTTATGGATGAGGGGACATTTTTGTAACTCCTTAAACAAAAAAACCCTATCAATTACATTGTTTGTATTTATACTTAGAAGTAATAAGGACAACTACTATTATTTTCATTATTCATGCATGAAAGGGTTAAGAAGGTAGATTACTCTGCAAACCTCGTAAGCGTGAACCAAGCTTTTAAGTCAAGTGATGGAGATGGTCATTGAACAGAAATAAAAATATAAATAAACAAAGTCATTCTTTGCTCAATGGCTCTGACTCATAGTGCAATTCTAAAATGCAAAAATAAACACAAAAAGGCCAATAAGTATTTCTATCCATGTTAATTCAAACTAATAATAATAATAATAATAATATATTTTATTTGTAGTGCACTTTACATCTGAAACAGATCTCAAAGTGCTAAACTGAACACCACCTGCTGAACCTGCTCAGAAAAGAACACATTTACAACTAGAAAAGCACTCAGAGCAAACCTCCACCAAGGCAGACCCCCCCCCCCCCCCCCGTTCAAATGAAGAGAGGTCCGCCAAGGAGGTTATGTTTTTGTCTGTTTATCTGTCTGTCTGTTAGCAAGATAACTCCAAAAGTTATGGATGGATCTGATGGAATTTCCAGGGTAGGTCAGTAATGGGGAGATCTGGAAATTATTAGATTTTGGTCCAACACATCCGGAAAAGTTCTTCAAAATCCATCCATAACGTTTTGCGTTAAAGTCTGAGAATTTTGACCCCTTATGTCATAATTATGAATTTCTTATCTCATATTTGCGACTTTCTATCTCCTACTCTTTACTTTCTAGGTGATAATTCTGACTTTTTAAATCTCAATTCAAACTACATTTTCTGTCCATACTCACTAAACTGAGTAAATGTGACCTGATCAAACACATTATCTACAAACTAACTCACTTTTACAGGATTTATTTTGGGATACTTTTGAAACTTTTAAGTATTATTTCATCCATGGCAAAAAAAAAAAAAAAAAAATGCAGTTTTACTTTTTACTTTTGTACTTCATTACTATTGAGAAGTTGTCCTTTTTTAGTTTCACTTCAGGAAAGGAGTTGAATTCACAGTAGCTGTACTTCTACTGAAGTACAGAATGTGAGTACTTTTACCACCTCTGTGTAAAACTTAACTCAGATCTTATTTTTGGATGATAATTCTGTACCTTTCATCCAGCCAATGAAAGGAGGTGACACAAAGTAGTAGCGGAGGTTGAAGGCCAGTGTGAGTCGACGGTGGGAAAGCGTCCATGGCCCTAAACCCTCTGGAAGGTCTGATGTCGGTCACAGCTAACCAGCAGCTGGTGGTGGATCCAGGTCCGCAGCAGCCCCGTGGAGCCGCCTGCAGCCCAGCGCCCCCCCACAGACACAGGAAGACTAGGAAGTGGGTAAGTCTGGACCAGCACAGAAAGGGTTAAGGAGTCTATCAACATGAACTAACAGCTCACACCAGGGGTGCCCAATCCTGGTCCTCGAGGGCCGCTGTCCTGCATGTTTTAAACGTATCCCTCATCTAACTTAAATGATAAACCTCTCATCAAACTCTGCAGAAGACTGACAATGAGCGTCAGGTGTGTTGGATGAGGGAAACATCTAAAACATGCAGGACAGCGGCCCTCGAGGACCAGGATTGGGCACCCCTGCCTCAACCCCATAATGACCCACGAACAGTGGTGTAGACCAGGATATGAACAGAGTTAATACACTGTAAAAAATATAACTGACCAAGTGTTTTTGCATTTTTAGTCCAAATCTGATCAGAATAAAATCAGACAGAATCACCTACAGAGGAACTTTTCAGTCAAAAGAACTGAATTATAGACAATAGGTCTGGACTAATCTGATTGAACTCATCTGACCCAAGATCAGTTCAACTGCTTCAACTGGAGGAGTTTTTTTTCTTCATTCAAGAATAATATCTGGTATTATTGTTATAAATTTTTAGATGGGCATTTTTTCCATACAATTTATGTTTTTTTCCTTAAATTTTTATACTGTTCTACTCTCTACAGAACCCGTCTATACTGTTCTACTCTATACGTTTTTTGGGAAAGCAACTACTAACTATAAATAATTACTTTTTTAAAGTAATGTGCTCAACACTGGTGTTGAATAAACATGTTATTGCATATATATTCACATTTTTACATAGTTTAGATATTTGATGACACTATTTTTTTTTACTGTATTTTAGGGTTAGGCTTTTTGTGTTTATTTTTTGTGAATTTTGGATGTTTCTTTGTTAGGATATGATGCATATTTTGTGGGAGACATCAGCAGTGAGAGTAAAAAGAAGCTGTATGTAAAACTGAGTATACAGGACGTCATCTTATCTTCTTATTGGTGACATTTTCTTCATTGTTTATCAACCACCATCTCTCAAACATGAGGGACCTTGTGTGTTCCCTTCCTAGTAGAGCAATGCTGTTCCCTGAGCCATTTTAAATAAACCCTTTCAGTTTGGATGGATGGTTCTATATCTTCCAGCGCATGTGTTCCCTGAGCTGTTTGGATGGTTCTAAAGGTACTTGTGCACATGTTCCCTGTGCAGGTCCAGTCTGGGTGTGAGTCCAGGTCCAGCTCTATGTCTGCTTGTGGGTCTGTGGTCCAGTCCAGAACTCTGAGGAACCAGCATTCGCCTGAAAACGCAGCACGAGAACGAAGCCGTGTACGCAACCTGCGACAGGCCTTCCACAGTCTGCAGGTACAGCCTTTATTTTTTAACAATAGTAACTTTTAAATTGGATATATGTGAAAAATGTTACCGATATTTAGTGAATGTAAAAAAAGAACAGAAGTACGTAATGTCAGTTTTTCCATTAAATCACAAATGTAATAATTTATTTATTATCCTGAGATATACGAGTAGTCCTTGTCCACTGTCCACTCATGTGCCCACTCGTGTCCTGTGTCCACTCATGTCTACCAGGGTGGCCATGGCTCAGTCGCTTGAGCAGGACGTTCAATAACCGAGGGGTTGGCAGTTCCAGTTGGGGCCTTCACCCTCCTTCCCTCCAGTGTCACTCACACTGGTGTATGAATGTTCAGAGGGACCATAGGTGCATACATATGTAGTTTACCACCACCAGAGGGAGCATGTGAGAGTGGATGAATAATTGGTCACTAATGTAAAGTGCTTTGAGTGGCAAAAAAAAAAAAAATGCTATAGAAATCCAATCCATTATTATTATTACTGTCCACTCATGTGTCCACTGTCCACAGGCGGCTCTGCCCTCAGTCCCTCCAGACACTAAACTCTCTAAACTGGACGTTCTAGTTCTGGCCACAGACTACATTGCCTTCCTAACAGAGACGCTGGACCAGGAGGGGGCGCTGGCTGAACACACCCTGACCTCCAGACCGGGTGGATACCTGCATCCTGTTAAGGTCAGCATCTCTGGTTCTGCTTCAACACTCATTCAAAGTAGGATCGCATCTGGTCCATTCACAGTAGGACTGCATCTGGTCCACATTCACAGTAGGACCGCATCTGGTCCACATTCACAGATGTAGGACCGCATCTGGTCCACATTCACAGTAGGACCGCATCTGGTCCACATTCACAGATGTAGGATCACAGAGACATGATGAATTGGCGGGAGTAAAAAAAAAGTAATTTATTACACTGCAAAGAATTCACTAGTTGGATAAAGACAAACATCAGCCCATGAAACCCAAACAGACTGATAATCAAACACATGTTCATCAGATGACACTAGTGTGTAGTTTTCTCTGCAGAAGTGGTTCTACTGTGTTTCCTTACTATAGCACATGTCACCTTTCATGGCTTCACTGATTTTTTAGTGTAATTTCCCTTTTTTTCCACAGTATTCTACAACACCATTTTAGTAACATATACAACTACTATATTTAGTTTATATCCAAAAATCTATCAGTAGTATTTTACTCACTATTATAAAATTAGTGTGTCAGATGTAAATAAATGATAGAAATAAAAATGAAAATTGATAAAGTATATGTAAATAAACAATGCAGAAATAGTAACACAAATAAATAAAAATAAATAATAAATGTACAAAGGTAAAAATTTAAGAAGGAAAAATGTAAATAAGGACAAAACGTGTAGATGTGTTGTGAGCCATGTCAAAGATACGTCTGTCATCTTTTGGGACAAACAATAAAGCATTCTATTCTATAACTAAATAAATGGTTGAAATTATATTTAACTGTTTTTATATTTCCTTATACCTTTTCAATATGACAGCGTTGGTCCTCCATACTTATCGGAGTCATACCTAATGCTGACTGAAAAATAAATAGGTGACACCTGGTATACCCTGGACTACATTTGAATGCTCAGAGGCACCATAGTTACCATGGAAACACTGATTCACCAGTAGAACATCAGTGGATGGACACAATGGGTTTGTGTTCAGTTAATATCTTCCCTGAAAAAGTAACTTCTACAGTTTTTATTCGGTTTCTGACATAATAACCTTCAACTTTAATCTGAACTTTTATGATCGTCTAAGGAATCGACAATAGAATTTTTCCCAGAAAAACGGCTAAATATAACATTTTACAATAAATTATGATTAATGACTTAGAAAAAGGATTTATAGAGAGTGCCAAAGTAACACTGGGTCTTTATGGGTGAAATGAAACTATAAAAGTTGCATTAGATAGAGGACGGTAAATTGTATCTGGTGGTTTGTTACATACTGCCCTGTGACCTTGGCTGACTGGAGTTGTGGTTTGACCTTATGACCAGTGGTTTTACACTGAATACAAGGAACATAAACCCAGAACAATAAGAACACTGTCTGCAGTGTTCTAATATACAGGATTTTATTATTATTATTATTATTAGTCATAGTTAAGACGACATTGACAAGACATAAATCAGACAAAACAAAATACAAAACAACAGAGTAATGACAACACCACTGACAACACCATGTTACAATGAAAAGTCATAAATGACAATTTTATATATATATATATATATATATATATATATATATATATATATACACATACATGACTTTCAATTGTTATAATTACAAAAAGAGTGGTGTTAAGCACTCAGTTACTGTTGCTGACAGACAGGAAATACAAGTAGACTCCAAAATGGCATCATGACCTTTGACCTTGAAAAATGAAACCCATACTCTCACATTTTGAGAGTGAGATGTCCCTTAAGAGCTGAAACATTTGCTATTTCAGGCAACATTTGCGAGGGGGTAGGGTTTGTTGTGCCTGGCACCACTTGTTTCTAACGTGCTTTCTTCTTCTTCTTCTTCTTCAGAAATGGCCGATGCGTTCACTGCTCTACTGCGGCAGCATGGGAGAGCTGTTATCAGGGGTCCCAGCCAATCAAACGTCTCGACCTGGACGTGATGGGACACACCCACTGACCCCCACCTTAGACGCCAACAAAGACTGACTGTGGCCCTGCACCTTATTTCTAACCAGGTTATAAAGAAAGGAGCCACTACTGATCACAAGGGATGGAAAAAAAAATAAAACTTCCCTGCAAAGCTAAGCTAAGCTAAAGTGTTAGCATTTCTGTGAAGAGATCAAATCCATTCTTTCAGTTTTTGGTTAAGCTTAATCTAAAGATCAGATCTGACATGAATCTGCAGCGGCAAAGACAGCGGGCATTTTAACTGTGGAGAAATTTAGTCAACGTGTCCTGGAGTGAACAAAGACCATATAATTCTGGTGACGACCCAGAGAGAGGAGAGGATATAAAAAAGGATTATTGTGTTGAAATACATAAATGTTGTAAGTACAGATATGCCACACTGTAGTAAAAAAAGCCACTCTAAAACAAGTAAAAATCAATATACAATACAAGATATTATTGCTTGAATAAAGCAAAAATAATTGCCAATGGAACAAGTGAAAATTGTCGCGTTAAGATTTCTTGAAATAAGGTTTTTAAGATCTGCTGACTAAAAATAAGTTCTTATATCTCACTGAAAAGTTACTCTTTAAACTGCAAAAGTCCAAATCCAATCAAGTGTGTTTTTTTTTCCATTTCTGTCCAAATATCTCATCACACTTAAGTTATGAACAGATTTGGCTGAAATTTTCAGGAAATGTTGATACTGGCACAAGGTACAAGTTTGGTGGTGATCAGTGTGTGTGTGTGTGTGTGTGTGTGTGGGGGGGGGGGGGGGGGAGTCATCTGCCTTGGCAAAGTCTGTGCTCTCTGAGTGATTTTCTAGTTTCTTCTTGGTTTGATGTGATAAAAATTTACACTATGGCTATAAATAAATAATGACAACTTCAAATTTCTGTCTGTTTTAGTGCAAAAGCCAACATTATATTATGAAAATATTTATGCTTTAACATGAATAATTTGAACAAATATCAGTTATTAGTGAGTTATTAGTTAAATCTTGTTTGGATAGTTTATAAAAGCGAGTGTTTTCATAAGCTAATTTCTTTTTTTTGTTTTTGCACAGAAACAAATATAAAAATGTTGTCATTATTTATATGTTATGCTATTATTTTTCTGGTCCGGCCCACTGGAGATCAAATGGGGACCCTGAAACACTTGTTTTATTTTGGACTAGAAATGAGAAAAATACATTTGTTCAGCTTTAGATTTTTTTTCCAGTGCAAGTACAGAAGATATTAGCATTTGATAAAAAAACAAAACAAAACACTAAAACAAAACACTCCATCACTGTGAGAATTACACAGAAAAGACATCAGGAGTGGGTTTAATCCTGAGGAAATGAAAAGGCTGCGCTTCACTTGACTAATTACACCACAAATCACCGTTTGCAGGAACACTGTGTAACCGTTTCTCATGATTTAAAGTTCATACAGTGTTTTTGTTGAACTGTGTCACCTGTATGTTTGGATTTTAATAAAACCTACTGCATGTGTGTGTTTTCTCCTACATGTGTTTAGATGTTAATGTGTCTGTGGAGGGGGGCACAGATAAGCAGAGAGGGAGGGCTTGTTGTGGGAACACAGCGGCTGTCTGCCCCCCCAATGACCACTTAGTTCTCATTACCACAGCAGAATGTAACCTTGTACGCTGAGGAAAAAAGCAGCTAAAACACATAAAAACAGTCCATGAGACAATTTAAGCTCTCTGCGAACAGGTCAGAGGATCATTGTGATTGTAGTTGATAAGACCAGAACTAATGATAGACCCATATATCAGTTATATCTGTTTGGGGACCCCTGAGAGTTTTTTAAACTCCAATGAAGGGGTTCCTTATCCCTTTAGATGGTCGACTAAAATCCCATAATCATAAAGAAATATCTTTAAATTGAGTCACTCGGGCAAATTATACTGATAAAGAAAATGAGAATAGAAGGAAAACAACCCTCTATATGTCAATAAATAAAAACACATTGAGTGTTTGTAAAAAAATATTTACTTTCACCTCTTCTCAGCCTTACATCTTGGGACATAGATGCCATTATTTTAACCATGGAAGGCTAGGACGATGCAAAGTGGCATTTAAATAATAAAATGACAGTGAAATAAGGCTTCAATGACTTGCAGCAGGTTTATTTTTAACAAGTTAGATATGTTTGACAATGTTCAGTCAGTTATAGTTAAGAACCTCTGTTGAATTATATTATGCAGTCATTTATACACTAATAAATTAATGGTAAATGCTATTGATTCCATGAGCATGGCACACACTGTTTTTGTACATTATATTCATCTTTACCTTGGTCATACTGTCTACTGAAAAAATAATAAACTTAGACGTAGAGTCACCCTCGGTGGTCTGGATAGATTTTGCGAAATCTTCTTTTAACAGTGTGAAACTTAACAATTTACAATGTTACGATCCTCTTTGAACTATCTTGGTGTTGAAATTGCATCAAACGTCCTGTCTATTTGGACACTCAAATTCTGCAAAAGCCCTAAAGTTGTTAAAACTAAAGCCTTATTTTCTGAATTTAAACTGTATTATTTTGTTTCATTTATTTTTCTCATCCCTCTGTTGCCTTACCTCGAGTATTGTGCATTCCTTGTTTCTGTTGTTGGAATGCATTGATATATTTCTGTACTGTGATTATAAATAAAGTGTAAAAAAATAAATAAATAAACTCTGTTCCTTAAAAAAAAAGGGAACTGTTGTTCCACCTCAAGTCATTTTTCTACCCTCCAAAAAGAGCTTGAAAAAGCAACCCGGACGTTTTTTAAATAGAACCAACACACAATGCATTCAATAACAATGGTGAAAACTATATTAATGAAATGATGTTGGATTTATACCTTTAAACGTTATTTGACAAAAACATATATTAAATATTAATAGCGTTTTCATTGCATTTAAATAGAACAATATTCACCAGATTAGTGTTAGCATAATGCTAATATTAGCATGGCGCGAGCACATTAGCATTGACTGAACTCACCGGTGAGGAAACAGGACCAGCACAAAAATGGACAGTCACACAGCCTCTGTAGTTCTGCCTTCGTCAACTTAACAAAATATATATTTACAATTAGTGCAAATACAGGTTTAATAAAACACTTTTCTGAATCACAACTCACCAATATGCGCGGTATATTTAAGAACGGATCATCTAACAGCCCTTTACCGTTCACCCGAACTGCGCATGTCCGTCCACTGTTTGGAAGGCGGGACTAATACTCTTAACAACAAATCAGAAGTTCATTATCACTCAATGTGACAATGAAAACAGGAAATAGCTTGAGACACTGACTCACACATTCCTTTTTCAAAATAAATTGGTGCAAATGCATTAAAATAAATGATAGAAATCAGGTAATTTTCTCTAGTGGATTTCATACAGATAATGACAGGACATTATCATTAACATACAGATTTGGGGGCCATTTGTGTCATGGACCAATTTCTATGACATTTTCAGGCAAGGTGGTCTTTTATTGAATATAAGTCAAAGGTTAAGGTCACTAAAAACTGTTTTAACAATGATCAGAGACTGGTCAAATTGGACATTTCCTTTTCATTCTTGTATACTCAGTTTTACATATAACTTTGTTTTGCTCTCACTGTTGATGTGCATTGATATCCTTGATGGACAAATTTGAAGACTCTAGGTCAAAGGTTACAATAAAGGTCTAAATTTAATTTCAGATATAACTTTGGAACTATCCATCTGACAGACTTCCAGTGAGCACCAAAATACTCATCACTTCATTCTGCATCTTGTATAGATTTTGACCTATTGTTGACCCAAGAGGTCAGGGGTCACTGGGTCAATACATAAAAAAAATAAAATGGACTATAACAGAAAAAAACTGTGGAGATAGAGATTTAGCTACAGTTAAATGAGAGATAGGAAACCTGGCATGGGCTTCAAAGTGGAGTCATGACCTTTGACCTTCATTGAACTTAAAAGGTCATAATCAAGATTTTAAATATCTGTAATTCCCAAAATGAGTGGCGATAAGTACTCAGTTACTATTGTTGACAGATAGGAAATGACATGTAGGCTCCAAAATGACATCATGACCTCTGATCTTGAGTGACCTTGAAAAGTCAAAATCATTTCCTCACATTTTGAGAGGGAGGTGTCCATTTAAGAGCAAAACGTCTGTGAGGAGCAGGGTTTGTTGTGCTGTGCCTTTAACCACTTGATTAAGGGTATTTTTATTTACATTTTTATTGGAAAATGTCAATTTTTTTTTATTGAAACACTGGAACCCCCTGAGAACCCGTGTGTAGTATGTATGAACATATTGTATAAACTACACAGAACCTCCAAGTGGAACTTTTCTCTGATCTTTGTTGAGGCAGTTTTGGCTTAAATGAGTCACATGCTGCTCTGTATTTGTAAAGCTGTAGCCGTCCCATCTTGATAACAATGATGAAGTCTACTTTGATTTTGTTTTCTTTTTGACAAGAATAGCTTTCAGTTTTGCAGGTCAGTGCTTTGCGCCGAAACCATTTAGCATTTCTCTCCCCATGGTCAGATGTTTCATATCCTGCTGTTCTGTGTGGAGATTTACACACTGGACATCACAACCACCACAACAGGCCAAAGCTGCACCAACACATAGTGTACAGTGTTCCTTTATTTATTATAGGGGTTATGTTCTAAAAATAACTCACAATAAGTGAAATCCGCAAAGTACTAAACTTTATGTTTTAAGAGCGTTGAAACCCCTCACCGCCACACACTTTATTTATTTTTTTATTTTTTTATTTTTCTTTGTATTTGTTGTGTTTCTTAGTGTATTTGTGTGTATTTTGTGGGAAATTTGAGCAAAAAAAAAAAAAAAAAAAAACAGAAGCAGAAGAGTCAACCGACAAAATGTTTTGATCATGATTAATCAAAATGAATCCAAAGCAACCCTGTGATTAATCTGATGAAAAAAATGTAATCATTTGACAGCCCAAGTTTTTTTTTTTTCCCCAGTGTCCTCTCACACTTTCGGACTGAATTAGGAACATGAAGGTTTTATTTAGTGCACTTACAGAAAATCCTCTGATACTAACATAGTATCTTGAGGAGAAACCTTTCCAGTGTCCTCCTTTTTATAGTTTAAGTGTCTCCGCTCTGAATTTATGGCGCATCATATTTTCTTGCTGTAGGATTATGCTGTAATTGCAAAAAACCAAGTTCTTGTGCGCCAAAATCCAAACTAATAATTCATGCTGATATGTTAGTAGGGAAGCGAGCCCAGAGGAACTAAATTCATCTGCCTGTTGAACACCATGGGCTCAGCTCCACCAGCAACAGCCCAGTGTTCAAGGCCGCTCCTATAAATCTGTATGTACGTGGGTGGGTGGGGGGGCTTTTCCCATGTGTAGTCGAGACTAATTTGGAGCTGCTGAACTCACAGATGAAGGCAGAGGTAACAGAAGGACAAAAGTCTGTACAAATTAACTGAACTGATGAACAATGTATTTAAATGGATTAAAACAGATGGACAGTGAGACCCCCCCCACCCCCACCCACCCCCCCCCCCACCCCAGAGGTGGGAAGTAACTAAGTACAAGTACTTTATTACTGTACTTTTTTACTGGAGTATTTATTTGTTGTTGATTCAATGTTTTACCTTTTTGAGTGTATGCAAGATGTCAGATAACATCTTGCATAATTATCTTAAGATAATAAATAAACATGCACCAAATTATCACAAATCACAAACAAAACAAGATAGAGTCATGATAACCTCTCATATTAAACTTAAACATTTTAAGCTGAGTCACTCAAATAAGATAATAAAATAGAAAGCTCTCAAAGTGCAGACATCCACCTTGTGTGGGATGTTCACATCACATGTTAACTACTATAATAAAAGGTCTCAGTACATGTTAGACAACTAACACAACAACTGATTTCACTTCTGTCTTGAGTCGGTTTATTCATGAAAAATGAAGCAATAAAGATTAAAAATGAATATTTAATCACAATCAATTTGAATTAATCCAAATGGGATTAAAAATGGTAGTCATTTGACAGCACTAGTATGAACCCTTTCATTCATACTGCTCGCTACAGTGGACAGTTATTCTACAGCTGTTCTACTGTATATTCATAGGTTTTGTTGATTTAGTTCTATTTCAACCAACACAGTAAACACTTAAGCACCATCCCATAATACACTGTAATCATACTTTTATTGTAACTATACTGTTCTTGATAAACCTGATTTTTTTTCATATTATCTCCATGAAGCGAATAATAACTACTGTTAAACTTTGTTAAAATGTGGGAAAACAACGTTAAAATGTTCTTATTGCACTTTCTGTTATTAGGTTTTAAATGTTTCACTGTCATGTCAGTCCACTAACTCAAGGTGTTAGCATTTGTTTTGTTTAGGTTAAAATGTTGATGCTTATGTCTTGACAGTGAACATTGTTACTCTGAAGTGAACTTTAAACACCTTTAAAACAAGTTGCTCATTGCTGGATAGATGTGTGTTTGGTATATTTTTTTTCTTCTGCATATTTAGTAACTTCTTAACTGTATTTTGGGGGAAATTTGAGTTAAAAAATATCCCGAAAACCCAAGACAGAACAGTCGACTGACAAAGAATTTTGATCATGATTAATCAAAAATAGCCCAAAACAATACAGTGATTAATCTGATTAAATTATTTGTCAGCTCTACTAATTTTCCCTCTTTACACTTATTTTCCTAGTTGGGCTCATTTCAGATCATATTGGGCTGAATCTGGAATAAACTAACTTGAACACCCCTGTTGGACATGATAAAAGTCATATTTAACCACTGGAACAACTTCAAGAAAACATGTCCAACTGCTCTGAGCGCTTGACTCTCTTCTGTTTGGAGATAATCAACATATTTTCACTATCTCCTTCTCATTATGACCAGGATGCGCTGATTCCAGACTGGATTTATGGAGCTGTGCATTGGCACTCCCCTGCTTTGGATGGAGGGAGGGGAGTTCAGAACAGAGAGGAGGAGAATAATGAGAGGAGATTGGGATGAAGAAGAGGAGGAGGATGGAGAGAGAACAGGAGGACAGGAGTGGAAAACAAAAGACTGAATAAACACCGGCTCCTTCACAAAGAAACTGTAGAACAAGTATTCAGAGAATGTCTAATCGCACCTGTATTTTGTGCCAATCTCAAGTTTCTATGACAACCTGTTCTTGAATTTGAGCCAATAATGTAATTTTGACCTTTCTGCTAAATGTGACCTTGACCTTTGACCCTTTTCAATATTGATAATTTCATTACATGTATATATGCATCAGTGTGTGTAATATTATAATATATCCAGTATTGATTAAGTTATAGCGTCATATGTCTATGCTTGACACAGAAGTAAATTTTGTGAAATGTCACCTTTGACCTCCAGAAATATCAAAAACTATTGGTAATAAGTGATAACACAAGTTATGAGAATTGTAGAAATCTTCATTCTGCATCATTTGGTACCAATCTGAATGTTCTGTCACCCTCCGTTCATTAATTATAAACGATAGTGTGATTTTGACCTTTTAGGTAATTGTGACCTTGACCTTTGACCTTTACTCAAATGGATCATTGCATCTGATGCACATTAGTTATATGTAATTTCATGATGATATCTCAAGTATTCATTGAGTTATAGCATGATATGTCTCTGTGGACACACACACACCTGATCCCAGATTTAAGACACACTGACAAATGGTGTGAATTTACATTTTATCAGTGTTGGATCTTCAGAGAAAAGAAGGGGCAAGAAACAACAAAAAAAAAGAAAGCGAAAACTCTCTTCTCTCATCATCTGAACCGGCTTTATCCTCACTAGGGTCACGGGGGTCACTGGGGGCCTCATCCAGCTACAATGGGTGAAGGCGGGGTACACTTTGTATGAGTCTCCAGTTCATCTCAGGGCTGAAAATATATAAACAAACAATCACTGTCACATTCACACCTATGGATAATTTAGATTAATCAATTAACCTATCAGTGCATGTGTTTGGATCGTGGGAGGAAACTGGAGTAGCTGGAGAAAACCCACAGACACGAAGAGAACATGCAAACTCCACACAGAAAGGTGTGGTGTGGGAATTGAACCAGGGACCTCCTATCTGTGAGGCATGAGTGGCAACCACTGCACTACCGTCCACAAGAGGGCGGGACTGTTCTATTCTTCAAAATTAAAATTCTCAAGAAAATTAAGTGCGACTTTAACTTTTAAAATGCATAAGTGTAAAAATGACCCTAACGCTTGTTTTCTTTCTCAATATTTTTGCAATTAATGTTTTTTTCTGTAATTATTTTATACTCCATGTTTTCCTCAAATAGGTTCTTTGATATGAGGCCATTTGGAACTTGTCACTTTGTCTTTAGGAAACAAAAAACTGAGAACACCATAACATTGATCATTCTTATTTTATTATAATTTCAAGTACATTAAACTTAGAAATCTAATATCCATACATCCAAACCACAGTGAAACATTTCAACATATTAAATCAGTCCGTTTACTTCATCACTGAATTTCTTCCAGTTTGTCGTCCATGTCGTGACCGCGTCAGACAGCGGCTTCGTCTGGTCATTAAAGACAAACTGCGCAGTGTTTGAACTACAACATTAGCTCTTTGGATCATTCCCTCTGTTTGGGACTCATTCACAAGCCCTGGACTGCTCATGAAAACACAAAAGTATCCAAATACAAAAGTAGATCATCATCACAAAATGAAGGCACAGCCAAAGCAGAGGAGTTACACAGACTCCAGTGCTTATGGGGTTTTTAAAGTTTTTTGGAATGCATATCAGGAAGAATTCTTGTGGATGAAAAAACAAAGAGAATAAATATTGTTCAGAGCAATATTTATTCATGCTGGAAATTACCAGGTACCAGACTATGTACGGTGTAGTTCAGACTGAGTACGGTGTAGTTCAGACTGAGTACGGTGTAGTTCAGACTGAGTACGGTGTAGTTCAGACTGAGTACGGTGTAGTTCAGACTGAGTACGGTGTAGTTCAGACTGAGTACGGTGTAGTTCAGTGGGCGTCAGAGGTGCACCCACTCACATGTATGAGCCGTCAGTGCTTCAGTGACGTTACCTCACAGTGTAAAGGGTTCATTAGTGGAACATTAAGGAAACTTTACAGACACTTCAGGTAATTTCAGGTATTAAGCAGAAGGTCTCCATGGAAACCACACATGTATACATGTAATTTAGATAAACTCAAAGATGCAATATGTCACAGTTGGACATGTTTACATGTTTCTGTGTTGTTCTGAGAGAGGAGTTTTGACAAGTTTACTTCCTGTTTGTTAAAGGGACAGTTTAGACAGAGGGTTACATAATAATAATAATAATAATAATAATAATGTTCAAGTGTGTGATCAGGAGCAGCAGTGGCTTCTGTGTCCTACACTGTATCTGACAGGGACAAAGGGTGGAACTATTGTCCCATGTGACACCATGGACAAGTACAACTGCAATGCAAATAATATTTAATTCTATATTTATAGAAATGCAGAATTTCTTATATTTTTCACCAGTCATTTATAATTCTTCTACCATTTTCTGCACTTGCACTGGAAATAATATAACTGACCTTAAGTGTATTGGTCTCTTGTAGTCCAAGTAAGTGATCAGATTAAAACCAGACAGAATCACCAAGGTTTTTAGTCAGAAGAACTGATTTATAGACAATAGATCTAGAACTAATCTGAAAAAAAATAAAATAAAAAAAAATAATAATAATAATTATATATATATATATATATATATATATATATATATATATATATATATATATATATATATATATATATATATATATATTTAATAATTTTTGCTTAATTCCAGCAAAAATTATAAAAAAATAATAAAATCAGAGTCAGATTTTACAGATGTATTGCCTAAAAATAAATTATTATATTGTATTATATTATATTATTATAGTTCATAGGGGATTCTGTCTTAGTGTGAGGAGATGTTTGGACTAGAAATGAGAAAAATTAATTTAAGGTTAGATTTTATTTAATTTTTTACAGTGTATTGTCTAAAAAAAAACAAATCTTTCGCATCATCTCTGGGTTATTTTAAGTCAAGTCTTCTTTTAAAGATCAGTTTAATGGGAATCCATTCCTAAACTAGTAAATCCTGCATTAGTCTCAGTAGTGCGTCCCACTGTTGAAGATCACACAAACACTTTTAAAACTGTCTTTTTAGCGTCGCTAATTCTAACTAACTTGTACGTTAACACAGCCATCGAGGCACTTGGAGCAAGTTGTGTGTTTTCTAAAAGTCATCCACTTATTATTATCGATAAAGGCAAATATGAAAATCAAGGAAGGTCAATTTATTCTTGTAAATATAAAAATGATTAATATGTGTAAATATCTTCAGTCTGTAGGAACCAGTGAAATTTTTGAAAAAATTGTGAATGGTATGGTCTGAATATGGGATGTAGCGTTATATAAGGCAGAACAAGTGAGCTACAGGTAAAAAAGAATAATTAAAAATAAATAAAATAAAATGCACACAAAACCAAAAACACATTTGTTCGTGTGTCGACAGTCGCTACATTCCCATTTCTGTCATTCACAATAAAACAAAACATTTCATGGTTCTTGCATATAGAATTCTACATTTCAGATCCTGAAATATACGGAGGCTTTGTGTGAAATTACAAAAATATACAAATACGATCTCAAATATATATATATATATCTGTGTATATATAGTAGATAAAAAAACTAAAACATGAGTCATATTCTATATGCTTTGGATAAATGGAAGTATTTGGGGGATGATGACACAGACAGGTGGAGGTTGTTGGACCTGGTTTTAAAGAAGTTCATTGTGTTTGTGGTGCTTCTTAAACTTCATCTACTGTTGGACTCTCATTGATTGTCTGACTTTATATTTAACACTTAAGGGAATTACATTCACACCGAGGATATGATTAAAAAAAAAAAAAAAAAGGGTCAGAAAAGTCCTAATATTATAAGATAATTTTGGGGTTCTCAAAATAAATCCATTACCATATATATATATATATATATATATATATATATATATATATATATATATATATATATATATATATATATATATATATATATATATATATAAATACACACATACGTCACTTTTTGTGGCAATTTTTGTGTGTGTGTATTGTAGCATGGTTTGTCTGCACATTTGTGTTTTTTTCATGAATTTTGTGGGAAACTTGAGTACAAGGGAACCCCCACCCTGCAAAAAAAGCAAAAAAATAAAACAGAACAGTAGGCTAACATACGGTTTTTATCACGATTAATCAAAACTAATCCAAAATAACCAATCCAAATAACATCAGACTAACCTAATCATTAATCATTTCACAGAACTAGTAATTCTACGTTTTTCACTTATTCTTAGGTCTGTCTAAAATGAATGCATATTCATTTTACATATTTTTGTATATGTTTTAGATATTTTTTCCCTTTTTTTTGGTGGAATTTTTCTGTATTTTAGAAGAGTTTCTTTACTTTTTTTTGGGGGGGGGGGGTGAATTTTGGCATGATTTGTATATTTTCATCTCTACGTGTTTTTATGTATTTTGTGGGAAATTTGAGGCTTAAAAAAACTAAAGAGTTGGAACAGTTGACCGATGCGAGTGTTTCGATGATTAATTGACATTAATTAATAGCAGCCCTGTGATTAATTGGATTAAAATTTGTAGTCATTTGACAGCCCTATATATAATCTGTTTCGTGTATAAGGACTAAGTAGGATTATTGTGTTTTGCTACATATTTGGAATAAACCAAACAAAAATATTACAATTTTACTGATAGGTTTTTTTTCTTTAATCATGACTTTTTTTCTGTGAAACATTTAGTAAAGTTTGACTTTATTCTAGAAATAGTAGGGGGTGGGGCATATGTTTTGAATGTCCATCCTATGTTTCAGAAATACACCTAAAGCCTGGTGTGGAATTAAAACCATGATCAAACACACAACCACCACATCTGTCTGTCATGAAACATGCAAAATGTTGTCCAAGTGTTCGGGAACAGCAAGAATTCTGTGATTCCAAAAACCATGACAGGAACAAAAATTATATTTAAAAAAATTTGAAATGAAACCACATACTATTTAAGTACTAGTACTGTACATACTGGCACTAACGACACCAAGGTGGATCCAATAAAAGAACAATGGGCACTTAAAAATACAAACACTACTGACTGAATGAGCTTCAGTGTTCAGGTCCAATGGGTCCAGTCCAGTGGGTCCAGTTCAATCCAGTGAGTCAAAGTTCAGTACAGTTCAGTCCAGTGAGTCCAGTTCAGCCTAGTGGGTCCAATCCAAACCAGTGGGTCCAGTCCAGTCCAGTCCAGTCCAGTGGGTCCAGAATGGCTTTAGTCAGCTGTGCTTTGACCAGGGTCAGGCGTGTCAGATAAGAGCAGAGGTTAAAACAGGAAGTAGTGCAGACCACACACAAACTAAACCAGGCACTTTATAAAAAAAGAACAAACTCAAACATCTTAAACAGTACCGTCCACTCCAGTAGAACCGGGCCATAGCAGACCAGGGCTTGGGTTTGACCATAAAAACATGACAAACTGTATTTTACACCAACTACTGACACATATTGTTAGAATAAGTGGATCAACCAGTATTAAACAGTTTAGATCAGTAGATGGTTTGTTTGGGTCTTTA
The DNA here is from genome assembly GCA_020466265.1 of Siphamia tubifer. Classification (NCBI taxonomy): domain Eukaryota; kingdom Metazoa; phylum Chordata; class Actinopteri; order Kurtiformes; family Apogonidae; genus Siphamia; species Siphamia tubifer. The sequence continues at coordinate 33,251,433 of CM035805.1, forward strand.
TGAGTTAAAGCTGCTTTTATAAACAATTAAATTAATGACCGTGGATTTTCAAAAGTGTCGACCTACCGAATCTACATTTTTCTGTAAAGTTAGAACCCTGAAGCATAATTAAATTTTTTTTAGGTTACAGTGATCCCTCATTTATTGTGGGGGTACGTCCAAAAATACCCCACAATAGGTTGAACCCCCCCCCACCCCCAAGTGGGTCTTTTAAATGTTTTAGATGTTGTGAGATGACAGCACTTGCATTAGTTTGCTAGCATGAGGCAGGAGGCTAGGAGGTTTTCAGACTGAAGCAAGGACACACTGTGCTTCTATGCTACTGCCTGAGGAGAGCCCTGTTCCCATGACAGGATGGTACTGACAGTACAGTACCTGGTCGTCATAGCGATAGTACTGACTTTACAATACCTGGTCGTCATAGCGATTGTACTAACTTTACTGTACCTGGTCATCATGGCAATAGTGCTGACTTTACAGTACCTGGTTGTCATAGCAATAGTACTGACTTTACTGTATTTGGTCGTCATGGCGATAGTACTAACTTTAGAGTGAACACATTCTGTCCTGTACAAGAGATACGGCACAGAGGAGATTGACTGACAATGGTCTACTTAGCCAATCAGGACGCAGAATACAATGCAATTCATATGCTGTAAAAAAAATTTATGCAAAATTGCCCACACACACACAAAAAACCAAAAATCACAAGTTGTCACTTTCACAGTCCACATTAACATCCTTTGTCCAACATTATCTACATTTTATGAAAAGTAAAAAAAAAAACATACATCGAAAAAAGGATGATTACTTGTGTTACTGGACATATTTTAGTACTTGACCTGTGAATATAACCTCTGCCCTCATCTGAACGGCCTTTTCCTTCTGGGGACGTTGAACACATACTGTAGCAGCTGAAGGTCGACATTAGTGTTAAACCAAGGCCATGGATAAACAAAGACAAAAACACAGGGACCAAGGCCATCACAACAGCACACACCTGGATTCTATTTCAGTTCAGACACTAAATTCTCTTATACATATTCTGAACTGTGACAGCTCCATCTTCTATATAAAAATATCTTTTTTTTAATTTTACATTTTACGTCATACATACGACCTGATTCTTTCATTTGTGTGGACAGGCCTGGATCACAGCTGCTGCCCGCCCACTTCTCTACACCTGGATGTATCTGTATTTGTGCTGTTAAACCTGGACATCAGCACACTCCTTCCTTTGGCAGCCGTCAGTGCACAGTTCCAGCCTGGCAGGTGTCCATTTCCTTTGTGTTATTGTTGGCAGTAAAAAAAAAACAAAAACAAAAACAAAAAAAAAAACTGGAAGGTCCGTTTCATAGTCGACGCAAAGCAGGCCAGGGCGATATATATCAATTTTACTGATTAATTCAAGTTTTTTGTTGCGGCCGATTTAATTTAAAAAAAAAAAAAAAATTAAATGAAAAAAAATTCCATCTTCCTACAACGCTCAGAAATTTCTGGAGCACCCCCTGCCCCTCTCAAGGATTCACATGCACTGTACAGCAACAGTTCGAGCGTTGATATTTCCAGCTCTGGTTCAGTTCGGGCACGGGATCAGTGTTGCCAGATTAGGCAGATTTCCATCCAATTGGGCTACTTTTAATTTTATCTGGCGGGGAAAAAATGCATTGGGCGGGTATATAAAATTTGGGCTGCTTTTGCCAACATCTGGTGTTTTTTAAATATTGTGAATACAGCACAACAAACTGTTATTTTATAGTTTAAAAACAGTACAAATACAAAATTCAGTATAATGCATTCACTCATATTATGGTCATTCAATTTAAAAAATATATTTAATTACAGTGAGTTATTCAGTTGCTATAACAACATGCCATTGTGAAGTCACATCAATAAACTAGAGTAGTGCGCAGACGCAGGCTACATGACATCTGACTGCTGTCTTTGTCCATATCCAATGCACACGTCCAGAGCGTTTTTCTAAGTTTCACTCTTGAACAACAATAGCAGAAATGGTATGGGACTCCCTCTACTGTCCAGTCTCATGGAGGTGCACGCCGGCCTGTCCAGGAATGGATGGACGTCCCTTACATTCAGACGTCCCCAGTAGCTGTTGGACAGTTTTAATTCTTTTTATGTAGGAGTAACAGCTGATGCTAATGGTAATGCACGTTTTTTTGTTCTGAATATAGACTATGTAAAGAAAACTGATGACCAGTTACAACCACTTCATTAATGCCTTTTAATTCATGAATTTTAAAATTAATATGCTATTAGGCTACGTTACATATGATGGCTAGGTTTTTTTTTCTGCCTATAGTGGTTTTAACACTCAAACCTGAGAATGAGTGGACCTGTAGTCAGTGCTTTTCACATTACTGTCATAAAATTTAATTTTCTATTTGGGTTTATATATTTATTAGCCTACTTTAAATGCATGTTTATTCAATTATTAAATGTTTTTGTGTGAAAAAGATTGTTGGGCAGTTTTTTCCTCAAGTGGGAGAGTTTTGAAACGTGATTGGGTGGAAATCACTCAACCTAATCTGGCAACACTGTACGGGATCTGATACAGACTCGGGCTTCTACCTTCTGGTTAAATATTCCAACCCGTTGTGTGTTCTTTGTGCTTTTAAACTGAAGGGTCAAACAGGAACAGGATGTTCACTAATAATAAAGTGACTCGGTCTCAGTGAGTTCCAGTCCAACGGTTGTGGATGTGATTATTCTCCTGTGAATTGGGTGAATTCCCAGTTTTCTACCGCTCACATGTCTGGTCCAACAAACCACAGAACACACTCTGCCTTAGTGGACATGTCCATCTGAATATGACCTTTGACCCCAGACTGGACCCGTCTCTGCTTGTGTTCTGTGTGTAAATTATGAAAAGAAATGCGTAGCTCCCGTCGTACGTGTCGACTATGAACCGGGCCTAAAACCACGACGATCACTAACCAAAAGCTGCAGAGCTTTGGGAACTTGTTTTTCTCTGTTCTTTATATTACCTTTTCACATTTCTCCCCGAAGAGGAGTGACATGCACTCTTCTGACAAAGTGAGCGTGTGCGCTTGTTTTTTGGGGAAGAAAAAGAGAAAGAGGGTCACAGCGCCGTCTCCTGGACCATGTGACCCGTCAGTTCACACATCGGAGGCAAACTCCTGGTTTCGTCCTCGTCCTCTGTCGGGGCTCGGTCGCTCTCCATCTCCTTTTCTTCGGTGATCATGTCCTCTTTGCAGAACGCTGCTCCGTTGCTGTCTTTCTTGGCCATCAGATAAGGCTGGCTGTTGCTTTCTTTGAGCTGGGGATGGAAAATACACATCAAATAAGAGGTGGTAGGACAAGGGTTTTCAAATAGTGAGGCAGGCCTCCACTGGGGGGCACCAGAGGACTTCAGGGCAGGTACGACATGAGAAAAAATAAACCTGAATAAAAAAGAAAAAATGTGTAAACGTGGTTAGCTAAATACAGAACAAACCAAAATAGAACCTCAAGTGAAAGTGAGAGAGGACACAGAGTCTGGGGCGAGCAACAAATGGAGATAATGTGAACCTGATCATTGAAAGTTTGTCTTTGCATGGATTGGTTCCGGTAAAGCTCCGCCCCCCAATGTGTTATTGAGTGATAACTTTTTTTAAATAGGATTTTATTTATGAATTGTGGAGGTTTTAAAACAAAGGTGTAAAAATATCAGGGGGAAATGTTAAGAGCACATGCAGATGTGAAAATGTGTTTAAAAAGTGTTAAAAATACACAAAATTGTTGAGATGTGTTAAGAGGGACATTAAAAAAACATACACAATGTTAACATTCTTTTTAAACACACAAAGATATATCACTAACATCTAGAGATGAAGATAAAGATGTTCAAAATGTAAAAAAAAAAAAAAAGAGGTTTAAGAAATAGTACATTTTAAAAAATAATCAAAAGCAATATGTTTATTAAAAAAATATGGGTTGGGGGGTGGGGCTGCTTCCAGGTTATTTTAAATAAGCGTAAGAGTGATGGCCTTCAGAACTCCAGTTAAGGCCTTAATGGGAGTAAGGCAATAATTTGAATTTGTAAGTGCATGTAAATTAGGCTACATTTATACAGAGACAATGACACAAAAGTGGCATCTCGTCTTCAATTTTTCATCAGCGTTTAGTCGTATTCAGGAGGAAATCCTTGTTTATTCAACACAAATTCAGATTTGTGCGTGTTCACACCCTGACGGTGTCGGCTTTGTGTAAATGAAAGGCACTTCTGATAAAATATGGTGCCCTATTTAGCTCCAATCGTCCTCGTGTAAAGGCACCTTAGGGTGAGTTTACCTTGGGGGCCAGGGGAGTGATGCAGCACAGCTTTTCTCTGTAGCGATCAGGCAGGAAGAAGAGCAGGTTCCCCAGGACTGGATACACCGTCCCTGGGGTCAAATCCTTCTCCTTCATGGGCCCTGATATGGGATGGAAATGTTTACACAACTATTATTTACACATAATGTGTATGAGAAACTCTTCCTGATTCAGAAGTACATACAGAACTTATTTACAGCAACTGTTCATTCTGCAGAAAAGGGCCACAAGAATAATCCACCATGTTGGATACACTGAGCACATTAATCTAATCAAATCTAAACTAATGACATTTTTTTGATTTTGCAGATTTTCAAATCTTGCATTTCATATAAAAAACAAAACATAAACAGCTAACAGTGAATTTGGAAAATAAAAATTATGAAAGAGATTGAACATACAATCTAAGCCTACGTTTATGCTACAATCTACTGGTGTCCACTGGTATCCACTGCCCCCCCCCCGGGATCTACATATAGTTAGTTCACTATCTGCTTTTGGGCAGAAGTTACCACACAGTGTTGGAAGCTCCTTTAACAGAAATGAATTTCAACCTGTGGGATCAAAGGTCAACCTGTGGGATCAAAGGTCAGCCTGTAGATAGTGACATGTTTTAATGTGTATGATAAATGTAAATACATTACATTATAGTGGTAAACTCAAATTATAGTACCTCTGGGTTTCTGCATTTGTTGTGTTGATCTCAGGAGTAATTGGAAAAGTTGGATAAATGCGACATGGCAGTTCCGACTCAAGTAGTATTGAAAAATATCAGATATGTATGTGAAAGTGAAAGTGGCCTGGGTTGGATTTAAAAAAAAAAACAACAACAAAAAAAAACCTGATTTGTGCTGTATATCACATTCGTATGTGATATATCACTTGTGTGAAGCATGTTCGAAATAAAGATTCAAATCAATCAAATTAAAAAAGACTGTGGGTGATATCAGTCCATTTATGAGACAATTATATTTGTATAAACCATGGACTGTGGACCGAACACTGGGTGTAGTTCTGACCACATTTGAACTGATCCACAAACGTACACACTGCAGAAATATAAATCCATATATGCTCACTATTCTATTATCTATATTATTATGCCTATCTGTCCCTTTGACCATTTGACCATACCTATGGACCACTGCTAATTCAGAATAATTACAGAGAATGTCTGAGTTCTTAGTCCTGTGTGAATGCACGTGTCTGTGTTTGTGATTTCAATTGTGGACCTCTTCTCTTTTTCTGGAGTGAATAAGGGAAGAAGTGGCTAAAATTGTGTGGCAGCATGTGGTCATATGTACACAGTAATATTTATAACCAACTTATCTCTATAGATTCAGTCAGCCGTTTGTGAGAGGGAAAGTCTATGCTAAGAATTGCCCATTCACTTCCATTGTAATCTGGAGAAAGTTTCTGTACTCACCGATCTTATTTTGAAGGCGTGGAGCAAATATACAGACTGCATCCTTATCAATGACATTTTCCCGTTTATTCTTATGCATACTTTGTTTTCATACTACCTTATTAATGTATTAAGACAAAGCAGGATGTTGTGAACTTACGACATATCCGGTCATAATGTCTGTAATTTCTGTGAATTACGGACTTTTGTTTATCCCATCTGAATGCACCACACATTAACACAGAGGTATGAGGGTAACTGCGAATTACCACAGATAATACTTATCCCGTGCAAATAGGGCATATATCTACTGATCATATATACTTTACTAAAAGTTATAATGTTGTCATCTTTTCCAGTTTCTAGTCCAGTCATCAGTGAAATGACCAGAATGACCCAATAAATCTAGAAAGGTCAAAGGTCAATGTCTCAAGTTTCAGGAAGTGTTGGAATTTCTTCAATAGCACACACAGTTCAACAGATACACTCATGAGACTGATGGATGGAAATGGGAGCGCTGCTGCCACCTGTAGGTTTAAAAGGGTTAACTATGGGATGGAAATGTTCATATGCGAGTCAAGGTCAGACTGTACTTGTGGAAACAGAGTGCATCTGAACCTGACATACTTGAGGAGTTCAAGTCTATTCTTCTTTATGATGTATTTTTGCCTGGTGTAACATAGTGTTTTTTTTCTATTCTTATGTGTGTGTTATATAGACCTGGGTCTGCAATAAAGTTTATTATTATTGTGTAAAACAGTGTAGTGTTGTTGTAGGAGTAGAGCACAATACCTGTTAGCAGGCTGACCAGCAGTCCCACCAGCACCACAGTGGCTGAGTTATGAGCACTGTACCACATGTAGGACAAAGAGTAGAGCGCCTCCACACCTGTGGCTCTGAGGAAAACACGAGATGTTAGGACCCGCCTCCACCCATACCCAAGCTGTAGGGCCCATACCCAAACTGGGTTTAACATCAGGTTTTGCTTATTGTCACCTCCCACCCATTTTCTCGTCTTCTTTTTTCCCTTTTATTTGTCTTTTGCCTTTTTTTCCTTTTCTTTTTTAATTCTTCCCTCTTTTTCCTTCACCTGTCAGTAAATCACAGCAAGAAATAAATGAACACATCGTCCATTTTAACAAGCCGATATAAGAAAACAAACCTTAATTAATTATCGGCCTTATATGTCGATACACATTAGTTAGGACAGCAGATGTCATCAATAACATCTGGTGAAGGTTAATGTGTATTTAAAGCCCAGCAGTGGTAACTGGTATACTATAAGTACAACTATATTCATTCAAATTAATTCATATAAATTAAACCTGAAAGCAAGGGATACAAATATATTTTTGCAAATTATATTAAACTTCATTGTTGTATTCATAGCTGCCTCCACCACTACAATAACTTTTCTAGTTCAGAATGAATACTCATGTAAACAGGGCTACTGTCTTGTTAATTTTCACTAATAATAAAAAAGGCTAGCAGTGGTCAGCTTTAGCCTCACCTCGACTTGGCGCTGGAGTTGAGCACAGACGTCACCACAGTGGTCGTCATGTTGTCCATCAGTGGAGAAGTGGTGCTGTTAAGTGTTGGTCCTGTTGTGGAGGCGGACATGCGCATCACAAAGTTACCGATGCCGATCCAGAAGGCCATGGCGAGGCCTGCACCTAATCCCACCACAGCCCCCTGAGTACACAGACAAGTAAACGTCAGTGTCAAGTCGAGCCAGAAGTGCATGACAGGATGAGTGCAGTGCATTCAGGTGGGACGTACGATGGAGTTGGCCCAGGGGAAGAACATTCCCAGGCAGAAGAGGCCCAGCAGAGGACCACCCACCATCCCAAAGATACTGAAGGCTGCCTGAGGACACACCAAGCATGACACTAAACACTCATACAAAGACCTCATTTTCCAGACTGTGAGGTTACATTGACACAGCAGTGCTTGTTCATATTACACGTTAAATGCAACTTCTATCAGTCTTGAGTGTGAACTGAATGTGTCCCTGAAGTGACCCGCATGGGGAAGTACATCATATTATGTCTGTATGTCTGGAAGGTGAAGAAACTAGTGGTTGCTATGGGCAAAAGTGTAGTATCAATGAGCAGGAAAGAGTTAAATAAATGAAGATTTAATATTTTTTTAAAAAGGATAAGGTGGAGGTGAGAGCAAGAGGTTAATTTAAAGAGAAGCTCAATGTGACTGAGTGTGAAGTGATCAGATATGAAGGAAACATCTATGCTATGAACTACTGTGGTACCCATTGGCCCCGCCCCCTTGGACCTACATACAGTTCGTTCACCGTCTGGTTTTGGGTATTAGTTTGTCCACAGTGTTAGAAACTCCTTTAAAAGATATGAACAGTTCTGCTATGACTGGTTCAAGGATTGTGTACCTGCAGCCTGATGAATGAAAACACTGGTGCTAAAGGTCAACCTATGGGGTCAAAGGTCAATCTGTGGATAGTTACATGTTTATGTGCAAATGTAAATACATTAAACTAGTTGGAAATGCATAATGTCATACCTTCCTGTCTTTATGTTTGTTGTGTTAATTATGGGAGTAAATGGAAAAGTCATAAATATGACATGACCGTTCACATTGAAGTCGCATTTCAAAATATTGGATACATATTGGATTTCGTACCACATATGAAAGTGGCCTGGGTCAAATTAAAGAAAAATCTGATTTGTGCCATTCAGACAGTCTTTAACAGGTCAGGTACAGGTCAAATGGCAGCAAAAGGTCAGATTTGAGAACATTTGCCTGCAGTGTGACTCTAGCCCTTTTACCAACGCTTTGAACCCTGCAACCAATGTGTGGATTTGTCTGACCTAACAGCATTCAGGGGGTGTTCTAACAGGAAGTGCAAAAACCAAACAGATGGGAAAAGATCAATGCATAGAAGAAGATGCCATTTTCATGATGGAAAACACACGAATAAATGCATAAAATGCAGCTTAAATAATAATATACATACATATAATAATGCACATGTGTTACCACAAACATTTCATTAGTTTTATTCTGGATGTATTTCACTTCTAGACCAGTGTTAGTTATAGAATCTTTCTGTGTAAATATCTTCATGTTAGAAAGTGGAAATCTGTCGTTAATAGTCAAATCTACCTTAGAAATATATGACACTATGTTTTCATTTAAAATGTAGTGGGTCTGTTCAGGTATACTTTATAGTCTGGAAAATACAGTACATTTATTGTGCATCATGTGGTAGAGGAGAGTGTTCAGGACAACTGAGCCCAGCCTTCACACTGACCTGCAGGACTGATCCCATTATAGAAGCGATGTAAGCCATGGCCAGACACACCACGCCATAAACCAAAGCTGTGGAGGACACCAGCACATCATACTGTTCAGAACCAAACAGATACCATATTCATCTCAAATAAACGTATTAAACCAAGGGGCGGCAACCTTTACAACCTGCAGAGTCATAGTTGCCTCAAAAAAAGAAAAATCTGATTCGAGCTATGAAAAAAATATTAAAAAATGAATTAAGTTACATTTTTGTCTCAAAAAAAGAAATAAATCTGAATAGAGCCATGAAAAAATATTAAAAAATTAATTCATTGACATTTTACCATGAGATAGTTGCTGAGCTGAACTTTATATTTCTATTACAACACAGGTGTCAAAAGTACTCCCATTCTGTACAGTACAGCTACTTGTGTGAAAAAATAATCTGAAAAAGGAGCAGTACTGATTCAACTCCTTTACTAAAGTAAAAAAGTGCAATTTCTCAATTTTAAAAACTAAAAGAAAAGTTAAAACTTTTTTTTGCTATGATGAAATAATACTTATTTAATCAGGAAAAATCTGAAAAGCTTCAAAAGTATATTAAAAAAAACAAAAAACAAAGCCTTTAAAAGGGAGTTAGTGTGTAGATGATGTGTTTGATCAGGTCACAGTTACTCAGTTTAATGGGTATGGACAGATGATTTAAGAAAAATGGGAAAACAAAAATAGTCATAATTGAGATAAAAAAATAAATTATATTTTAAAAAGCATAATTACAATATAAAAACTCAAAATTCTGAGATAAAAAGTCATAATTATGAGAAAATCATAATTCTATTAAAATCCAGGTGTTAATGGGTTAAAACGTAAAGACTCCTTCAGTTGATTTTAAAATATTTTGTGACCAGAGGATGCACAGACACATGCTTTAGAACACGGGTGTCACACTCATTTTAGTTCAGTTCCACATTCAGCCCAATATGATCTGAAAAGAACCAGACCCCAGAGCCACAGGTTGCAGACCCCTGTCCTAAACAAACGGCTCATTTTTACCCAGTCCTTTGGACAGAAGAGTGGCTTTGGCTTCAGTCATGTTTGGAAAATGAGGTTTAATTAGGTCTTCCATGGTTACTGTTGCTAAGGAGTTGAAGGCTGATGAGATGGTGCTGGTGAGAAAAGAAATGGTGATTAAAAACATCATTGGAATTTCCTACAACCTTCCTCTTGTGTTTCCATCTATTGTGTTGAACCATGTCTTAAATCTGCTGTAAAATAAACTAAAAACAATTATCTACGATTTCAAAGCAGGTCTAATGGGATCCAAATTTTGCTTTTGTTTTTTTTTGTTGAGCATATAACTGGAAATACATATCGTATTTTCTGGACTATAAGGCACACTTAAAAGCCTTGTTTTCTCAAAAATGACAGTGCACCTTATAATCCAGTGTGTTTTATAGTATATGGATTAATTCTGGTTGTGCTTAGTGAATTGGAAGCCATTTTGTGTCATACACGGCGTGCACAATATAGAATAAAACATATGTATGTGATGTTCTGTTGTTCAAAGCAGGTAAATGGGGCCCTCTAGTGGTCAGATTAAGTGCAGTAATGTGTAGTTTGTCCTTCCACTGTTCACGTCTAAGAAGGAACTGAACTGACATGTCTTTTTTCTCCTTTCTGTTTGTATGGCCAGGAAAATGTACCCCTGTAAGTATTTTATGTTCAGTTATTCTGAGAATTTATAGTAAAAAATGTCTCTGATGTGAATCTCTGTTGTTGGATAAAAGGACAATAGAATTAATAAGTTAACCAGCAAATGCTAATTGATAGCGTGTCTATAGATTTTCGCATTCAATTTAGAATTGAGCAAGTGATTTGTTCATTTTCATTTCAATATGTAATGGCACGTATATGTGTAAATATTCTGCATGTTTGCAGTTTTACACCGAGTCAAGTGTGGAACGAAGTTCTGGCATCTAGCTTTTCTTGGGAAACGGTTATCTATCTGGCGAGCTAATGGCTACACACACAAGCAGGAGCAGCCATACCAGCCGCTACCATTTAAAGGGACACTTTCTGTGCAAAATTTTCATGGGGGAGACGACTAGATAACTAGTTTTAACTGTTTTACTAATTATGAGATTGCATTGGACATAAGATGTGTGGTGTTTTTCTCTGGTTTGTGGGTCCTCATTTACCTGAGCGCTCCACTGAAGAGACAGGCTACAAACAGACCAGGAAGTCCTGGTAGGTCCTGGAACACATCCATGACAAAGTACAACACCATCTGCACAAGGACACACAAGGGTTAGTGCTGCAGTCACTAATGCTGCCTTTACACTACATGGTACCTCCACTCAGGTACCACCTGCTAGTCCCTGAGAGTGTTTCCATTACAGATACTATAGTACCCCGTTTCCAGTATAGATACTATAATACCTGTTTCCAGTATAGATACTGTAATACCCAATTCCATACAGATACTATAGTACTCGTCTCCATACAGATACTATACTACCCGTTTCTATAAGGGGGGCTGCTTCAGATCAAGATGCTACCATCTATTAGACCACATGTGCAAAACAGACTAATTAAAGTAAATATATATTTCTTTTATAATAAAAAAACCCCGAAAAAAAAACATATATATATATATATATATATATATATATATATATATATATATATATATATATATATATATATATATATATATATATATATATATATATATATATATATATATATATATATATATATATATATATATATATATATATATATATATATGTGCATTAATTAATTTTAATTGACTCATTCAAGCAAATTAAACCAATAATAATAAGCCTATAATATAAGAAAGATAACATTGTTCTTTCTTTGGATGCCATTACAGTGTTTGTTTTATTTAATTCTCTTGCTAACAGGAACGATAGTTGGGCAACTGTCAATCATTCCCATCATACCTGTCAGTGTCACACTGTCACCAACAGTGTGACAGTGTGGTTCAATGAATACAAACTAATAATGCTACAAAAACAGCTAATTATTGCAGTTTATTTATGTCCTGAATGTATTATAATGGATGTAATAAACACGTGTTATAGGTACAGATAAAAACAGGACATTTTAATTTCCCTCAGATGAAGCTTTGGGACCCCTTGGTGGCCCCTAAGCATTCGCCTACTGTAGATCACCTATAGCTAGAGATGGCTTTGACCTCAGCCTGACACTGCTTACCTGATCGTTCGTTTTGACGTAACCTTTGTCCAATGGGCTGTCCTCACCATAGCGAGCGAACATGACCAGACCCATGAGACAGCCTAAACACAGGACAATCTGCTGGCACGGGAAAACCACATAACAAGACCTGCATGGAGGGATGAGATGAGATAAAATGAGAGGAGAGATGTAGGAGCTAAGGAGGGAACGAAGTTTGTATGTTTAGTGGATCTCAGCATTTTTTTTCTCTCTACATTTCTTGTTTCTTAGTGTATTTTGTGGGAAATTAAAACAGTCGACCAACATAAACTATTATACACACTCTGCAATATGGAGTTTTACTTTCACCCTACTTTAGCCCTTCCAGATTATAATACCACATTAATGTAAGCATATGTTAACCAGGGATTCTGCTAACACTAAATTAATGCTAGCACTAGGCTAATGTATTGCTAGCTTACGACAAACACTTTCAGTGCATATATATTCACTTCTTTCTTGACTCTGCTCATGAAAAATGAAATACAATCAATATAGATAAAAAATTATGATTTAATCATGATTAAGCTAAATTAAACGAAAGCAACCCTGTTATTAATTTGATTAAAAACTGTAATCACTTGACAGCTCTAATCTTATCTTCAGAGGTGGAAGTAAAGTAAAAGTTACAATCAACTGCTTAGATTAACTTGTGATACTAACATGACGGCCTCCTTCTCTGTGCGGGAACTCAGGTATCTCTGGACCTGGGCCTGGTTGACCCCATACAAAGCCAGCATGAGGAAGACTCCACCCACCCCCAGTGTCCAAAAGGTGTGACGCTCCAGAGGGTCAGGGTTCAAGCTACAGAGAGAGGGAAGACGTTCAGGGACAACACGCTGGAGGGTACAGCATCTTATTTGATTGATTATTGTTGATTTATTCAGATCCCCAATAGCAACTGGAACCCCAGATACTATTCTTCTTGGGGTCTCCTCTAAATGACATTACAAGCACGATTATCTACATCAGCAGCTGTGCCCCCTGTCTTTGTTTTGATTTTTAAACATTTTATAAACATATTTATCGTCATCTATATAAGTGATCAAATACTTTTATACACGTATACACACACACACACACACACACACACACACACACACACACACACACACACGTGTTTAAAAAGCAAGAAGAAGAATAATTCCAATCATTGAAAGATACATGTTTCATTTTGCATTTGTTTCCCCTCACAGTTTATGGGGACCTCCAGAAAAAACAAATGTATTTATTCATAAAGCCACATCATTTGCATACTTCACACAGATTTATATTTTACTGGTGGGGACCTACATTTATATTTAACCTTCATGGGGACCTGAATTTTGGTCCCCATAGTGTTAGAGGTCCCATGGTGTGACTGTGTAAACAGATCAATGTCCCCATAAAGATAGGAATACAAGCACACACACACACACATAAGTGTACATCCTTCTAACCCCTGGTACTACCCAATGTAAAACCTCTGTCTTTGTGCCTCGTTTTAAATTCAGGACAAGTTACTCACTCTAGTCCTGCGACGCGGCTTCCATTGATAGCTGTCCTCCACACCGCAGCGATGCCCCCCGCCTGTCTGGCCCCTACCACGATGACGGCCAGTTGACCTGCAAACATCACCACTGTCTGGAACACATCTGTCCAGATGACCGCCTTCAGACCCCCCTGGAACACAGAAGCAAAAGCTTGGACCTAATCCCAATTTACCCCAAAACACCCCCTCCCCCCAACACACACACACACACACACATTTTACCTGATTTGTCCTCGCTCTTATTGTGAAAACACATCTTCATGCACACTCTGTGCATTCTAAATATTTTTGAGACAAATCTAACCCCATACAGGGGTAAACAAACCACCCAAACACACACAAACCGATCAGACAGGAACAGATACTGTGTCTCACCAGTGCCGTGTACAGTGTGCACACCAGTCCCATAGCCAGCACTGCCCCCCATAGGTCAAAACCAGTCACTACAGGTGAAAACAGTGGACTCATTATACACCAGTGCAACAGCATGTGTACAGTGGACACGTGCATTGAAAGAAAATACTACAGAGTATTTTCTGTTTACCTGCATTGAGTGCCAAAGCTGGAGCGTAGAGAACCACACCCATGTAAATGACCTGCAGAGGAGAATAAAAGTCCTATTTTTATTGTCCAACTTATTCAACCCTTTCATAACTGCTGTTCTAACAGCTCACCTAGACTTCTTTATGTCGTTAAAATGTCTTCTTTAACAATTCTATTGAACCTTTTCTTCAGAAAGAACCTAAGTTTTAATATATGCAAATTAATTATCATTATTATTAGGGCTGTCAAATTATTAAAAATTGTATTAGGGCTGTCAAATGATTAAATTATTTAATCAGATTAATCACAGGGTTGATTTGGATTAACTTCGATTAATCCTGATCAAAAGAATTTATGCTGATTAAATGTTTTGTCTACATCAGCAAATGGATGTTCATCTATAGTCTGTCCGTCCATGGGAGTGGATCTGTCCTTCACTGTGGTTCTCCTCAGGTTTCTCCTTTCCCACTGGGTTTTGGAGTTTTTCCTGCTGAGAAGGAGATGCCTGGAACATTATCTATTTCTGTGAAAGGTTACTATTGTTGTTTCACATTAGGAAGCAAAACATTTTTTTTTCTTAATTGATGAAGAAGTGGTGGGAAGTTTTACTTCCCCCACTCCCTTTCAAATGTGTAATACACCAAATATTATTTCCATAAAAGGACACAAGTCACATGGGATTGTTTTACAAGGACCACTGTGACATTTTCAGGGCCAGTTTTATCAGGCTGGAATAGGATTGTCTCATAAACACAGCGTTAGGTCCATTACATTTTTATAAACATCTGTTGAGCACAAAAATAGACCTACAGGAACTCTGGCGGTATTACTTTATGTTTATGTGGAAAGTCCGCTTTTATCAGTAAAATCAACAAACAATGCGATTTCAATGATGGCAGTGGTTAATATTTATCTATTCTGTTTAGAACTGTCAAAATTAACGCATTAATAATACAGATTAATCTATCATCATGATTAATTGGCTTAAAAACTGTCACACAATTTACAAATTTACAGTTCTGTTGAAACTGCTGAAGGTGCTGAATAAACATGTTAATTGTATGTGTATATATATATATATATATATATATATATATATGTATATATATATATATATATATGTATATATATATATATATATATATATATGTATATATATATATATATATATATATATATATATATATATATGTATATATATATATATATATATATATATATATATATATATATATATATATATATATATATATATATATATATATATATATATATATATATATATATATATATATATATATATATATATATATATATATATATATATATATATATATATATATATATATATAATTATGAGGACTGTCAAATGCTTGCAATTTCTAATCAGATCAATCCCAGGGGTGTTTTGGATTAATTTGATTAAATATTAATTTTTAGTCTATATTAATTATGTTGAGTTTTTCATGAGCAAACAGACTCAAGAAAGAGGTGAATATATGTGCACTGAGTGTATTTGTTGAAACTGGGCAAGACATTAGCCAAGTGCTAGCATTAGCCGAGTGCTAGCAGAATCCCAGACTAACAAAGGCTTCATATTAATATGGTATTTTAATATGGAAGCGCTTCAGTTAAAAGAAAACTATCAAAACACTTTATGTCAGTTGACTGTTCTGTCTCAGGGTTTTTAACTTCACATTTCCTACAAAATACACAAAAAACTAAAATCAGAAAAAATATAAATAAATATGCTAAAATCCTCTAAAATTCACAAAAAAAGTGATACCATAAAGCACTTATCTGTGAAAGGTGCTATAAAAATAAAAAACTACTTATTACTCTACTTTATCCTTTGCCACAATCTTTGCTCATCTTCACCAGTAAAAGATGCCAAAAATATAGATGAAACAAAAATTAAAGGAAAGAAACGTACCATCTGGAAGATGAAGGTCACAGTCCCACATATACGGACCGTTTTGTTGAAGCGCAGCTCCAGATACTGTTGAAAGGACACAAAGGGGAGGGGAAAAGAAAAAAAATGATGCAAAAGTATGATTCTATATCATCTCAGAGACATTCTGTGGTTTACGGACAAGTTTGGGTCCATCTTTTCCTGTTCTCTGGAAAATGAATGATCAGTGTCCTTGGAGTTGAAGAGATAAATCGTTAAGATAAAAAGCCTTTAAAGAGGTGAATTATCCAAGAAAGAACATTGGCTTCCCTCAGACATGAAGGTGTCAAGGATAAGATGGATAAGTGGGTAACAGTGGCCTCTGAGATCATACTGGAAGAGATAAAAGACAGAGGAAGCAGGAGGAGGGAGGGCAGGAAAAACAGGCAGACAGAAGAACATGATTTAGACCACAGGTGTCAAACATGTGACCCCTGGGATCAATCTATGGGATGGAAAAATTACTCTGAAGATAGCGCCAAAATCACTTTAGTTCAGGTTCCACATACAGATCAATATGATCTGAGGGAAAATATTGTCATCATAGGGCTGGGTGATATGGCTGGAAAAAATAAACACATTAAAATAATTGATTTATGACTTTTTCAAATTTTTCCTCCACTTCTTTTTAAAGAAAACATTAGATACAGATGACAGAGAAAGCATAAAACAAGTTTTGCATTCATGATATCAAAACCTGAACTAAAGTAATGTCTGTTTCCCTCCTTGAATTGAAAGTGCAGCTGTTATTATAGTATTAACACATACCGGGGGTCTAGAGTTTTCAGTTGGTCAATAAACTGTCTTTTTATATGAAATGATTGAATGGCGATATGACTATCAAACTAAATTAGCCTTTGTTTATATTCATTAACCATTTTTATGTTTATTATCCTTTTTATGTCTATTAGCTGTTTATGACCTGTGGAGTTGAATGAATGAATAACACGCAGCAGAACATTTACAGTTTATGGAAACCACAGCACGGAAATGTGGAAACTTCCATTTTGAAAAGATAAATATGTTTTACTTTTACATCTCTGTGCAGGTTGTGAAATGAATGAAGACATTTACACATTCTAAACCTAGTTCTGCTGAATTTTGATTGGCCTTGGTTCAGGAGATTGTCCCATAACTGAAAGGTTGGCAGTTTCAATCCCACTATGTTGTAGTCAGTCTGTAGTGTCCTTGGACAGACACTTCACCTTACTTGCCTCCAGTGTCACTCACAGCGGTGGATGAATGTTTGGTTGATGGGAGGGGTTGTTTGATGTGAAACATCATTCTGCCCCAGGGCAGACAGATGTAGTTTAACACCATCAGAGGAAGAATGTGAGAGTGAATGACTAATGGATTAATAATATAAAGTGCTTTGGGTGCCTTGAAAAGTGCTATAGAAATGTAATCAATCATTATTATTATTATTATTATTATGAAATTAAACTGAGCCCTGTTAATGCAACCTTAACTCAAATTCACTGAATTATTATAATACTTGCTTCAGTCTGGTACATTTAAAAATATGAAATACAACAGCAGGCTTCAATACATGTGATGTTTTGAAGCTAAATGTCTGTTTCTGTGGGTTTGTATGTACCTCATATGCACTGGACAGCCTCAGTCTGTAGAAGACTGGGATGAACACATGAGCTGGGATAAGCAGGCCCAGAAAGTAGGAGCAGCCCAGGAACCAGTACTGAGTACCAAAGGTGTAGACCTCTGAAGGAGCGCCCAGGATGGCCACTGCCGACTGGAACGTGGCCAGGAGGGACAGCGACACAGGTAGGCAGCTCATGGAGCGGTCAGCCATCAGGAACTCCTACACAAAGACCAAACATATGCTGAACAAGTGGTGCCAGGTACAACATTTATGTATTTATTATTTAGTTCTCCATTTGTTTTTCTTCCGTGGTTGTTTGTTTGTTTTTCTCTGTGATGCATTCTAAATAAAATAAATTAACTAAAAAAAAGAAGCTATGTGCAAAACTGAGTATACAGGAAAGAAAAGGAAATTCTGATTTGTCCTATCTCTGATTACTGTGAAAACACACTTTAGATAACCTTGACCTTTAACTTACATTCACTAAAATTTAATGGGATCTATTCTGGATGACTTTGCACCTTTTCTGAAAAGGTCATGCACATTAGTCAGGTAGATATTGTGTAAAGTTGCTGGCGAACAAATAAAAAAAACAATACCCCCTGCCTCTGCTTCAGGGTTAGTATTAGCTCATGCTCCTTTCCTTATATGAAAGTGGTGTTGGGATACATCTCGTGCCAACAGAGTTTTACATTATTCCTTCTGAAGGGAAACAGAAACACAAAGTCCTACTGATGCCAGGTCATCTAGATAGAAGCCGGTCACCAGGCTGCTGGTTGTCACGACTGTCCAATGCTCTGTAAGCTAATTGGGTCTAGCCAACCATGTTAAGGCAAAGAGTTTCCCAAAGGATGTGGTTGACCCGCCTCCCTCAAATGCCTCAGTTTGCTACTGGTCGAAGCCAGAAAAGCTCAAAGCTTAAACCAATGACACCACTCTTTCCACTGGTGCATGTGACCCATTGATTTGGCTATCAGCGGGGTTAACTGGTTGATTAAACTCTTACTGAAGCTGGTCAGGAGCAAGGCGAAAGCACCTTTCCTTGTAATAAATGCCTCCAGGGCTGCTCTTTGCTCCATTTTCAATGGTTGAAATCTTCCAGTACAGCATCTATGGCTGTGTCAAAAACTTGCTGCTGGTCTGTGCTTGCAGTGAACGAAGCTCTTCTGTATACAATCCGCTTACAGTTCGTCACTGCCTTCGACACACCTCTACCCAGAGCTGCTGGAGATGCTCAATGTTGATTGGCTCCTGACAAAGAGGGTGGAGTTTCCGATTTCTCCAGAGCTTCAAAAGCTGTAAATAGCCTGCCTGGGCAGACTAGTTGCAACACCGTCCAGTGTTGCATCAAACTAGGATGGGTGGGCCAAGGCTAGCTATCATGTACCAGGGAAATGAAGTACATGATAGCAGCCTGTCATGCACCACATGTCTGTGATATGACCATGATAACATGTTCATAAAACAGGCAATTTATCACCTACTGTTAGTGTCACAGATAAGCTCACCAAAAATCTCTTTTTTCAATGATAAGTTTAACCTTTCACCTACATTCACCAGAATGTAATGGGATCTATTCTGCACCACCTTGCACCTTTCCTGAAAAGTTAATGGAAATTGGTCCAGTAGTTTTTGTGTAAAGTTACTGACAAACAAAAAGGGATGCACAAACAAGAAAGCAAAAAAACAAACAAAACAAAACTAGAAAAGCACTGGGACAGCGCAGACCTCCGACAGTATTATATATTGAGTTAGAACAATTTATGTCAAAACCAGTCCTATCTACCAATTATAAAGAATACTTAAAAAAATCCTGGATCCGGACTGTGATCTGAATCACTCCCAAAATCTAATCACTTTTGGCTTTTGACATTCCGGACCTACTGTGAAAATTTTGTTGAAATCCTTTGATAACTTTGACTTATGTTGCTAATAGACAGACAGACAAACTAACAAACATCGATAATTACATAACCTCCACTGCTGGGGGATGGGGGTGTAATAAAGGAGGGAACTGCAGTCCAAACAGATCTGCTGTGTCCAGAGTAGAAACAGTAACAGAAACAGTTTATATGCACTTTGAGAAATTCTAATTATTGCCTTACTTCAATTAAAGTCAGAGTTTTAAAAGCCATGTGAACACCTCAGTCGGAGCGGAATCAAATCGAACTGGAGTTTGAGAAGTCGGAGTAAGCAAGTTGGATAATGCGATAGTAATCAAATTTCTCTGTGCTTGTAAACGCCACTCAACCTTAGTTCAACTAAGACTGGCCTGGACATGTCCCCTTTCAGAAGTGACCAGAGACATGGCATGACAACACGTATGTTATGTGTCATAAGTAAATTAACAGTATGTATGTAATATACTGAGCTGCATCATCATCACCCATATCTTCTCTGGGTGTTGGTGTCCTTTTTCTACTACATCTGCTTCAAAACTGCCACTTTTGTTTAGTTATTGGTCTTCGTCTTCGGCGCCAACTAGAAGAATGTCAATGTGAGAGAGCATGTATCGCCATCTAGTGTCTGGGAACAGTCATTCCATTTTTTCTTGCTGGCATGAAAATGCAGAGTTCTGAGAAACTTCAGTTTAGTTCTTAATCGGAGTAAGGCAATAATTAAAATTTCTAAGTGCATACAAACTTACTGATTACCTGCGTTGTGCGTTGGCGGCCACCTGAGAAGGCATAGAAGAGGCCGATACCAGCTGACGCCACCAGTAGTAAGGCAAAGATGACGTAGTCGATAGTAGTAAAGTGCATCTGAATTACCTCCCCCATGGTGAGACAGGATGTTGTGGTGTGGGGGAGGGGGTCAGGGCAGTGAGGGCCGCCCAAGCACGGCCTCTAGGGAATATCACAATGATAACGTAACACCGTCACCCATAGGGAGACTCACAGAACTGGAAGAAAAACACAAAAAGAACATTTAGTTCATGTGAACAATTATTTAGATTGTTTGTCATTTAAACATTTCCGTCAAAGGGCATATACATATAGCTAATGGGCATCCATTTGAGTAAAGGTCAAAGGTCAAGTTCACAATTAACTAAAAGGTCAAAATCACATTATCAATTATACCTCAGGAACAGAGGGTCACAGAACATTCAGATTGGTACCAAACGATACAGAATGAAGACTTCTACAATTCTCATAACTGGTGTTATCACCTACGCCCAATAGTTTTTGAGATCTCTGGAGGTCAAAAATAACATGTCACAAAATTAACTAGTGTAACACCGTTTGTGTGTGTCAAGCATAGACATATCACGCTATAACTTAAATCAATACTGGATATATTATCATAATATTACACGCACTGATGCATATATACATATAACGAAATTATCAAGACTGCAAAGGGTCAAAGGTCAAGGTTGCATTTAGCAGAAAAATCACATTATTGGCTCTAATTCAAGAATGGGTTATCATAGATAGGTTAATCATTTACATCACTCTTTCACCCCAAAACAAAGACAATAAAACTTTACAGTAATCTCTAATAGTCATGTATTCCATAAGTGTGTAATCCTGTCAGAGCAATCCAGACATGTTCAATGGCTCCAGAAACATGGAGTCAAACACAGAGATTGCTTGGTTAAGTTGAATAATTAACTAAATAATATAGGATTCAGTTCTTTTAAGGGCTTCATGTACATTTTGGACGCCATCTTGAAAATGACACCTTTCCACTTGTCAAACTTTGGTAAACTTTTAATATGTTATTAAGAATACCTAATGCTACCAAAACAGCTTAGAAACCTTTTGTTACATTCTTTTTAGAGTTGAATTTTTTTGTCACATATGCACTGGTCTAAAAAGAAGAAGAAAAAAAGGGGGGTGGGTAAAAAGGAGAGAAAAAAGAAGCAAAAATGAAAAACAAAACATCAGGTGTCCGTTTCTTCATATTTATTAGTTTAACTGTCGCCATTTATATTGTCTAATTGTAATTACAGAAGAATTTCTGACGTTTTGTTTTCATTTGACAGAGAAAAAAGAACCGTATTGGCTCCAAATATCAGTCATGGGCCAAGGCTGAGGTTGAAAATTTTCAGTATTGGCTCCAAAACAATCACTATGCGTGGATCAGTAGTGATGAGCAGCACAAACACAAAACCTTGTCCTTCAGTTTCTTCACAAAGTAAACACAGTAAATCTTGTTAATTTATTTGACTTTGTTTAATGTGAATAAAGCAGCACAAATACAGAGTAGAATGGACTTACCCACCGAATGAAACCAAGCTGCCTCCTGCTCACAGATGCCGTCCACTTGGATTTAAGGCGGAGTGGGAGGGAGGATCTGATCACAGCGTCCAATCACTGTCACTGTAAGAAATAAATAGAAAACACATGAAGGAAAACAGGGCTCCTATCAGAGTATGAACTGATGAATGAATCAATGAATCAACGACTACAAAAACACCTTTAATACACGTTTACAGACATATGAGGCTGATAGTTATGAGTGTTTTTGTCCTGTACAAGTATCGGTCTGTTACGTTGGCCGATATGTTCTGTTTTCCCTGATATGATTTACTGACAGGAGGAGGAAAAACAGAAAAAGGAGAGAAGAAAAAAGAGAAAGGGAGAAACAAAAAAGGGGAAAAAAGAAGATTGTTGACTTCTGGTTTGTTTGGCACTGCCAGCCACAGGTGAAAGTTTATCGGCTTATAGCTTAGCCATCACACAGCCTAAACATTTCTTTTGTGTTGAAAACTAGAATATGTAAGAAGGAATTAATCTGCCCAGTTCTCCCAGGGGATTCAACCTCGGTGGGTGAGGGTTGGCTGCTCAGTGCTGGGAAGATCCCCACCATGGGACCTCCCCCCATCCCACATATATACGATAGCCAAAATTAATGTATAACTTATTTTAAACATGTTTTTAGTTAGTGGGACTGCAGCTTATCACCTACAGCTCCCACCCACATTGTGCACTGCTTTGTGTTGGGTCTCGCAGGGCACCAGTCAGAAGTGTACAGAAAAATAAATACTAGAAATACTAGAACAGATAGCAAAAAATTTACTTAAGTACAGTAACAAAGTACTTATACTTAGTAACATCCCTCTGTGTTATACTATTATACTATTAGTTTATTAGATATAAATAATATTTCGTTAAATGATCAATAAAAACTGAAAAAAATGAGACAATAAAAAAAAAAAACATCAAAATAAATACTTTAAAAAAGTAAACATATCTTTAAACCTTTGAAAAATACATGTTTCATTTTGCACTCCCTTCCCCCATACGTTATGGGGAAAAATTTTCCATTTTACTAGTGAGGATCTTTATATTTGACCCTTGTGGGGACCTGAATTTTAGTCTCCATAGTGTTAGAGGTCCCCATGAAGTGACTGTGTAAACATATCAATGTCCCCATAAACATAGAAATACAAGCACGTGCATCCACACACACACTTTTCATGAAATATGAAGAGTGTGATCGGGGTCAAAGGTCAGAACTATACAAGTGAAAGAAAACATAAAGTTGTATTTTGTTTCAGGACACATCAACACTGATCTGTTTTTATTTTAAAACGATGCTTTATAGCTGAAGGGGGTCGGTAAGTCTGCAGGACGCTTCGTGTGAAACTGTTGGCAGTCTTACACAATAGCTGCTAACACAGATCAGGACACAGTCACCTGTAATATATCTCTGTTGAACACACACTGAGCCTGTCGACATGAGCAGAAAAATGACAGAAAACTATTAACATTCACATCATTGGAAAAACCTGATGTGTTTACATGCACTTGACAAAAGGTCACAACCCTACACCATTTATTTAGACACTCCAGTCTATCACATTTCTTTCGGGGTACTTATGTACTAGAGATTAACCAATACCGACTGTGGCACTGTGCAAGTATATACACACACATACACACTAGGGTTTTTCCAAAATAAAAGCCTTATTTGCCTAAATAGTGAGTATTAAGAACTTTCCCCCACTCTACAGATATGCACACACACAGGATTTTTCTAAATAAAAGCCTTATTAAAAATGCAAAAATAATGAGTAATAAGAACTTCCCCCCACTATGGCTATGCATACACAAGCACACTAGGGTTTTTCAAAATGAATGCCTTAAAACGGATAAAGAATGAGGATTAAGGATTTGTATGCACACACACACTTTTTTCCAAAATGTATATATGTATTCATAACTGCAATAAATAAATACTTTTTTTTTTTAAACATGGAAAGGAGGTGCAACTGTGTCAGAGCATGACATCCTTTCCAATGCTGCTTGTTTTGTTTTTTGCACACATTCAAATATACCAGAAGTAAATAAATCAGATTACCCTGTAAATGTGCATGAAGACATGAGAATACTGAGAACAAATCCAAGTGCATTAATCCGACTTCTCATAATCAGATTACTGCTGTTGTCTGATCAAACAGATCACATTATCCCCTTGACATGAATTATCCAATAATTCCAGAAACTGAGTAATGGTTGGAGTGTGTGTGTGTGTGTGTGTGTGTGTGTGATGACAAGCTTTCATTCAGAACCCTGACCTCAGGTCTAAAAACCCATTCCAATTAAAACAGAGTCCAGTGGGTTCAGCTGTCACAGTAGAGTGGATGTTAGGAGTTAGGGCTGCTCCATTATGAAAAAAAATAAAAATAAAAAATCATAATCACAATTATTTTGGTCAATATTGAAATAATGATTCTGTCTTTCAATTTGGAACAGCATTTATTGAACATACAAAAACCCCACTCATTTTAAATATATAAAATAATATTGTAATGTAGTTGTAAAAAAACAACAATCTGTTATACTGCACTGGAAACAAGAAATAAAATAGTTCAGTTGTGCATGTATGTCTCAGAACGGTAACCCCAAACAATAGTTTTTCCTCGATTACATACATTTTGAGCTCATCTGGTGCCAAAATTGTAATCACAATTAAAATTCATTCATTAGTAGAGCAGCCCTATTAGGAGTACACACAGTATATGCGAGACTGAACAGAAAAATATAGTGGGTCTGAATCAGACCAAACTCTGGACATGGTAAACTGATCCATGTTTTTACTGTATCTGTGTTGACCTGTTGCGTTGCACAAGCCCACAGTCAAAATAGACAAACAATACTTTGATTTTATTGTTTACGAAAACACTCAATTTATCGACATGAGAAAAACATTTTACTGTAACAAATGTCGGTAACAGCATATTTTAATTTTTTTGCTCAGGCCTACTACCAGGGCAGCAAGTATATATATGTGTGTGTGTGTGTGTGTGTGTGTGTGTGTGTGTGTGTGTGTTGATCACAGGTCTGTCTGTGTGAGACCGGCTGCACATCTGATCAAACACTGGCCCAGATGTTAGACTCCATTAAAGTGCTCTTTTATCATTATGACAGTTTAATCTGAGTGTGGATGGAACAGAAGCAGGTTAATTCAGTAAATGCAGTGATGATTTAACTGGACCACATCAACTGTTCAGTCAGTAGAAAGACTGGGAACTTCTCATGAGACCAGTTTAATCCAGACTTGGTAATCAACTACACTTAGGCCTCGGTCAAGTCAAGTGACAGCAACAAGTTTGATGAATACATGAAGGCGATCGGCGTTAGTGTCGCCACAAATGGGAAACACAGCCCTAAAAGAAAACAATATTTAGTTCAAAGAACCTTCCAGAACATTTTTTATTTAATTTGTGCAGTTTTGTCAACTTGTTCTAAGATTATAAGCAAACTAAAATGTGAACAAGTGCACTGTTGAACATAAAAACTAAACTGCACTTGGTTTTTGAAGTAGCTTTCAATAAACAGGAAAAGTGAAAATAAACAACATTCTGTTTGGATGGTGTGTGTTCAGCTGTTTGAACAGGTTCATAGTGTTGACATTTGTCATTCTAAGTAGTGCTGCATATTAATCCAATTGCAGTTATGATGTGCAATTATGCAACTACATAAATGACTGATTTACAATGTAATACACGTTTGTCTGTAAAAACAGTTTTGTTGAAGTTTTAACATTTAGAAAAAACACAGACATTCAACGTGTGACAAAAGAAAACTGTTATATCAGTACAAATATTCCACATGAACAGGAGTATCTCCTGTGTGAAACAGGTTATAGCCACATCCACACTGTACAGGTATAGTCAGTAACTCCTTATCTTTCCGCAGAGTGAACATCCAAAGCTAAAGTCACTTCATTCTGCAGCTCATCTATTTCCACCCACAGCCCTGATCACAGATCAATACATTCCAAATGTAACAAGGCAGTCAGAGACAGCAGACCTCTGCCAAGGCTTGATATGTGGTCATATGACATCAAAACATGACGTGATGGACCCATAGGTGTTGACCCATCTGATGTCTGAAGGTTAGGGGTCAAAGGTTATGGTTATAGGTGTCGACCCATCTGATGTCTGAAGGTGAGACGAGGTGAATGAAAAAACACCACATTGTATCTTGTCTCAATCCTGAGATATTACCACTGATGTATTTTAGTTGTTGACCTTTATTGTGACCTTGACCTTTGACCTTCATTGCTCAAAATGTTATGGTTCTTCCTTGACTCATTATCTATCATTGCTGACAGTTTCATCAAAATCCGTTCAGCACTGTTTGTGTAATCCTACTGATAGACAGACAAACAAACGCACCCGATTTTAATACCTCCTCCTTGGCAGAGGTAATAATTAAATGAAGTCATTGTTGTGGTGAGTTTAAGGCAGAGTTTAAGTTCAGCTTCTGCTTCTTAGTGGAACAGTGACTGTTCACCTGTGAGTGAATGTTAGCGCTGGTGATGGAACCTTCACAGATGACTGACATCCACATGTGACTGATCAGGTTGGTCAGTTGTGCAAACGGAACAAACTTTTAGGAAGTAACAAACATAACTTTTGGGTCATTTGCAATAATACCCTTATCTATTTTTCAAGGGAGACCTGCCCTATCAGTGCATGTCTTTGGACGGTGGGAGGAAACTGGAGTACCCGGAGAAAACCCAGGCAGACACAGGGACAACTACACCTCCAGAATTTTGCGATGTTGTAATTTGCAACTTCAATGCAAATTTAATGCAATGTTTCAATTTTAACCAATTACTGTGACTTTCCTGCAAAATGTGACCAATCATTCGAGATGTCTTGAGCTGCTTCTTCAACCTCTTCCTGTTTACCTTACAGTACGCAGCAACATGTGTGCCTGGCCAGCAGTTCGCATTTACCGACTAAAATGGTGCACTAGTACCAACAGGTGCATTTGGAAGAGTACTGTTTTTGCTGCATTTTTGTCATCCAGGTAATATTTTATTTACCATATTTGAAATGTCTTAATATCTCAGTGTCTTGTTCCATTTTTGTCAGTAGAAACTGCCTCTACTACACAGTACTAGTAATAATGTTTGTTTTTTGACTGGCTGAGACATTTCTATTATGTTTTATAACTTCATGTAGTGTTGTGAGGTCATATGAACTTTATCCTTTGAACCAACAGGTGCATTTGGAAAAAAATATGTAGCATTTTTGTAGTCCTCGTAGTTATTTGCCCTCTCAGTAAAAGGTAGTTTCGAGGACCATATCACAATGACTTTCAATTAGTTTTGAAATACATTTGAAATATTCCTTCATATTACTCGATTCCAAAAAAGGGAAAATCACAACGATTTATCGCAACTTTCATTTCGTCCTGCAACAAAAGCCTAAAAAGCACTGTAACTTTTATCACAATTTTTCAGAAAACCCTAACTATCTCAAAAAAGGCCCGCAAAATCCTGGACTGGACGACATGCAAACTCCACACAGAAGGTCTGGTGTTGGAATCGAAACAGGGACTTTTTTGCTTTGAAACATGAACGCTAACCACTGCACCACTGTGCTGTCCAAAATGCAGTGGTCGAAAAATTTGGGTGCACCTTTTGTGTTTGTGCAAAAGTTAGGTGAACCAGTGTAAAAAGTTATTCTGCAGCCCTGATATCACACATCCCTCGGTTAAAGCATGTCGTAACATCTCATTTTCAGTCCGCAGTAGGAATGCTCAAGCATGATGTCGTAGATAATTGGGTTTGACCAGTATATAGCATCGACTGTAAAGGAAATACATTTTAACTAACTCCTAACTAAATATTTGCTTATAGTAACCTTGACTTCCACTACTGGATAAATGTGTAGCATTAAGTCAAACATTCACCACTAAAAAATGACTCCTTCAAGAAGCTACAAACATGAAACACTGTGCTGTCAGGTCCAGTTATTGGAAAATTACAACAGTAAAGCTCCTTAAAATACCACAGTGACTTGGCTCTTGGGCCTGTGAAAAATATTCCTGACACGTCACTGAATTACACAGAACCTTGAGCAAAAACAGCAACATAAATGAGAGGTTAGCGAATAAAAATGTAAATTTAACCCATGACCTCTTCACAACACTGTGACAGCAACAGTACCAGGTAGTCAACTATTTGAGGTCTAATGTGGTCTCCAGGGTCTGGATGGTCCACCAGTAAATGGACCTGCTCTGTTCTATAGAACTAATGCAGCGGTTCCCAGCCTGTTATGTCTCTGTCCCCATATTAACATCAAAAATTTGTGGCAACCTCAGATATTCAAAGTAGAGACTTTTTTGGCTGAAATAAAAAAAAATTTGGATTATGTAATAGTTTGCTAAACTACAATAACTGATATATCAGCCGGCTGATATTACATTTTTTTGTGTATCCAGGAACGTGCTGGGACCAAAATCTAGCCCGGGAAATATATCTGAGTAACCAGCAAGCTTTGCCACGTGCCGGCATCTACATTTTACGTCATTTTAGCCCATAAAATCACTGATGATTCTATTAATTATCCCACCTGGGTGAGTCATTGTGCTCATCAAAATGGGTTGGTTCAATGAACAGGTTTGACCCAATACATGGCAGGACTTTGACTTGATGGACCTGGAATTACCCACCTCTGGTTTAGGTGACATGACATTCACACCGTATTGCCAACATCTGTACCAAAAGGTGAACTACATTGAAAAAATAATTAAATAATTGAGGTACTCTCCATCTTCAGGTGCAATACCAAGGATTACATTGTTGTGGAAAAAAAATAGCAGGTGTACATGTGTTTATATTTAAGTGTCACTACTTTTTATTTTCTAAGTGTAATAAAAAAAGAGATATTCTCACATTTGTTTTCATTTGACAGAAAAAAAAAAAAGAAAAAAAGTAGCGGCTCCAAATATCAGCTTAGGCCTGGTATCTGTCATCGCATTAGACTGGTGTTTATAAAAAAAAACAAAAAAAAAAACCAGTATTGGCCTCAAAACCTCCATATATTGGATGACTATAAAGAAGTGACAGCAGCAGCAGAGTGAAGGATCACCTTTTACACTCAAATCATAATTTCTCCTCATTTTCTTTGCTTTTCTTTCCTTTGTTAGTTCATTGAAAAGCTGGTTTGGGCTGTTCCCAACTGGATAATGTTCAAATGTGTTGCAGTTTCCCTTGGAACAGCAGTACCAGGAGGTCTGAACTTCGACTAACGGCTTCATTTCCATCATAATAATCGACAGGTCTGTTATGTTTCTCACACTCAGCTGCTAAAACACATGTTGTTCTGACAGTGGAAGTGTCCTAGAACAAATACCAGTGTGTTTGTACTGAAAGCTAATCCATTTTTACCTGGACCATCAATATCCAAAAAACACCCAATGTTACTTCAGTGCTATTCGCCATTTCATTTAAAGGGGACAGATCATGCAAAATGTACTCCAACGTTTTTACAACAGAAATGTGTGTTGTCTGTGTGTGAGGAGACAAAATAAAGCAAAATAAAGATTTTGATAAACTTAACTAATTGTTTGTTGCACTTGAAATCTCGATAATGATGTGGTGCGTGTATCGTGAAGAGGCCCGTGACGGTGAATCCTTGTATCGATATTTTGAACACATCCCTATTAAGCAATAACTCCTATCTATGAGGAAAAGGCAGCTTTACTAGAACACTGTAAACCTCAGGCGCTCCTTAATGGTACTGGTAGCAAATGTCCCTTCAGGTGGAGCAGTGTGCACTAGTGTAGCTAATGGGTCACTGCATGAGATGAGCTTGACACAAAGGAACGTGGCTTACAGCAAAGAACTTAGTTGTGCATCAGTGGGTGAAGCCTCGTTCACCAGAGCTGCTCTACGTCAGCTGAGAAGAAAATGCATAAACACACACTATGGGATAAAACAAACTACATCCTTCCATGTGGGGCTGGAGCTGGGTCTCCTGTAATGATAAAACTGATTTATCGGTCGGCTGATATGTCGAGCCAATATTTCCTTTTTTGGTGTGTTGCATTGTACGATACGCTCTTTTTTCCCCTGCCATAATTTACAGTACAGACATGTGAAAGAAAAAGAGGAAAAGAGGAAAAAAAAAAAAAGGAGGCCTGTATCAGTTGAGCAATTCCATGTAAAAGGTCAAACTCACCCTCAAAAGATAAATCTACAACAAATATTAAATAAAATATCATCTAGGCCTATAGTTTACATAGGTAAATACGTTTAACTGTTTTGTTGTATAAATTGTAAATAAAATAAATTGACTTTAATTGATTTCAAATTGTTAAAATAAATTGAAGCTACTACAGCAGACACTGACACTGAAATCAATAAAACAGTAAAACAGCAGACATCCTAAATGTGATTTCAGAACTTAAAGGAAGTTTGCACTAATATTAAGAATTCTTTTGCATGAACAAAGGCTTATGATGTTTACATTTTTGATTTCAAGAACAGATGTCATGTGTATTTGGCTAAGGATGATGTTAAAAAAAAAAAAAAAAAAAAATTGTGTCAGCCCCAAAATAACCCATATCAGTCACTCACTATTATTTATCCGTTTCGTATTTCTTTCGTAAACATCAACTTCACCATGAAAACACAGCGATGTGTGTGTGTGTGTGTGTGTGCGTACACATGCATGTGTGGCCACTTTTGTCATCAGCTACACTAAACATCATACATACAAAGAGGTCAAGGAGCCCACAGTTGCCTAGCAACAGGGGAACTGACAATGAGTGTACGTGGTATCAGAAGTAATTCAGGGTTGAGCTGAATTTCCCCCACAGCGTCGTCCTCTGAACAAATGAAGGAAAATGGAAAGAGTGTTTGATTATGAGAGCAGGTTGAGCAGGACGTGGGAAGGCCTGCAGCTGCACGACACAATATGAAGATGATCAAACACACTGCACTACACACACTTTAACCCATAAAAGCCCAAACAGCAATGATCATCTACAACCATCAACTGATCTAAAATGTTTAACACCTTCTCATCCACTAATCCTATCAATCACTGGACCTGTTTACATGACAGTTTTTGTTCCTGTTTAATTTAGAATAACCTTTAATATGACCATATAAACAGCCAATACCAGTTAAAAAATTACTATTGTGAACAGAGGTTGCACCAGACATTTTTATTATCCATCATTTTGACAACGAGGGTGGTAAAATTTCTGTCATGACACATTATCATCAATCATTTCAAATTACATTTTAATGAGTTATCTTTAGTAGTGTTTAATGTTGGAAAACATCTCAGTGATGCACTAACTGTTGTTCCTGCTGATTTTTTTTTTTTTTATTATTTATTTATTTTTACTACATTTATCAGTGCATCACATTTACTGGACTTTTGAAAACAACTAAACAGACGGTTGCTTTTTCCAGTAGTAAAGTATCATCTAATATCAACTAAAGTCAACTAAACAAAAGTTGACAAATGACTGATTAATATTCAGACTTACCATCAAACAGACAGTAGTGAAAAAATTTTTTTTTATAAATATATATAAAAAATTTATAATAATTATAAAAATCTGACAAAAAATGCTTCCTGCAAATGTTGAAGCATTAGGATTGAGTCGACTGCTGTGACATTCCTCAGTGAGAACTGAGCAGCGCCTGACCTTTCTATCACACACTGTGTCAAAGGTCAAGTGAGTGGTGGTGGCTGATGGTCTGGGTGAAATACTGTAAGAAGTATGCCCGGCTGGTTCAACACTTCAGTCACAGGACACAAGCTATAGTCCAAAATACTTTTCATTTATGGCTCTACACTTACAAATAGTCTTGTACACTACAAATATCTAATCATCTGTGAAATGGTCATGAGTGAAGACATTAGGAAGTTACAGCAAAGATAGTTGGGGGTCTTTGATGATTAAATAAATACAGTTTCAAGGTACTTATTACTGTAGTTTACTTGGGCCATCCAAATTAATGCATTAATGTGGATTAATCCATCATCATAATTAAACGTTTTTATGCAGTTTTGTGTTGAAACTGTTGCAGGTGGGGAATAAACATGTTACACACATATATATATATATATATATATATATATATATATATATATATATATATATATATATATATATATATATATATTCATATTTATAGGTATTTATAGGTTCATATGGAAACCGTTGTTCAGAATTTCCATTTAAACATGAAGGAAATATCTGTAACTCTTGTTGTTTTGACATCATTTCACATCAGTCCAGTTAGATGACTCAATGTAGGGTCCCGACCCCAAGGTTGGAAAAACACAGCCAGTTGATCGCGTATATATTACAGCCTCAGTTATCTTGTGTGGTTTCACAGGCAGCTTTACTTGTATCTGAGCAACTTCAAAGGCCAATAATCTGAACAATCATTAAACCTCCAGCTGAACATTGGCCTGTTTTGGTATGTGCCATCACATGTGGCCCCGGACAACATGAAGGCACCGTCAGTAAAGTTTACAGGTTTTGAGGTCAAAAAAAAAAAAGAAAAAGAAAGGAACTGAACAGTAAGAGTAATAAAAAGAACACCTTGACTTTCTAAATGTGTGGTTATTTGATGACATATTAACATTTTTTACTGCACCAAAGACTGATAACACCAGCTGAGAATATTTACAAGAGTCTGTCCTCAAACTGAAATCTTGTGTCTCTCTCTCTGTTCCAAATGATAGGATACATACAGTACAAACCTCACGATCTACATAATATACACTTGTTATGAGCTTAGACAGTTTAAGTAGTCTAATGCAGAGGTGTAAATATACTGAAGTGGGCCAAAACTGGTCCAACAGAAGGTTCCAGGCCCAAATGTGGAATAGAATTTACCAAAATGTAAGAATAACACTGAAGTAAATGATACAATGTCTTAATCAGATTAATCACAGTTTTGGATTAATTATGATTAAAAAAATTTTTTGTCAGTCAACTATTTTGTCTCAGGGTTTGTTTTTTACTCAAAATTTCCCACAAAATACAGTTCGAAACATAAAGAAAACGAGAAAAAATTATACAAAATAAGCTAAAATCCAGTAAAATTCACCAAAAGTCAACAAGAAAGCGATGAAAAATCCAAAACATATTTAAAAAAATTTCTAAAATACAAAGAAAAATACCAAAATGTTGATACAATATTGAAAACGTATGCAAAAAGGTATAGTACAGAGGAAAAAAATATACAGAACATGCAAAAATACACCAAAATTCACAAAAACATTAAAAATCCAAAACGTCTAGTAAAATACAGAAATAAACACCAAAAAATGTGACAAAATATTCAAAATCAGTGTAAATTATGAATATATATGCAATTAATATGTTTATTCAACAACTTTGACACACATTACTAAAAATGACTGCACTGTTATTGGATGGTTTATTGCAGTTCATTGGGAACAGTTTTTAATGCCATTGTATTTTGGTTCCAATTGGTTACCGGCCTTGAAAATCATTATCAGTCCTAAAGAAAAACAAAAGTGACATGAACCTAACCCCCAATGTCGGTATATCATGTAGAATAAAAATATGGGATGACCCAAGTGTGGGTTTAACCATAATATACTCAAGGATAAGCACTTAAAGATAAGTGTTAAAAAATATAAACTGTCGTTTGGCCTAAATAATAAAGTTCAGAATGTCCAAATGAGACAAAAACAATGACTGTGATTAAATTATTATAAGTTCAGCAGGTGTTTTCAACGGAAATCCACTTGTTCAGTCAGTAAAAATGGAGGGTTAACTGATATTAAGGCACAAGTCAGGCTCTCCAGGATTTTGTGGGCCTTTTGATTTGATTTGAATTATTTATTTTAAACATGTGCAAAGTGCAACAATAATCAATACAACAATAATAATAATAACAATGACATGTCCGAAAAGGAGTAGGATGAAACATAAGCTTATTTAATTATTTTTTTCAGATTGTTGCGTCCTGACTCATGTTGCATCAGCTTTTCTGAAAGATTGCACTGAAAGTTACGATGCTTTTTAGGCTTTTGTTGCGGGAGGAAGTGAAAGTTGCAATAAATAGTTGCGATTTTCCCTTTTGTAATCAAAATTAAGAAATATTTAAAATATTTAGTTACTGGAAAATTAATTCAATGTCATTGTGATATGGTCCTCAAAACTACCTTTTACCAAGATGGCAAATAAATAATTACGAGGACTACAAAAATGCAACAATTTTTTTCCCCCAAAATGCACCTGTTGGCTCAAAGGTTAAAGTTCATATGACACTACATGAATATATAAAACATAATATAAATGTCTCAGTCAGTCAAAAAAACAAACATTATTACTACTATTGTGTAGTAAAGGCAGTTTCTCTGAACAAAAATAGAACAAAGCCACTGAGATATTAAGACAACCTTTCAAATATGACAAATAAAATATTATCTGGATGACAAAAATCCAGCAAAAAAGTACTCTTCCAAATGCACCTGTTGGTACTAGTGCATCATTTTAGTCGTCAAATGTGAACTGCTGGCCGTGCACATGTTGCTTCATATTGTAAGGTAAACAGGAAAAGCCACAAAGAGCAGCTCAAGACATCGCAAATGATTGGTCACATTCTGCGGGAAAGTCGCTGTGATTCATTAAAATTGCAACATTGCACTGAATTCACAGGGATCAACTGAGTATGTGTTGAAGTTGCAAATTGCAACATCGTGAAATCCTGAAGGATCTAAAAATTAGAAAGATTTAGGATTAATGACAAACTGATATATCAGCCGACTGGTTTATCAGGCCGATATTTCTATTTTTGTCTTGTATCTGTCTGTTGTACCCCCCCCCCCCCCCCCCCAAGCTGTAATTAACATTGTAAAAAAGTGTAAAAAATAAAAATACAAATCTATAGACCACAATGATATTAATTAATTGAATGTATTTTGGTCAATTAAAAGCAAAGAAAGATAATTTAAAGCAACAAAAATTGAGCTACAAATAACTGGAAAAAAGACAGAATGAGGCAAAATCAAAACAAGGACTGACTGAAAAGGTGGAGCTGGAGCAAAGCTTATAACGTGAAGCAAAGCTTTCGCCACTCACCTGGAATGAACTGCTAAAAAATTTAAAACTGAGACAGCTGGTTTCACTGGACACATTTAAGAGGATGATGTCTGACTTAAGAGTCAGAGACGACTGGTTGCAGATATTTTATTTGATGTACTTGCACATGTAGTTTTGTTTTGTTTTTTTAGTAACGGTTTGGCTTGACATTGTGCACCTTGTTATAATGATGGTTTGTTTTGTTTTTATGTCTGTGACTATTGTATTGCTGCTCATCTTGGCCAGGACACTCTTGGAAAAGATATTTTTAATCTCAATGAGGTTTTCCTGGTTAAATAAAAAATAACCCCTACCCTTATGACTAACTATTTACATTCAATATGGTTATTACATTACTGGTGCATTACCAGCTATGGTACCAAATCTCATTCAACAAACATCCAAAGGACAAGGCATGAAATGGATTCATCTAAAATAACATGTTCTCTATCTTTCCAGTTTATTGCATAATTAATGGGTTTTTTCATATCAAGTTTTTTTAAACTGGCCAGTGTAATTAAACAGGTGATCGAGGGGTTATTGAAGCCATTGGTTTACATCTGCAACTTGTCCTTTCAAACTGGTACATTTTCAAATCAAATGCAAATTGAGAAGGTTATTCTACTGTACAAAACTGGATGTAAGCAAAACTTCACAAACTACAGACCTGTTCCAACAATACCACAGCAGTCTAAAATATTGGGGAAACTTTGGAACAATAGGATGGACGCATTCATGGGGCAAAAAACACTTTGAAGAAGGTCAGTATGGGTTTAGGATTAGAAGAACATCACAGGCAATTTTGGAATCCACTGAAGCAAAAGACAAAACAAATGCAATAGGACTATTCACTGATTTGAAAACAAGTATTTGATACAATTGACCATAAAATAATATTCAAGAAACTGGAGAAATATGGAATTGGTACTAGATATTATTAATTATTATTATTAACAATAATAATAATAATAATAATAATAATAATAGTCAGTACCATTGACGGACTTCTCCATTCACCATAAACAACTTATCATTGACAGGATAATCAACAGTACAATAATAATAATAATAATAATAATAATAACACTGGTGACAGACTCCTCCCCCTCCACGCGGGTTCATTAGCCTGTGCACGCGCTCCCACAGGTCATTCATTTACTGTGCTAGCCAAACCGGCTTTCGTTCGCTAACCTGCCTCGTTAGCATTTGAACTGGGCTGTAACGGTACTGCCAGGCCATGAGATATTGTTAAACAATCTCCACAAAACAGTGTCCACGGACAGAACCGGTTCCGTTTGCCTAACCGTTCAAACTTTCCCGTATGCCTCGTGCGCGAACCCTCAGGTCACCAACGGGTTTTTACCGGTAATTAAACACACCACAGACATGTTTCCTCAGTGGACACATCACCGAATTAGAAATAAATGACATAAACTTACCTTTGACCAAGATTTGCAGCTAAACTACAGCTCCGGAACATCATTTATAACCACTCGTGCTCTGTGTGTGTTGCGTTGACTGCCCGCCCATTCTCCTTGACATAAGATACGCGCGTGATGCATTCAGGTGTACCTTGGAAACTAGATGTTCAAATTTTGCGCAGTCGTTCGTACATTAACCCGTTGAATTTTTTTTAACCCTTTAACCTTTCAATGACTGCAATTATAACAGGCCGCATAGATTTCTTTACGTACCAGAAAATGCCTGCTTTGCCAATTCTATTGAACCTTTTTACAGGAAGAATCTAATTTACAGTATACCAATTTAACATGCTTTCATAAAATCATTATTTTCAAAGTACCGTGTTCAATCTAATATTTGCCTAGATAATTTCAAAATATAATTATATAACAGACTGTGAAAGATAACATTAACTTGAAATTGGTACCATTGAATTATACATTGGCTTAGATTTGTGCATTAGAATTTTAGATTTGTGCATATGATTTAGGTTTGTGCATTACAATTGTGCATTGGATTGGTACCATTGGATTGTGAAAATGATACCATTGGATTCTTTGTCCCCAAAAGCATACATTTAGACACCAGAATCAATTCAATAGCAGCATTTGACCCAGAGATAATCACAAATGTAGGCTGTGTCTGAAATCACTCCTTAATCCCTATTTAGTGCACTAGGGACAACGCCATTTTGTAGGGGTGTCTGAATCTTTAGTGAACTGTTTAAACACACTATATAGTGCACTCAATGTATCCCACAATACACTGTGAAATGTGGTGGACATTTGATGGTCACTAACCAAAGCACGATATCCCATCATGCATTGCACCAATAAAAAAAATGGCCAAAGGACGGTGTGATTTATGATTAAAAGAAACATGGACAGATTGAGCTTGGATGTCATACCGGCAGAGCTACAGGAGCTGTTAAGTAACAGTAAACATTAAGTCTGCCTGTTGGATGACAGGCGCCTGACAAAAGTTTTTTAACAGTTAATAACAGTAAAACCGTCATGAGCCAAGTTTATTAAATCTTTTAAAATTTTATTCCACAAACAGTGAAACAAATAAAAAAAAACTTTTAATTTTGTGAGCGATGACACTGTTACATTTTAATTGTTTGACTGTGATGGTAGTTCACTATGTAGCACACTACATTTATTTCCCTATGTAGGGAGTGAGTGGGTGATTTCAGACACAGCCGTAGAATTTAAGTGGTGGTCATTTTGAAATCCAATATGGCGGACATAAAGAGAGAATTCCAAGTGGCCCTATAACTGAAAATGTTCATAAAATGTTAATGTACATGTGTATCAAATTTGGTGTTTGTGTCTCAAAATGCACAATTCTTTTGAATATTTGGGCTAAACGACCTCATTAAAATGCTGGTGCCAATTCTTTGGCGGAGTAAAAATACATGAAGATGCATCCATTCAGAAGGTGTCAGTGTTTAAAGGGTTAACCCCATAAAGATTCAGTGCTACTTTTGTGTAGATTCTGCTCTTCATTTAACTCCCTTTCTATAGCACTTTTTCAAGGCACCCAAAGCGCTTCATTTGTAATCCATTATTTTGTGTGTGTGTGTGTGTGTGTGTGTGTGTATGTGAACTTTTGTGGATTTTACAGTGTTTTTGTTTGTGTTTCTTAATGTATTTTTGTGGGAACATTTGAGTAAAAAAAAAGTGTTTTAATCTTGTGATTAAGGATTAATGGCTATAAAGTTATTTAACATTTTACAAAACTCAACATCACTTTAACAGTTTATTCTACTTTTATTTCCTTCAGTTTTTTATTATTTGACTGATTCCTGCTTTATCCTTTTATAATAAGTAGAGGTGGTAAAAGTATAAAAGTACTCATATTCAGTACTTCAGTAGAAGTACAGCTACTACCGTGAAATATACTGGTAAACACAGAAGTACTGATTCACCTCCTTTCCTGAAGTAAAAGTAAAAAAAAGTACAATTTATCAATTATAATAAAGTAAAAAGTAAAATTAGATTTTGAGCAATGAAGGTCAAAGGTCAAGGTCACCCTAAATGTCAAAATCTAAAACACATCAGTGGTAATATCTCAGGATTCAGACAAGATAGAATCTTTTGTTTCTTTACATTCACATCGTCTCACCTTCAGACATCAGATGAGTCCTCACCTATGGCTTGATTATGTTACGTTTTGACGTCATGTGACATCATATGAAGCCTTGGTAGAGGTCTGTTGTCTCTGACTGCCCTGTTGCATCTTGTTTTTTAATCATGCTGTTATATAGATGAACACTGAGCACTTTTTTGTCTCTTCTGTCTTTTGTTTTGTACCTGAACTGAACTGGTTTCAGTGTCTGTTCTGTATTGTTTTGTTGCCAAATGAAATAATTCTTTCTGCAAAACAAATCTACCCACAGGTATAAATAAAGTAACCTTGAACATGGAACTTTGAAACTTCAATTTCTGTCAAACATTAATAAAGGTAAGTACATGTAAATTGAACGTTACAACATCATTGTGTAAAATTCATGGCATGAACTTCTGGTAAACAAGGGATTTTTATTCACTTATATATATATATATATATATATATATATATATATATATATATATATATATATATATATATATATATATATATATATATATATATATATATATATATATATATATATATATATATATATATATATATATATATATATGGAATCAGTACAAAGAATAATCCTAAATAAATATAATAATAATAAATAAAATAGTAATACATTTGTTGTTGAACAGTATAATAAGTAACATTCTGCAAAGTCACTAACGTAAGTCACGACTTTTTCCGACATTTTTGAAGGCATCACAACACAACACGTGTTTGGCCTGAATGTGGATCATTATTATATTGACCTATGAATGCAGCTTTTTCCACTCCTACATCCGCTTCAGTTTTAATTAAATACAATTAAATGTATTTAGTGCAACAGCAGACACAGCTGTGACGTCACTGATCAGAGACATTGTTTGTTTTGTAATAACATAAGATGACAGCGGAAGATATCAGCTTTTTTGTTTTTAAATATGTATTTTGTTTCTGTTTAACACGGGTTTTTTGCGCATCCGCAGCCAGAATCCGTATCATTGTCATTAATCACCATGGTAACGGATGATGAGCAGCCTCCTTTTCCATAAACACTGACACTGAGATGGTTTCTTACCTTTTGGCATCGTCCTGCACCTTAACGCCACCCGTGCCAGAGGTCATCAGATGATCCACAGAATAAACGCGGTTGATGTTTAATGAAAAACATCAGTGACATTGAAAAAAACATGTCCCTTCTTCTCTTGCCTCCATTTGTCCCAGTGCGCATCTGTACGAGCTCAGCTGATACATACAGACCCCCCACCCATCACCCCCACCCTCCAGCGGTGACTCATGTGTCGAGTCGAATTAACTGCAACAAATGTAAACCTACAAAAAATAAAATCACCAGAAATAGAAATAAGAAATAAAAATCGGAATAATCAGAAATAATACAATTTAAAAATAATTGTAATCCTAAAAAAATATGCAAAAACTGTACAACCAAAAAATAACCATACACTTAAAAAAAACACACAAAAATACAGCTATACACCTAAAAGATCATAAAAAACTGTACATATAAAAAAGATAACTGTCCACCTAATAAAAAATAAGCAAGGGATAATGTATTGCCCATGTATTACTATCAGAAAAATATTTCCCGACAAAATTTAATTGAAAATTTAATCTGTTGGAGTGTGTGTGTGTGTGTGTGGGTGGGGGGCACAAACGTAATCTGATCATGCTTTCCATGTGTAACATTGACAGCTTCAGGCCTGTATCCACTGGACCCCTCCCCCACTGTGTCCTAATGTCAATTTGATCACAAGTGGAAAAGTTGTCAATGGTTCATTTTATTGTGAAATGCAGTAAATTAACAAATCAAAAACATTTTTCAGGGTGTGACTGTGCTGCAGGTTTATTCACATTATTTTCATAAACCAGTTCACACACAAACAGGAGCTCCTGAAAAGCACAGGAACAACAGACGCAGGAATAAAAGTCTGTATAAAAAAAGTTTTTATTCATCAACACTTTCCTTTGTTTCTGTCGTGTTTCAGTCTAGAAAACAAACTCAAACTCAAACAAAGGCAACATTCTGGACCACAGCTGTTTTTACGGCTTCCCATCAAACTCAAAGGCCCCATCCCAATTCACCCTCTAAGCCCGACCCCTAACCTTTACCCCCAGCGACTGTGACGGGCGAGGCCGACAGGTCAAATAAATTCATGATCCACTGCAACACAAGGACCATGAAATAATTAGTGAAATAATGTTTTTTCTTCAAATGAACTAGTATTCTAATGAATTAATGACACATTTATTAACATTTATCTATTTAATTCCGATTTTCATTAATGATTTAATGATGTATTTGTTTAATTTTGGCACTTTTAGTCCTCCATTTAACACACCAGGAAACCACATTATTTGACTTCTGTAGCAGATAAAGTGAGAACATAGAAGAAGAATGTGTATGTGTCAGTAGAGTATGGAATGACTCCTCGTGTCATTTCGCCGTAGGAAATCGTTGCATTTGAGATTTAACCGAAAAAAACAACATTACGCACTTTTTTCTCTCCGTCTTTTAGTAAATATGGGTAGAGTTTCACGCATGTCCAATGGAAATGCGCCTCCTGGCTCCCAGGTGGGAGTGTGTCCTCAGTTGAGTTGTCGGATGATGTTGTTGATTTCGGACCCCCGGAACCCGGGCTTGCCCAGGTCCTTCAGGAGCCCGGCCTTGTCCCTGGCAGCGTGACGTGCCACCGACAGCTTGAAAGGTTGAAGGAAGTTGTTGGCGGCGCGGAAACCTTTACCCACCGAGTAGATCTCATGGATCAGGTCCTCCAAACAGATGATGCCATGTTTACCTGGGGGGTGGGGGGGGGGGGGGGGGGGGGGGCAGGAAAACCATATATGAGCAGAAAAAACCACAGATCACCTAAAGAAGAACTTTCCAGTGAGACATCATTTTAAACAGTAGTACTTGACAATCTTATTTCAAGAAATTTTACCAAGATAATTTCCATTTGTTCCAGATGAGTTCACTGGTTTAAAATGTTTAATCTTATTAAACACGACGATGGATTAATCTGCATTAATGTGTAAAATTTGACTAACCTACAAAAAAAACTCTAATCACTAAAACTAATTCATATAATATACTCGTATATACACTTTATAATAGTCATATAAAGATAATCATATATTTATTTTGGATAACTAATGTGTGCAGACATGCCCGTCTAAAAGCAAACATGGCGTTCCTTGTTGCCATGGCTGCGGTGCTCACCCATGTGCTGTTCGATAAAGGTGTTGTCGGTGAGCGGGACCTTCCTGCCGCCGACTCGCGCCTTTCCTCTTTTCAGAATAAGCTCCCGAACAGACTTCAAGTTGGGGAATCTTTGGAGAAAAAGAAACATTTGCATTTATTTACAGCAACCTTCAGTATGTTTACATGCACGTAGAGAAATTCCACTTCGACATTTTCAAACTCGCATATACACTAACCATAGACCCAGATATCAGGCTGATATTTACTGTATATTCTGGACTATAAGATGCACTTAAAAGGCTTTCATTTTCTCCAAAAACCACAGTGCGTTTTATAATCCAGAGCACCTTGTATATGGATTCTCTATTTTTTATTCTTTCTGATTTTTATTTTATTTTTTTTTATTTTTGTAAAATTTGATTCTATTTAACAGACAGATGCACTTATTTTA
The DNA here is from genome assembly GCA_020466265.1 of Siphamia tubifer. Taxonomy (NCBI): domain Eukaryota; kingdom Metazoa; phylum Chordata; class Actinopteri; order Kurtiformes; family Apogonidae; genus Siphamia; species Siphamia tubifer. Next base: position 33,293,903 of record CM035805.1, read on the forward strand.
TGTTGTTTTTAATTATATTTAATAATTAAAATGTACCCATAATTTTGATGTACTGATGTACAATGTCAATAAAGACTTTATTATTATTATTATTATTATTATCATCATCAGATACTCACCCCCAGGCCACGTACGGCTCCACCACCTTCAGCATGGCTAAAGACGTCTTGTTGACTCTGATGAAGGCTCCACTGAAGATCATCCTCAGCCTCAACATCTGGATCACCTTCATCACTTTCTGACAAGCACCTTTAATCCTGAGAGGAACCCAAACACAAACATGGTTACGTCGTGTAACACAGGGTGACCACGCCCTTTTTCAAGATCAAATTCAAGCACTTTCCAGACTCATTTTCAATTTCTTTCAGCACACACCTTGTAAAACACCAAATATTCATGTTTGACCTGAAGTTTAGTATTTCAACATGTTTCACTTTTGTGTAAGTGTCTTTGATTTGACCTCTAACCCTGGCAAGAGTTAATATTAAAAATAAACAAGCGGTTCTAGGCCCTGCACCCTCAGAAATGTTTTAGCTCTATGGGTTTGACCTTTCAAGGTCATTCAAAGTCAAAGGTCATAATGTAATTTTGAAGCCCATGCCAGGTTTCCTATCTGTCAATAATAGTATTTATTTATTTGATGACGACACTGCATATTAAAGGTGTGGAACAGACTTATTATCTCGGAAAAAGTGTAATGTATAATATACTAACTGTAACACACTACATTTATTTTAGAAACTATCTTCTTCAGACATTAAATGTGTTAAATATTTCATACTTTAATAAGATGAATCAGAAAACAAATTCCTTTATTGTTGGTTAGCTCCTGTTTTTAATCAATATGAAGAAATAACCTGTAAAGTGAATGGATCATAATGTGCAGACAGTGTTTTGAAGTAGATCTGAGACCAATATTCCTTTGGACTAAAACCTATTCTCTTGTTCATTCTATGAATTTCACATTTTGACCCCAGACTTATTTTGGAAACTTGAGACAGTTTTACCAGAGTTCTGTCATTACGGCAGTGGAACAAGTGCTCATGGGAAGTGGAGTCTTTGTCCATTAACGATTTCACTGATTCCAGCCAAAAGTATTGCTAAAATCCACTTTACACAAATTCTGTGTACAGGATCTTTAATGAACACTCAGCACAAATAAAAACATTACTTTTTGTAAACATTCCAGATTTAGCTGGAGCTGTTTTCCATCTGCAGTACTCGACATTTAAAAACAGACGAAAACATAGAAACAATACAGTATATATGACACATTACTATATAAAGTATACATCATACAGTACATTTTTAGTACAATGAATACAATAGAAAACCAAGAAGGAAATGAAATACTGAGCAGACATCACAGGTTTCATAAGAGTTTAACAATTTCTCTTAGCTGTTTTTTTAAATGACAAAAAGGTGGAGAATTTGTCGGTAGTTGTTGGGGGACTATTCCAGCTTTTATCATCTATGACAGCAATGGTGTTTTGATCTATTTTAGGTAGTCTGAACAGCACCTCAGTCCCCTCTAGAGACAGATCTGGTCGTCAAATTAATGCGTCTCCTTCTAATAAATTCCCCCAGGGGTGGTTTGGGGGGCTAAGCCATGGAGGGACTTGTAGACAACTAGGTTTAAAAAGCTTCAAGTTTTCAAAATGTTTTCAAAAATTTAGCAAACTGCAATTTTTAAGGATTGTGCAGCAATGGACTGATTTTTATTTTTTTTTTTGAGCAAACATCTTCAAGGCCTTTTTCTAAAAGTGTTCCACAGGTGTGTGTGCAATTGGACCTGTAAGCGACCCAACTGTAAATCAGTACTCAATATGACAAAAGATCATGCAGGTGAGATATGACTGGGCAGCACCAGTTGACATAAAGGACCTGACTTGTTTAAAAATTTCAACATTACATTTTATCACCTTAACCACTTCTGGGTTACATATCGTATTTTCTGGAGTACGAGATGATACCATCTTCTGATGCCATAAACCTGTAGCTGAAACGAGGATGCTAAATTATGTTTCACTTGCTAACGATCAATCTGACTGCCGAAGTAGGAAACAGACCCGCTGCTCTTAAGCTTGACGTCACTGGACTGATGGTGAGACACTGGAGATGGTGTAAGTGTGGCTTATAGTCCAGAAAATACCGTACATTAACACAGTAGTTATCAATAGGTCTTTTGCTATTTGTTATGCAAACCGTCTTTTTGTGTTGAGCATAAGGCAATTATTATTGAATGAATCAGTTAATTTATTTCGCACATTTGTAAGCTTGGAAGGGATGCTGTCAATTGTACAGCCATGAGTGAAAACCGTGGCATCATTTGCAAACATCTGAATGTTGAGATCAGGGCATACATCCGGGAGGTCACTTATATTAAAAAAACAAAAAACAAAAGGTCCAAGATCAACTTGGCCAAACAAAAAGCCGAATGGCAGGCATGAGGTAACATATGTGGAGAGGAGTCGCTCCCCAAAGTAAACACTCAAATAAAGTTGAGGAGGCAGCGAGGAACCCCCAGCCCACAAGTAGCACCAAACTAATTAAACTGAAGCATGTGAAAATACAAAATACAAAATGACAAAAACAGTTAAGGTAGAAATACACAACCAAGCAAAACATCTATAAAAAAAGAGACAAGGATAGACAAAATAACCAAAGTCAAAAGGAAGGAAAATTGCACAGTACCAAACAAGCTACAGTTGGTAAAGATTGATACCTTTTGAATGCTTCAACCTACTGACAACAATGACGGCTCTTTGGGAAAGTTGAACCATGGGGAATTAATCTATACACAATAAATTAATCTATTTGGAAAATACATATAGCAAAAACTAACATGAACAAACATACAACTAAGTGATTACAACTAGTATTATGGTCCAAAAACACATTTTAATTAATATTTTACATGCAATGTACACTATATATACACTTTTTACATTTTCATTTCAGTTGGGCTGCAACTATTGAGTATTTTTGGAATAGACTATTTTGAATATATTTTTGATTGAGTAAAAAAATCAGTTTTCATGTATCTTTTAACTAGATACATCAATACATGGGGTTGGGAGAAGGCTGAGGTATAATGTGGTGTGTGTGTGCATGCATCCACACGCAGGCGCACACACCTGGATGGATGAAAAGAGATGTAGCTTGATAATCACACTACCTGAGTGTGTGCTTGGAACATTTCCTAAAAATAACTACAACACTCACACGTTAGCAATATGTTACTTAATAGTGTAGCTTGCCGAGGCTCTGAGTCCACTTGAAGTGCTGTTTATGTGTTAATGCTTCCCATTGCAATGGTACACTCATGGTATTTTTCTGTGCACGCAACACACTCTTGTGTGCCTTATGCAGCCTAAAATGGTCCCACACTTCCAAACCTTTTTGTTTTTTATGCATGCTGCGTACTGGGTCGCCAAATGTCTTAATGGAGAACTTGGCAGGATTCTACCATTTTCGTTTTTCTTTGCTGGTTTTCTAATATTTTTCTCACCAGAGCTCCCACTACCGTTTTGTCAGTACCGTTGTTGTTTTGTATTCACTGTCGTAAAATGCAAACTCCCTTCAATCATGTGCGATTATTTTCTACGCAGCTGGTGACATGAAGGGAAAAAATTGTGATCAAATATAGTTCTGGAGGAGACCAGAATTCAAAATGTTAGCTGGACATATAAGTGCCGGATGTCTGTTTTCACTACACACTTCTCTTTAGCTCTGTAGCTAATGATTAGAGCTTGGCACCAGCGGCTAGCACCACATTGCTAACATTAGCCACACAGCTTTTGAGTTAATCTATGCCCCGAGGCTATTGGCAGTTAGTTCATAAATGAATGGTGATGCCCCTGTAAAGACTTTTGTTCCTGTTGTGCATTTTTATCAGAACTTTATTTGAAATTGCTCTTGGGCTGTGTGATGGATTTTATGACTCCATGGCATTTGAATTTCACCCATTTGGAGATTAATAAAACAATTTATTTCTATCTTAGCCACACAGTAGAAGAGCTAAGAGGCTAACAAACATTAACACCTCCCAGCTGAACACCTGTCCCAGGGCTAAAATTTACTGTACAACAGACAAGTATCTTACAACACCAACAACATCAAACATCAAGGATAATTATTCTGCCAGCAGGTATTCAGATGAAACCACTTAGCCATAGGTCATGTAATGAACTACAAACATCTGACAAACACTAGATTCAACTGACAAAATTCTGTCTAGGAATAAAAACACTCTCCAAAGGCTCATCTAGTAAACAAAACAAACCCACACCTACAGCCAGGATTACTTGCGAGTATGTTAACATCTGTACTAGCCAAGAAGGACCATTCATAAATTCATAAACATTGTTATAACTAGTAGCATCACCAAGAGCATAAATCCACTGAAACATAGATTATACAGGATTTGTCTGAGCTGCTCTGCCATTAGGTATTTTCTCACAAAGTAGTTCTAGGAACTAAGTAGTTCTTAGAACTATATAGTTCCAAGGGAAACTTTGGGTTTGCATTCCCACAAGGCAGAAGGAACGATAGGAAGGGCCAAGTGAGTTCTTTAAGTGCCAAATTCAACAATGACATTAAGAAGAAGAAGACAGGGCTACTATAAACTACAATAGAGAATGAGGAGGCCACAGCATTTATGTTCTGTATCACGGGAATGTTAATTGTGGTGAAATACAGCATCTAATGTCAAGAATGGAGGAGTTTACAGAGAGTTAGGAGAAGAAGAATGCAGCAGCAGGTGATACTACAACGTATGTTAATTTCATCGATCTAACCCAAAAACAAAACTGCGTCATTGGTTCATTTTTTTATCACTTTCTCCATAGTTTTTCCAACACACAGCTGATGCCACACAGACGGTTTTAAAGATAGCGGTACTGCAAAATATGGAAATAGGTGTGGTCTCAGCTTTACCAGTCACCAGACACTTACGTAATATAGTTTCTGGAGAACTAAAAAAGACCATGCTTTCCAGGAGGAACTGAAGAGGTTCTAGGAACTAAAAAGGTTATAGGAACTATAAATGGTTCCTACAGTGGGAAAGCACCTAGAGTAAACACCTTTGAAATGGAAGGCATGGACAGCTTTTGTTTACAGTTATCAGCGGTACCTGACTGGAAGTATGTTTGTGTGGTAGAGTTGTAAACTGTGACGTTTTCTTGCCAGACGAGATCTTGAACCACCAATATGACATCTAGGTTCACAGGACGGTACTGAGAAGATCCAAGTGTCAGATTCGGCCCTAGAGGTACTAGTGGGTGGACGGAGGGCTTCCATTCAACCCATAACAAAACACATAATCATCACAACGACACTGAAACTGCTTAAGGTAAAAAAAATAAAATACTGTCTAGTTCTGCTTTAAAACAGTGAAATGATACCAGTGGTGGGAGTGATATGATAGCAATGAGATGAACTTTGACATGAATTAAATCTTCGAGACAATGAATCTGCCTCGAATATTTTTTGTACATAAAGAACCATTTCAGCATTAGACATTTAAGCCCCTCACATGTTGTTTTCTAAGTGCCACTCATTATAACAATCCCTGCTGGGCAGAAAACACAAGGCAACGTCACATGTGGAACATCTCACAGGGGTTTTGGCCTGGCATCTTTTGCACCGCAGCCTGCCAGATGTTTTGTTTCCACTGTCACTGATGTGCACCAGGCGGTGTTGTCCCTTGCGGGGATTTCTGAGCTCATTCGATTTGATCCTGTGACTGCCCACCTGAAACAGCTCCCAGGCGAGTGTCTCTCTAAATGCCTTTTGAGTCATTGGCTTCTCTCCTCTTTGCTTGGAGTGACATTTGTGGAGGATGAAGGCATTCACGACTGCGATGTCCACAAAGTGATAAAAGAAAGTCTTATACCACTTTTTGGTCTTGTGGAGGACATCATAATATCCTATGAGTGCATCCGAAAGATCGACTCCACCCATGTACCTGAAATAAAAACACAAATGCATTAGAAACATAAATATCCTTTCAAATACCATGACATTATGGTGTAAGATACACACTTGTTGTAGTCCTTCACAGCAGGGGGGATTGGGACATCAGTGACGCCCCATTTACCTTCCTTGTTCTTCATCTTACGCTGAATTGTCTCTCCACTGTGTGCTGTGTGGATGGTGGAGAGGAGGGACACGTCTCTGGTGTCTCTCCACTGCAGGAAGACTAAAGAGCCTTTCCTGATCCATCTGATGCTTCCACGGGGAGATTTGGTGTCCAGTGCATTGATTCTTGTTTTCGGGAATTCTGCTTGGTTCGATTTGACTGTTCCACAGGCCCAGATTCTTTGCTGTAGAAGGTCCTTGAAGAGAGCTGGACTTGTGTAGAAATTATCTACATAGAGCTTGAACCCTGTACCTAGCAAATTTACATCCATGAGTTTCATGACAGAGTCATAGCCCACACCCTTCCCGGTGCTCTCCCGGGACCTTCCTTCATAGACAAAAAAGTCCCAGGTGTAACCTGTTTCTGAATCTGCCAGGACAAATAGCTTGAAGCCCCACTTGACCGGTTTGTTCTTGATATATTGTTTGAACAACACACGTGCTTTTGAAGCCACCATGCGTTCATCGATGGATATGTGTTGGCTTGGCTGGTAGTTTGTGCGACATGCTTCTCTTATGGAATCGTAAAGGGGCTTGATCTTCCCCAGGCGGTCAAATTCAGGGGTGCCTCGTTTTTCTTCATTTATAGTGTCATCGTCAGCATTGCTAAGGTGAAGAGCACGGGAAATACAATGGAACTTTCTTGATGTAATAACTGACTGTGGAAAATGAAAACTGTACAAGGGTCCCCGTCTCCAATAGTCTGTCAATGCAGGGGCTTTGACGTAGCCCATATAAATGACAATGGACAAAAAGGCAAACAAGTCCTCTAATGTGATGTCAGTCCAAGGATCTGATGGTGTGCTTCGATTGGCTGCACCATAATGATTTGTGTTGTTCAAAATTGTCAATAGAGCATTATTGGTAAAGAAGTGTTTAAAAAGTTCCAGGGCACTGTACTTTGAAGTAGATATGAGCTGCGATCCAAGACTACGCACAGGACGAAAGGTGGGCTGGGGAGGTATGATGTCTGGTTCTGTGACATCATGCCACTTCAGTCCTGATGCTGAATCCACCATTTGTCTGGTTACATGTCCCATTCCTTTGCTCTTCGCTTTTCCAGGGCTTTTTCTTATCCTTTTGTTCAACCTTGGGGTCTTGGCAGGAGATGGACCAGGTCTTGGTTCTGTCTCTGTTCCAAATTGAGGAATTGGTTCTGTCTCTGGTGCCAATCGAAGAATTGGTTCTGTCACCGGTGCAAGTTGAAGAACAGGCGCTATCCCCTGTGCTAATCGAGGAACAGGTGCTGTCCCCTGTGCTAATCGAGGAACAGGTGTTGTCCCCTGTGCTAATCGTGGAACAGGTGCTGTCCCCTGTGCTAATCGAGGAACAGGTGCTGTTCCCGGTGCTAATCGTGGAAGTGGTGATGCCCCCAGTGCTAATCGAGGAACAGATTCTGTCCCTGGTGCTAATTGTGGAAGTGGTGCCATCCCTGGTGGTAATTGACGAATTGGTTCTGTCCCCATTCCCAATTGAGAAATTGGTGCTGTCCCTGGTGCTAATCGTGGAATTGGTGCTGTGTCTGATGCTAATTGAGAATTTGGTGCTGTCCCTGGTGCAAATCGAGGAATTGATGCTGTCCCTGGTGCAAGGCGAAGGATTGGTACTGTCCCTGGTGGAAATTGAGGAATTGATTCTGTCCCTGGTGTAAATCCAAGAATTGGCACTGTCCGTGGTGAAAACTGAAGAGTTTGATATGTCCCTGGTGAAAATTGAGGAATTGCTTCTGTCCCTGGTGGAAATTTAAGAATTGGTGCTGTCCCTGGTGAAAATCGAGGAATTGATTCAGTCTCTGGTCCAAATTGAGGAATTGATGCCGTTTTTGGTGCAAACCGAGGAATTGGTTCTGTCTCTGGTCCAAACCGCGGAATTGGTGCTGTTCCTGGTACAAATCGAGGAATTGGGGACATCACTGGTGCAAATCGAGGAATTGGTGGTGTTGTTGGAAACTGAGGAATTGGTGATGTCTCTGCTGGAAATCGAGGGCTTGGTGCTGTCCCCGTTTGAAATCGAGGGCTTGGTGGTGTCTCTGGTGTAAATCGAGGGCTTAGTACTGTCTGTGGTTGAAATCGAGGGCTTGGTAGTGTCCCTGGTTGAAATTGAGGGCTTGGTACTGTCTTTGGTTGAAATTGGGGGATTGGTGCCGTTTCTGATTGAAATCGAGGGCTTGGTGCCATATCTAGTTGAAATTGAGCGCTTGGTGCCATATCTGGTTGAAATCGAGGGCCAGGTGCTGGCTCTAGTTCAAATCGAGGGCTTTGTGCCGTCTCTGGTTGAAATCGAGAACTTGATGGTGGCCTAAATATTAAAAACACACAAAATATAATGTTTTACAAATAAAATAAACACTACAGTATTATTTTGTAAACCCTTACATAATGTGTTTTGGGGTGAGTGGGTGGCAGTGGTGGTGGGGGCATTTCAACCAAGAACGAGTTTGCTTTCCATTGCTTTCACCAATTTACAAAATACAGATGCAGAACAGCAACTAGAGACAGTAAATATAGCAGTATGTTAATCCACATAATGACAACCCAAAGTTACACCATGGTCCTTCAAGGAGATTCAGTCCATGGTGGCTGACGTAAACATTTAGACAAGGCAACATGAAATGAGCAAGTTTATCAAAAACTCCCACAACAGAGGAAATGGAAATAATATGCTGCACCACTGTGCAGGTCAGTACTACCCTGTAATGGAAACACTCTCCAGGAATACCAATTTAAGTTGGTCCCATGTAGTGGAAAGGCCGTATAAATGGACAATTGAGAACCATGCCAGTCAATGGATCACAAGAATTGTTTGTCATTTTATCCTGCCCACTGCCTCCTACCACCATCCCCCAACACCACACCAGTTGGTTTTGAAAGGGGAAAATGCACTCCCACCATCACCCACAGGTAAGACAATTCACACCTCTCGTCTAGTTAAACTTACCCTGCATAAACACTCTTTATTTTCTGTAGTAACACCTCTGGCCTGGAGTCTGCCTCCGAGCCTGGGTTCCAGTCAGGGTCTGACACTGGCCTGGAAAAGATGATATTGATTAGCATGTTTATTTTAGCCCATTTAATGTGATTTCGGTGAATCTGTGAGGATGCATATATTAACTGATATGGCTCTTCTAGTTACACATACCCTGGAAAGACACCCTCCATTTCTGGAATGAACACCTCTGGCTCTGAGGCTAGGTCCCATTCAGAGTCAAACTGCTGCCTGTAAAAAGTTAAATTCTTTAGCATGTGTATTACAGCCCTTTTATGGCTCATTTCCACTGGTAACAACTCAACTCCTGCCTTTGTGCATTTCCATTATGAAAAAGGACCTGGAATCTAGCACCCAGTACTAGTTTTTTGGTATCACTTCCAATGAGATTCCAAGTGATCCTAAAACATGATGCCAGTTTACAAATAAACAGATGTGGAAGTTGACAGTGAATATAGCTGCAGGTTAATCCATATGATGACAACCTAAACTACACCATGGTCAGTCCAGGAGATTCAGTCTTTGGTGGTCGAAGTAAAAATTCAAACAAGACTACACACAATGAATTCATTTATCAACAAGTTCCTAAACAGACGACATGGAAGTAACGTGCCACGTCACTATGACGTACTGTAAAGTCAGTAGTATCATGTAATGGAAACGCTCTCCAGGAATACCAAGTCAAGCTGGCCCAACATAGTGGAAACGCAATACATATATGGACAATTATGAACCATGCCAGTCTCAATGAGTCACAATTGTTCTTGCCATTTCAACCCCCCCCCACACTTTTGTTATTACACTTACCCTGCATAAACACTCTTCATTTCCTGAATCAACACATCTGGCTTCAAGTCTGGCTTCCAGCCAGTGTCCGACTCCTGCCTGTAAAAGGTCAAATTGATTAGCATGTGTATTATAGCCCTTTATATTGCATTTTCACTGGTAACTGCTTGAATCGACTCAACCTTTTTGTATATTCTATTATGAAAAGGACCTGTAATCTATTACCCAGTAGCCTACTAATTGTTTGATATCACCTCGATTGAGGTTCCAAGCTGAGTCAAGTCGAGCTGGTCCCACATAGAGGAAACATGACATATATGGACAATTGAGAACCATAACAGTGGATGGGTCAAAAGAATTGTTCTTGCCATTTCATCCTGACCCCCTCCTCCCAACCCCATCCCTTCATAACACAACAGTTGGTTAGAAAAGGGTAAAAGACACTCCCACCATCACCTACAGGTAAGACAAGTCACCACTTTTTTCTAGTTACACTTACCCTGTACTGACACCTTGCGTTTCCTGAATCAAAACCTCTGGCTTCAAGTCTGGTCTCCAGCCAGTGTCTGACTCCTGCCTGTAAAACATCACATTGATTAGCATGTGCATTACAGCCCTTTGATGCTACATTTCTGCTGGTACCAGCTTGTCTCAATGTTTTTTGTGTTTTCCATTATAAAAAAAAAAGGAATGCAAAGAAAGTAGATGAAGTTTTGTTTTTTTTTTGCCTCGTAAGTGTGTGTATGTGGACACAATCGCTCCATTCCTTCACCCATCTGTGCCCATGCTAACAGGTAAGAAAATTCACACCATTCTTCTAGTTACACTCACCCCCCCACCCCCCAACCCCAGTCCCACAGGTAAGAAAAATTCACATCTCTCTCTCTTCCAGTTACACTTACCCTGGACAGACACTCTCCGTTTTCTGAGTCAATACCTCCGGCTCCGAGTCTGGTTCTGAGTTTGGGGGCAATTCCTGTCTGTAAAAAGTTAAATTGATTAGCATATGGATTACAGCCCATTTATGCCATGTTTCCACTGGTACTAGCTCAACTTTACTCGACTCAATTTGGCTTGATGTTTTGCATTTCCATTACAAAAAAAAGGATGTGACATCTTGTGCTTGGTTCTAGTTTTTTTTATATCACCCCACCTAGGAGCCCAGCGACACAAAAACATTTTCTATTTGCCCTGAAGACACTGACTAATCAGACAGCTGTCTTTGAGACCCACCAGTTTTAAAAAATACAGATATGGAAGTCACAAAAGTTCAGTAGCATGACACCAGAGGGGGCTATGAGGTGCTCAGATTGTGGAATGGAGGTGCTGCACCTCTATGCTACCATCTGGAGAGGGCCATGACCCCCATTCCCCAACAACACACCAGTTGGTTAGAAAAATATAAAAGACATTCCCACTATCCCCCAAAGGTAAGACAATTCAGACCTTTTTTACACTTACCCTGTACAGACACCATCTGTTTCCTGAATCAACACCTCCGGCTTCGAGTCTGGCTTCCAGTCCGTGGCTGACTCCTGCCTGTAAAAGGTAACATTGATTATCATGTGCATTTCCATCATGAAAAAGGACCTGGAATCTGGTGCCTAGGACTAATTTTTGAGTTTCAAAGTGATATAATGAGACATATAACCTCTGCACACACTTATTGGTCAGATAGTTGTCTCTGTGACCCACCAGTTTACAAAATAGAGATGCGGAAGTTGACAGTAAATATATTGGTAGGTTAATCCACATGATGACAGCTCAAACCACACCAGGGTTCAGTGTCTTGCCCAATGATACTTCGACATGTGGACAGCCAGAGCTGGGATGCAAACCGCCGACCCTTCAGTCATTGGATGAACCACTCTACCAACTGAGCCACAGCCACCCGTGGTTACTCTGACTAAACAAAACATGAGGAAAGACTTCATTTAGAGCCACTTTAGAAACCTGTTCATTATTTCTGAGCACATTCATCTATTTACTGATGAAATATCACTTTTGTTTACTAAATATTGATCCCAGTACTGATATAGTCAATTGCTGCTGTAGTGAAATTATCAGGTTACAGCTGACTGGATGGATTAATTGATTCAAGTCTGACTTGATTGGAACAAAAACCTGCAGCCACACTGGCCCTTTGTGGAATAGTCTGGACAAGTCTGCTATAATGGAAACACTCCAGGAATGCTGAGTCAAGTTGGGTTGGTCCCTGCCAGTCATGCCAATCAATGGGTTAGAGGAATTGTTCTTGTCATTTTACCCCCCCCCCCCCCATCAGTTGGTTACAAAAGGGTAAAAGACACCCCCCCCCCCCCCCCCCACCACCACCACACACACACACACAGGTAAGACAATTGACACATTTGTCCTAGTTACACTTACCCTGTAGAGTCACGCTCTGTTTCCTGACTAAACACCTCTGGCTCTGACTCTGGCTCCGACTCCAGCTCCCACTCAGCGTCCGACTCGTGCCTATAAAAGGTCAAATGGATTACCAAGTGTATTATAGCCCCTTTACGCGTTTTTGATGAATCTGTGTGGATTCAAACATTTACTGCTACAGCTCGGTGCGGTTTTTACAAGTTTGACTGTTACTTTCTTTGAATGGACGAGGTCCTAGTTTTAATTCAGTTCAATTTGATTTATAGAGCCCCAAATTACAAGGTTGTCTCATGGGGATACACAAAGTTAGTTTGATATTAAAAAAATCCTTCAAATAAACAGCAGATGAAATAAACTGGTAACGTCCTAGGCATCCCCTGTCCTTAGACTCTCCTTCTCGGCAAGAAAAAACTCCAAAAACCCAGTGGGAATAGAGAAACCTCGGGGAGAACCAGAGTGAAGGAGAGATCCACTCCCATGGACGGACAGGCTATAGATGAATGTCCATTTGCTGATGGAGATCCAGTCAGTGTATTACTTACGATATCACTGAAATATCATACATCAAAAAGTAAACATACATGGGTACTAAGCACAAAACCTCATAGATACGCAAGCTAGATGACTATCATACTGCATCATTATCAAATAAATAAGAAGATATTTAATATATATTGTTTTCTCAGTATTAATCATGTCTGAACTGATGTGAAAATAATTAGAAAATTACACTTACCCATCAATAAAGTTTTCTTGGCTGTCCAAAAACATGTCCTCAGCTGCAGAATCAGCAGATGAAATCAAACTTTCCACCTCCGACTCCCCGTCATCTGAGCAGTCACTGGCTCGTTTAGTACCCTCCTCCTCCTGCAGTGATTCACCTACCCCTGCGTCCTCTGTCCTACACGCATAAAATTACAATAAGACGCAAAAAATACGAACAAATGAGTCCGAGGAGACGCAAAGATTAAATTATATTTTCGTTCGTTTTTCCCCCTAAAGCGGTGAGTAAAAATGTCTGTTCGCATTTTCCTATGAGCCAATAATTTAGTACGAAATTAGTGTAATTGGACCGCACCTCTGGTGTTGTGCCATGGTATGTACCCGTCTATGCAAATGAGAACCAGTGGTATTTCAATATTTGGGTCATAAACGTCCTCTTTCACCCAGACATGTCCCTTTTTCATGTCCTGTCTGGAGCGTTTGGATGTTTTTTTTATAAATTAACAAAGATGTCTCGTTTTCATTGTTTACCGGCAGAAAAAACTCTTTTAATCCGTATGTATCGGCGCAAGCTTGATTTCAATAAGTTTAACACTGCCACTGTTGGTGCAATCAAAAATGTTCCAGATCAACTGGAAGAACACTTTGGTCTGTCCAGTGACATATGGGACAGTGAAGGGCACTGACCCACAGCTGCCTGTGGATGTGGGATAGATGGACCAGTCCACAGACCCACGGGTTGGCAAACATATGGCCCATGGACCAAAACTGGCGCACCAAAGGGTCCAGCTTGGTCCATAGTATAAATTTACAATGTAAAAATTATACTGAAATTGCTAGGAGTCAAAGGTGTTAAACTGGTTTTAGTTCAGGTTTCGTATAGAGACAAATGAAATGAAATGAAAATGAATTGAAAATGAAATGTCTTTATTGTCATTTGGCATGTCACAGCAGCACAAAACATTCAGCATGTCACAAAACACATGATACATCCGTGTTCAGCAGTTCATTGTCTTTCTGCCTTTCACTTCAGATTCATCTAGAGGCGAAACAATTCAAGGAATCAAATAATTTGCGTGCAAACAAATGTTTAGAGGCAGATTCATTGCCTCAAAGATTTGTTTAATTCATGTCAAAGTTCATCTCATTGCTATCATATCACTCTGGCACCTCTGGTATCATTGTTTCATACAGACCATTTGAACTGTTGTACTGTATGTCTGTACATTTCAAAGATTTAAGCAGTTTGATGGTGCGGTACACTCAGCCATCAGTAGAAATTGCAGAAAGGATGGGAGAATTTTCCACTGTATAAGTCAGACCACACAGTGCACTGTGCGATCTGCAAAATAGCATTAGCCTCCTACTGCAACATTAGCATTAGCCTCTCACTGCAGCACTTCATCAATGCTGCAACACCTGAATCCAAAGTATCCGCACATCAACAGAACTTTAAGTGAACTTGGAGCTTGTACAAGGTAAGCTATTAAGTAACGTATTACTAACTGCTAAATACTAGCGCCTGTTAGAATGTACCCTTACATGTTATAATTTTTTAGCAAATGTACAAAAATCTCACTCAGGCAGTGAAATTGTGAGGCTACAGTCATTTTAATCGTTCTGGGCACAGACGTATGCACACACACACCTGAAAATACCTGAGCCTTCTCCAACCCCCCTTTATTTATTGATCTAGTAAAAAAAAAAAAAAGAAATCTATCTGATGAGCTGCTAAAAACAATTGTCAGAATACGTGATTCCAAAAATATTAGTTAGTTGCAGCCCTAAATTCATCATTGGACCTAATATGTTGGAACAGCAGTGGTGTGAGTTAGCGGTGATCATTGACCCATCTCTGACACCAAGTTGGATATCCCTGGGACACTTTATATTGGCTGACTTAGGTGTCAATCAAAAGGTCACATGTTAGTCTGTCACTCTTTGCTGACAGGACAGTCAAAAATAAATTATGGAAGACATCTTTGTGGAAAACGGAAAAAAAATTACCAGCATAGAGCTCAGGTTGGACAAATATTCCTGCTATTCCTGAGCTGGCTTACGTTATGAGTAAATCAAAGCCATACTTGATAGGAGGAATGGATGGATGGATGGATTGATGAATATATGCATGGATGGATGGATGTTTGATCTGCAGGCAGCCATCAAAGGAAGAAAAGGCACATTTCTCCCATTTTACTTTTGTGTATGCAGTGTTATTATTGCACTTCAGAAAGTTTGATTTGTTCATTGTCATTTGATGAGACAAGAGGAGGTGCATTAATGAGGCAGCTGTATATATGGGTGTTATTTAAAATAATACCTTCGCCCATGGACCAGCAAGTAAGACTGGGGTGAGGTTAAAGGATTATTATATCTATTATAATATATTAATTATTGTAGTTACCACTATCATTATAGATCAATATGACTACCATTACTATCACTTTATAATAATTTTTAACCAGTGATTATTAAACTACACACACACACAACCACACCATAATTAACTAAATTATTATTTTTACTTGATTCTTACCACATTCCTGCTTGTATTTTCTACTCCTACATTATTTGTAATTGCCGTTTTTCTTTCTATAGTGATAATTTTGTTAATTTCTTGTGGTATTTCTTCTGTATATTCAATGTTTTCTTGTGATTGGAACATTAGTTTGGTAAATGCTCTGCCCAATGGGTAAATAAAGTTCCATCTAATGTCATTTTTGTAAGAGAGATGTAGAGAAAAAGTATACAGGACTCTCCATTCTAATTAAAAGGTATTTTTCTGACCATTTTAGGGTTCACTTTCCACTCTACACCTTATTTCCACAGAGAGCACATAAACCAGTTTGCTCCGCCATTTCTTTTCCAGGTTTGTGCAGCAGCTACTGTGGCACCGTCTTCTCTTCTAGATGCTAATGTTACTTCAGATTTGTTTTTCTGAATGGGAAATACAGCCAGTGGAGGTGACACCACTTTCAAACGCAGCGTGTGTTGGTAACTCTGGAGTGACCCATCAGATTCCAAAAGGAGCGTGTAAAAGTGGTGTTCAGTGGAATGAGACCTTTAAGACCCTGTATGTAATCAGTACTGAGTCATCTAAACACAATGATGCTCTCATGTTAGTGTCGAGAACAGTTTCTTTTTCATCAGGACTTTATGAAACCATGGCAAACACCAAGTACTCACTCTCTGATCCGAACTGCAAACGCCAGCGCATTCTTCGCCGGAGGTAGAGGGGCAGGGGGTGTGTGTTGACTTCTTTGGATGCGTGTTTCATCACGGTGTTTCTTGTGACTGTCTTTTAAGAAGTCTTCTAAACGTTTGAACTTTAGTGGTTTCCCTTTTGATACCTGGAATAATGTAAAAACAATTATTTAACAACTGATATTACAAAAAGAGTTGAGTCACATAATTATTACATCCCAAAGTCATTAAAAACACTTCAGTTCTAACTCCTGTATGTATCATGTGACTCAGAGAGAACAGAAAACAGTGAATGAAGAAAAGCACAGTTTTTGTCAGTGCAATGACATAGATATGTATATTTAAGCAGAACTAATCAGACTTATCTACTGAGTAAATACACCATCAGACAGTGAAAAAAAACCCACACAAAATGGTGTTTTTCTGCTCAGGTAGCTCCATTGTACTTTCAAATTTTCAAAGGCTTTGCACCCCTGAAGATGGGTTTGGTTTATTGCTTTGCTCAACAAAATCCTTCTGCACTACAGAGGGGGAACAAGTACCACTTCTTGGCTTCACCCCCTTTTATAATCAGGTTTTTTTTCTATAAAATTTTAAAATGAGGAAGCACCACATGGTGAAATAGTGAAGTGACTGAGTGAGGGGAATGGTATGGAATGGTGGTCATGTTCCCCCGTTCGAGGTGCAAAGCCTTTGAAAAATTGAAGGTACAATGGGGCATCCTGAGGCCATCTGAGAGGCCATCTACATTGTCTTATTATACTGGTTTAATATTTCCTTTTAAGTACACATGCTGAAGAAGACATGTTTAGGTTTTAGTTCAGATTATTCCACAAATATTTCCTCTAACAGATACATTGGATTTTTATGTTGGTTCTACACTTAATTTTCTTGAATGTTTCAGTTCCCCTTAAGTTATAATTGTTTTTCTGTGCTCAAACATCTCCTGTAAACTGTAAGGGTTAGAATTGAACTGTTGATGAAATTACTTAAGTAACTTAAGTTATTATCAAGAAAACATGGAGAATGGATAGATATCAGCTCTGAAATTAAACTGTTGTAAGCTATATATGTTGGTATTATTATATTTGTCTAAACAAATGGGCATTTGGTTAGACCAGGCATTAAATTGAACAAAAAATCTAAGAAAACAAGAGATGATCTAATCAGTTTTGGTCTTATTTTCTGTATAACAATCACTAATCTCTTTCCAATTGACTATCATATTGCACAACCCTAACTTGTGCATAAAAATCTACCTAATGAAAGAACAGCATTATAGACAAAACCCTTTTTTTCGATTAAACGTTTTTCTGCTGGTAAGAGGTTGTTCTTCAGGTGCAAATAGTATATTACACCAAACTGCAATGGGAGGACTGTTATTATGCAACTAGGGTCAGGTAAATAATAATAATAATAATAGGATGACAACAAAAAGACAAGCTTTAACAAAAACGTGGTGCTGTCTGTTTTATTTAGTGGGTAATAGAGGGGTAATATATAATAATAATAATAATAATATAGCTACATTGTATTTACATTCATCGCCAGGTTTATTGAATTACTTCTCGTGTCATCTCGCGATAATAAACAAATAATCATATTTGTGATTTAATGGTAAAACGGACACTACGCACGTGTTTTTAAAGACATTTGTAAATATCAGTACAGTTTTGCACATATCCCAAGGAAAAACGACTACACGACCCTTTTAACAACCCTACTATTGTGAAGATTTCAAACACTTACCTTTCTCTTTTCAAGCAGTGCAACTTTAGCTTGTGTGGCTTTAATAGCCTGGTATGCTTTCCTCTTTTTCAGAAGATACTCTGGAACTAACTTGATAACTTTCGGAGTTCTGTCAATAGGAGGATATACAAAATATATATATTAGAAAGCGAAAAACAACCATTAAACACACAAACGAAGACATCTCATAGCAATTCACAATAATTAAAGGGGTGGAAAAGATAGCATCGTCCACATTCAGCACCAGAAGAATTTTCTGATTAAAAATATCTATGAACGACAGAAGACAGTCATTCAAAAATGTCAGTTTGATAATGCAGTTAAATAATTACACAAACATATTTAGACTAAATGGAGATATATTTTGTTGCTGGTGTTGTTCTTATCGGTAGCGTATGCAGTTATCCATGTGATGTTTGTTTACCTACAAACAGCTTCTTTTACATTCATCTGACAAACTACACGTTCAATACGAATTAAAAATGCGTGAATGTACTCTTGTGACATGAAAAACATCTATATGTGTGTAAAATAAAAGAGGATGGAGTTAGATACAAATTAAGGACAAATACATACTCTGCTGCTTCAGCCATCCTGGAATCCCTGCGTCTCTGCCGTTTCTACGTAATGACGTCACAGGCTGGTAGGCCCAGTCCGGAAATTGAACCTCTGAAAGAAAAAAAATTAAACCTGAAATTCTGTAAAATAAAAGTTTTTTAAATAAATAATGAATAAATAAAAACGTAAAAACTGAAAACATGCACATAAAAAAACAACTGAATAAATACAGAATAAATATCCTACAAAAATAAAAACTGAAAACCTGAAAAAAAACTGAAATCCTACAAAATGAACAAAAAAGGAGTTACAAAAACATCCACTCAGCCAAACACTATGTATTTAACTTCTGAATCAAAGAAACATGTATTTAAAACTTGATGTCAGAAAATGATGTGGGGAACTACGTAATAAAAACATTTTTAAACAAACTTTAATAGTCGATATTATTAATTTCATGGAGATGATATAAAAAAAATGTGTTTGTAAAAAGGTATTTGAAAATGTGCTGAAAACACAAAAATGTTAAGATGTGTTAAAAGACATGTAAAAAAAGCACACATATGTTAAAATGTGTTTAAAACTCTGAGAGCGCAGACCTCCGCCAAGGCATGACCCCCTCATCACCAAAAATCTAATCATTTGGTGATCTCCCCATTACCACCATACCATGATTTAAAAAAAATCTAAATCCATCAAAGTTTTCGAGTTATGTTGTACAGACAGACTGACAAATAAACGGCAGCAAAAACATAACCACCTTGGCGGAGGTAATACAAATTAAGATAAAAACTTTGAAAACCACTGACTTATATAATACCATCATTTGACCAGAAGGTGTCAGTGTAGATCATTGTCATTTTGTTCTGAAAAATGCATCCATGTCCTGCGGACAAACAGAAACTAGATCTGTCTAAATTATCCCATTAACACGTATTAACCCATGATTTAAAAAATAACACTTTACATATTTTTAGATATGTTTTGGATATTTTATCACATTTGTGTGTGTTCTTTTTTGTATTTTAGCAGTTTTGTAATATATTTTGGATTTTTCATTGCTTTTTTGTGTTAGGTTTATTTGTGTGAAATTTAGTCGACTTTAACATGTTTTGTATATTTTTCCTCTACATTTTTTGTGTTTCTTTTGTATATTTGTGTGTATTCTGTGGGACACTTGAGTACAA
The DNA here is from genome assembly GCA_020466265.1 of Siphamia tubifer. Classification (NCBI taxonomy): domain Eukaryota; kingdom Metazoa; phylum Chordata; class Actinopteri; order Kurtiformes; family Apogonidae; genus Siphamia; species Siphamia tubifer. The sequence continues at coordinate 33,313,624 of CM035805.1, forward strand.
TAAATAAATACATAAATAAATTGAGAGAACAGTTGACCAATATAAAATCTTTTAAAATTCCGTATACAAGGTGATTTTTGATCTTCTGAAGAACACTCACCCATGACATAACATATAACCAAAACATGAATGGATGCAAATAACCTTTGAACATATTCATGAAAGGATGAAATACGTGTGTGTGTGTGTGTGTGTGTGTGTGTGTGTGTGTGTGTGTGTGTGTGTGTGTGTGTGTGTATGTGTGTGTGTGTATGTGTGTGTGTGTGTGTGTGTGTGTGTGTGTGTGTGTGTGTGTGTATGTGTGTGTGTGTGTGTGTGTGTGTGTGTGTGTGTGTGTGTGTGTGTGTGTGTGTGTGTAAAAAACCCCAACAAAACAAACCATGAATAAACAACATAAATAAATCCAATATAAAAGATCAATTAAAAAATTTAAAAAGAACAAATGAAAATAAAGTAATTCCCAAATAAATAGATTAAAATTAATTAATGTGTTTCACTCTTTTGTCTAATCTATATCTATCCATCTATGGATAAACAGCATAAATACGTGCACCAAAGACCAATTAAAATACAATAATAAAGTGAAAAGGAAAATAAATTAAATAATAAATGTATTAAAAATAATTAATAATAAAAAAAAAATACAGACTCGTGGAAGATCTCTGGTCAAATGTTTTTATTATATATTTATTTTTATTGTGTTTAGATTGTATGTTTAATGATTTCGTTTAAAAAAAAAAAGTTTGAGACAAATAACCAGACTCCGAAAAGAACATAGTTCGAAAACGATAAAAATGAGGGGGGTTTTGTAAAAAGCTTCAGCCAATCAGCTTTAACAACCGGAATGTACGTCACGTCAGGAGGAAACCATAAACAGGAAGTCAACAATGGCGTCGGTAACCTCTAACAGACCATACCACCTTATCGTTTTTGGTGCGTCTGGCTTTACCGGGCAGTTTGTGGTGCAGGAGGTGGCCCGCTGCGCCGCACAGAGTCCCGGTGGAAGTCCTCTGAAATGGGCCGTAGCCGGGAGAAGCAGGCAGCGTCTGGAGGAGGTCTTAAAACAAGCCGCGGACAGGCTGTGTATGTGCTAGTGTGGCTAAGTGTGTGTTAGCTAGTACCCAGGGGGGCTGACCCAGCTGATGACAGGACCCTGTCTGTGGTGAAGTGGTTGGCAGTGTTTCCCAACCACCGTATCCTGCATGTTTTAGATGTTTATCTCTCCAACCACACCTGATTCAAATAATCAGCCTATCATCCAGCTCTGCAGAATAATGATAATGGCTGTCAGGTGTGTTCAAAGAGGAAAACATCTGAAACATGCAGGATAGTGTGAGTCGAGGACCAGGGGTGGGAAACACTGGTTTAGAGCAATGTTTCCCACCCCTGGTCCTCCAGGCACACTATCCTGCATGTTTTATCCGTTTACCTCTTTGAACACTCCTGATTCAAATAATCAGCCTATCATCCAGCTCTGCAGAAGAATAATGATGACCGTCAGGTGTGTTCAAAGAGGGAAACATCTAAAACATGTAGGATATTGTGCCTCGGGGACCAGGGTTGGGAAACCCTGGTTTAGAGGCTCTTTATGTATCTGATGTGCAACTAAAATAGTAAAATCAATTACTAAACAAGAGAAGAGCTGTAGAATAACTGTCACTAGTGAGCAGGATGACCGAAAGGGCTAAAATTTACACATTATAAACAAAAGAAAATGACAAGATTAGCATCTCAAAGTTTATTCATATAGTACTTTACAACAACACAAAATAACATCAGAGTGCTTTACATTTAAAACATAAATAAAACACAGGATAACACCACTCAATAAAATATAACATAAAAAATTGAGACAAACAACAATACATGGACAAAAAGATAAAAAAAAAAGACCCCCAGTTTAGCATAAAAGTGGTACAGTACTATGGGTTAAAAGCCAGTAGGAAAAGGTGGGTTTTTAACCTGGACTTAAATAAGGATAGGTCACTAACAATCTGTCTGCCAAGTGTACATAAAATGCACTATTACTTCCATTTTTGAGACATTAAGGCATAAACCATGTTAAAAAAAAAAAACTTTTAGTTTTTGGCATAAAAAAATTTAGTGACATCATAGAAGTATATTTGCCACAAAAGTTACTATGTTATCCACACAGCAACTTTTGTGCAGTCACTCCCAGAATCAAAAGCAAAGCAAGAACTCAAGACAAACAGAACTATATAAAAACAGAAAACTGTACAAACCCGTAAAATATCTATATGTCTAAAAGTGCACAAAAAACGTATATAAGAACTCAATGAAAAGACCAGGAGACAATCAATACAATAATAAATAGCAAAATTAACTAAACTACACTGCAAGGAGAAGGTGCTAATGTTCACATTAGTACATATACATAAAACATATTGTACCGTCTCTCTTATTAAATACAGGCAAATAGTCTAACTGTGACAACGAAGAAGCTGTTGAAAACATGCAGTGGTTGGCACTTGTGCCTCACAGCAAGAAGCTCACTGGTTTGATTCCGTCACCAGACCTTTATGTGTGGAGTTTGCATGTTCTCCCCATGTCTGCGTGGGTTTTCTCCAGGTTCTCTGGCTTCATCCTAACACATGCACTGATAGGTTAATTGGTTAATCTAAATTTGCTCAGAGGTGTGAGAGTGATTTTGTCTATATATGTTTTGGCAACTGTCACCTGTTGTAGCGTGGGATATGCCCCTAGTGATCCCCATGATCCTAGTGAGGATAAAGTGCGTTTAAAAGATGAGATGAGAAAAACACACTTGTTAAAAGCCTGCAAAAATAACAAAACCAAAGTCTTCCTCAGACTTGAGTACAGGACAGTATATGTATCTGCACGTCTATGCTGTTGTAACATTAACGTCTGTATGTTACCTGTGCTCTTGTTTTGATCAGCCATGCCTGAACTGAACACAGACATCGACATCATTGTTGCTGATGTGTCTGTTGAGGAATCATTATCCATCATGTGTCAGCAGGGCCTGGTCATTCTCAACTGTGTGGGACCAGTAAGTGTTTTTACACAAGCAACATCCAGCATAACACTACAAATGTTATTTATTTTATTTCATTTTATTTTATTTTATGTCACACTTTAAAAAGATTACAAGTTTTTCTTTTTCTTTTAAAAAAATGTTGCACCCCTTGAGAAAGACCAGCATATAAAACATTACATGGAAACACAACGTAACGTAACGTAACGTAACATAACATATATATTACTTATAATACCTGTATAACCAGTTCCTCATCATTTGTGTTTGTAAATAACTGTTCCTACTGGTTTTCTGTCTCAGTACAGGTTTTATGGAGAGCCAGTGGTCAAGGCTTGTGTTGAAAATGGAGCTCACTACATCGACATTTGTGGAGAACCTCAGGTAGGATTATGTACTTTCTGGAAAAATTCAACATTTTAGGTAAATGTGCTTATTTATTTAATTACCAAAAGCTACAGCATGCATGTAACTGCTACCAGAATGTTGTTATATGAACTTATGTCATAGAAATATGGAAAATATTTAACAAAGCATGTGTGTAACTCTTCTGTACTGTTTATTATTGCATCAACATGACATGAAATTTCTGAAATGTTCTAAAATAGGTGTGTGTTTTTATATATGTAATGGAAAGGTGTGCATTTATCTGAACTGACACTCACTCACATTTAGACTAGTTAAATACCAAGTATTATTAACCTACAGGCTTATAATTTGGTCTATGCCATTATTTTATCTATGTGTAATTATTTTAATATATATGCTCATTCACTGGTTTGTACTTTTATGAATGATGAACATGTACAACTGCATGTTTACATTTTAATTCCACTGGTTAAAAAAAGGCTAATAAACATAAAAAAGGCTAATTAACAGAAACAAACCTGCACAGAAGTTCCAGTCACTAGTATTCTCCTTTCATCCAAACACACAGAACACATACAGGTTCTTTGGTCACATTTTAACTGTGAATCCCTTTCGTTTACGAGCTTGTTTCCAATGTCAGCATTTCTCTGAATTCCTTCCAGGTTTAGGAAAAGTAGCTAAAAAAACTGCCTTCATGTGATGGTGAGGCTCATCCAGTCCCTCTGACACAAACCACAGCAGCAGCAGTTTGAAGTTTCCATGATACTGAGGTTGAAGACATATTTAAAATGAAATTACAGCCAGAAGTTAGATCTCCTACAAGGAAACTGCAGCTACTTTACTGTTGTGATATTTTGTCAGATTTCACAAATGTTAATGCTGCTGTGTGACTTGCAAAGTAGGCTGTTCTAAATGTAGTGTTTTAACGTAATTGCGACAAGTCCTATTTCAATAGAATTAGTTGTCGTTCATATTGTGTTCATGTATATATTTGTGTCTGTCCTCCTCAGTTCTTTTTTTTTATTTTGAAAAGCTTTATTTATTTATTGTATTTTTTCCTCCTCAGTTCTTAGAGCGCATGCAGCTGGAGTACCACACCAAAGCCTTGGATAGAGGAGTGTATGTGATTGGCAGCTGTGGCTTTGACTCCATCCCAGCAGATATGGGGATTGTGTTCACACATCAACAGTTCAAAGGTAGGAAAAGACACAGGCTTAATCTGATTTCACCCCCTACCCCTACATATATATTACAAATATATATGTAAATGATTTCTAAAAGATTTATTTAAAATGCTCTACAATTTCCGTATATATGTAATTTCTTAGAAAAATAAGTACATTTTACGTACGTCTGCACTTCAGCACGCGGCGCCGCAAGTGCATAGTTCCTGTCATTTTAATGGTCCAAAGAAAGACAACTTTTAGTCCACAGCTAAACTTCCTACATGTATGTTTATTAGCTTAGATTCATAAAAGAAAAATATATCTTTGTATAAAATGTTTGGTCTGTTAAAATATCTAAGTGAAAATTAAAAGTAACCTAGTCGGTGTGTTCTGTTTTATTCTTAAATAGAACATGTGCTTAATCTGTCTTTGATTCCAGGAACACTGACAGCAGTGGAGAGCTTCTTGAATATTTCAACTGGACCAAAGGTACACAGAACAGTAACGCATGTAGACACAGTTGGAGAAGGTCATGGAACGCTTATCATATAGAGTTGGCACATTTAAAGAAAAAAAATACAAAACTAGGGATGAAACATTTTAAGAACAAATTGAATATGGTCACCTGTGGCAGTAGACCTGTGGTCGCATGCGGTCTGAAGCTTAGTTCTGAGGGAGGAGGAGGTTGGTCCTGTGGGATCAAAGACTACGACAGGAGGTCGTTAAGGTATTCTGCGGCGTTTCTATGGAAATAACTGAAGGTGATGAAGGCAGTTTTATAGTTGATTCTGAAATTGACTGTAAGCCAATGGAGGTTTTGTAGAGTAGGAGTGATGTGGTCCTGTTTATGAATCTGTTTAAGAATTCTGTCTATACTGTTTTGTCTGGGCTGGAGTTTATGGATGTGTTTTTTGGGGATCCCATAGAGAGACCATTGTAGTAGTCAAGCCTTGAGGGGACAAAGAAGTGGACGAGATTTTCAGCATCTAGGTGACTGAGAGTGGGACGTGGTTTGGTGATGTTTTTGAGGTGGAAGAAACAGGTTTTAAACAGGTGTTTGATGTGGTGTTATAATGTGAGGTGTGGCACCAGTTTCCAGTTTCACACTGAGGTTAGTAACAGAGGTTGAGAGTGGGTGGTCTGGTCAGAGAAGGAGAGATGGAGGAGGACTGGACCTGGTGAGCGCTGCCAATCAAGATGGCTTTAATCTTGTTGCTGTTTAGGATTAGAAAATGTTGGTTCATCCATGCCTTTATCTCGTCAAGGCAGGAAATGAGGGTGGAGAGTGTGTGTGTGGGGGTGGGGGGTGGGGGGTTGTGTAATCAGCATAGCAGTGAAAAGAAACACCATGACAACTGATGACATGGTCCAGTGGGTGGATGTAGGCGATGAAGAGGAGTGGGCCAAGGACAGAACCCTGGGGAACCCCACATGTGACTGGGGCTGTTCAGGATTTGGCGTTTCCCAGGCTGACACATTCCGTTCTCTCTTAGAGAAATGAAGTGAACCAGTTGATGATGTTGTTGTAGCTACATCTTTTTGCTTCATCTGTCATTTGTGTGTTGGAATCATTGATAGCATTGATGTCCTTCACAGTGGTAGAACTCAGGTGTCCCTTTTAACTCTTATAGGGGGCGTCTGGCCACGATGCCACTTGGCAGTCAGCCGTTTACGGCTTCGCTGACAACAAATCCCTTCGACAGCTAAGGAAAAAGTTTGGCCACAAGCCGCTGCCTGTGGTTGGAGCCAAAGTCCACAAGAGGTAAGGCTCGAACTGAGCTATTAGTGTCTGGAACAGGGAATTTATTTGAAGAACAACAATTTTATGGGCCTGTAAGAAGGCCAAGGAAGAGGAAGACGTTTCCTCACTCTACATCACAATGGAAAAAAAAAATGGGGGTTTCTTGCTGAAAGTGATGTCACTGGACTTGGGCTCCATTTGAATAGTATTATTAGGTCTGTCAAAATTAACACATTACCTCAGATTAATCCATCATCACGATTAATCTGACTAAACATTTTAATGTAATTCAATGTGACAGCTGTTTTGTTGAAACTATTGGTGTTTAATAAACATGTTAATTGCATATATATTCACATTTTTTGCATATGTTGGATATTTTATCACATTTCTTGTTTTTTTTATTTTATTTTATTTTTTTAATGTTGGTCTGTTTAGTAAATTTTAATGGATTTTAGCATGTTTTGTATGCTAAAATCCCCATTTGACAGCTTTAATACACACAGACGCAAACACACCACATTCCTGTACATCCCTTTAATCCCTAGTGTTACCCAACACCTCCCTCGTCCTTCATCTTAACTCGGTGTTGAAGCCTGAATTGTCATTGTTAAAAAACAAACAAACAATAAATATGGTATAAATGCACAGATGTATGCAAAATCTGAACCACTGTATTGCACATCTTATAGTGATTAAGTCTGTAAACCAACTAGTGTTCTTTATCACTATAATGATAATTTTCGGTCATTTATATTGTGAAACCAGAAGTGCAAGTGTTTCTGTTTGTTAAAATCAGATAATATACAGTATGTCCTGACTCGAGCAGTTTCAGGGTCATGAAATATAAATGATGCAGTAGGTGAGACTGAGAGTTAAGTTACTGCACCCAAATCTATTTACCAGGATGGCTGCAGTTTGCAGACTGTGGCTGACTGTCTGGCACAATGATTTACATTCTGTGTAGTCAACTGTTGGCTTTGCACACATGGATTTAAATTCTCTATTGCAGTCAATCTGTTTACAGTTACATCTGAGTCCAGCTATTGGCAATAAGCGAGCTAAGGATATATATATATATATATATATATATATATATATATATATATATATATATATATATATATATATATATATATATATATATATATATATATATATATTTATTTATTTATTTCTAACATGTGTTTCTTTATATTTCAGATAACCCAAAGAATGCATTTGAATAGAGCAACAAAATAAAATATCAGTCATATATAGAGCATAATTTATAAATAAAAATGGTTTATGTTAAGAAAGTGTGTGTGTCTGTCTCCAGGGGTTTTGTGTTTTTCAGTAAGGAGATTGAACAGTACGTCATCCCGTTTATGGGCTCAGACCCATCGGTCGTCAGGAGAACCCAGCGTTTCCTGTACGAGGAGGAACACCACTCACCAGTAAGACTACATTAATACATCTGCAGAAGAGATGAGCTGATCCATGTTAACTTTACATGAAAAGGACATATGAGTCTATCATTAATGTGTAATAAGGCTGTCAAATATTTTAAAAAAATTAATCAGATTAATACAATGGTCACTATGGATTCATTTTGATTGATCACAACTAAATATCATTCATGTTTAACCTATACACTGGGAAAAAAATATAAATCTTAGTGTATTTGTCTCATTTCTAGTTCAAATATATGATCCGATTAAAATCAGACAGAATCACCTACAGAGGAACCTTTCAGTCAGATAGAAGAACTGATTTATAGACAATAGATCTGGAATAATCTGAAGAAATCTGACCATCATTTTTACTGGTTCCACTGGCAGATTTATTTATTTGTTTATTTAGCTGAATTCAAGATTTTTTTATACTTAATTCAAGCAAAAAAAAATCTTAAATTAAGCCAAAAAAATATGCCAATGGAACATGTATAAATTTTCCTGATAAGACTCCACAATTTGCAAAATGCCTTAGCTTTTAATCAGATTAATCACAATGATGGTTTAATCTGCATTAATGCGTTCATTTTGACAACATTAATATGTAAGCACTAATGTGGCAGACCCTGTTGGAGGCAGAAAATATTATGTGTGTGACTTTACCTGAACATTTCTAAGGTGGATAAAAATGACCTATGTCCTTCTGGGAACACGTTTTGATCTGCATTAAATGACGTCCACCTCTTTAAAGTCCAGCATTCAGAACATGCTGCTAATTTTGGCTGCATGACGACCACTGTGGAAAGCAAAAAAAAAAGAAAAGAAAAGTAGTTTTGGTGTTTTACCTGTAAGTAGGTCAGCCCTTCCAGCAGCTGTCAGTGTTTTGATCCCAGACACAGATCTGGGCCTTAATGAATCTTTGGACTCCATCTCCCAGTGCAGTGGAAATATGATGAGTCATCTGGAGTGATTCATCACTTTTACTCCTGCTCTTCATTACTCCCTTTGACATCTCATCTCACCCTCCTTCCACCTCTTTCATCCCTCGTTCATCAGTCTCTCTTCTCTATAGCCTCATATACTCATTTGTCCTCCTCTAACCCCCTGTAGAACCACAGTTTGTAAGAAGTGTCCAAGATGTACTGACTTTTTTCATTTCATTTTATGATAGTCACATATTGTAATAAACTGACCCAACTCATTTTGGAATAAATGTTCCCGCATTTCGTGTTCCGTCCCAGCAGAGGTTGGTAATTCCAGGTTTATCAAGTCAAAGTCCAGCCATTATTGGTTCAAACCTTTTCACTGAACACAGGTGTTTCCACTAATTAAAGCAAATTCAGGTAAAAAAATATTTACATCCAGTCTATCACTTTGTTTTAAACAAAAAAAAAAAGAACATACCTGGAGTATGTTCTTTTTCGTCATATCTTAGGGTCGTTTCCATCTTTGTCAGTGCGGGTCGTGGTCATTTACGGTTTATTCAACTGGTTTCAGGACTTCAGGTCAAAATTGGATAAAACGGAGAACGGCCGTTATTCATTTCTTTCCATTATTCATTTAAACAGAAAAATGAAAACTGTAAGACAGCATGGTTATCGGTTTTTCATTTTGATTTTGGAGACAAACAATGAAGAAACAAGTTGTTTCGTTGTCTTATTTTTTGTTTTATTTTGAAAAACGAATGAAGAAATGATATACGGATTTTAAAACTCCCGGGACCAAAAACAGGAGAAAACATGTAAAAAAAAAAAAAAAAAAAAAAAAAAAAAGAGCCACTTGCCTCTATCAAAAACTATGTACAAGTAGTTACAATCTAACAACTGTCTCTATCACTAAAGTACACAAATACATAATCCAAAAACCAAAACTGTTGTTGAAAACAGCAGTGGAAGCTTAGGAGTTGGAAGAACAGAGAGAGCTTCTGGTGTCCAGGGACATTTTCAAATGCTGTGTTCCAAATCGCACACTCTATGAAGTTCTCTCCTTTTCATAAACTGAAAACTGCGCACTATGAATAGTATAAACATTTTCAACAAACTAGTGTAGTTCTAAATGGAACACTCTGGTGCATTTACCACTATTTCATCACATAGCCCACCATAATAAAAAAAATGGATATGATTTACCTGGTTTACAATGCAGGTAAAACTTACATCTGAAAATGTCAGCCAAATCTGTCATTAACATTTTGAGTTATCTTTCAAACAGACAGGCAGAAAGATACATGTTGGTGAAAACATAACTCCATTGTTCTTTGGTGGAGTAAAACATTTGGCTGCATTGTGTAATAAGTTATTACATTTTGAGAAAATAAAAGACAAAATTGCATTTTGTAATAATCTTCTCAAAATGTACAAACTTATTACATAATGCAGCAAAGTTTATTACAAAATGCATTAGGACAGTTTATTACAAAATGAAATGAAAAAGTTATTACATTTAGGACATTTATTACAAAATGTGACTCGCTACACCACCTTTTTCTTCCTCTTCCTCTTCCCCATCCTTCATCTCTTTTGTTTATTATTATTGTGTTCTTCCTTCCACAGGTCCAGTACAGTGCCTATGTCGGGGTGGGGGGGATCTTCTCACTGGTCAAACTCTTCTGTGGTGGTCTTCTTTTCTGGTTTATGGTCAAATTCAGCTTGGGCAGGAAGCTCCTCACCATGGTAACCACATCAGTCATTGACCACCTTCATCTAACATCTAGCTTTTTACTCTATTCATAATTTACAGCGTTGGATGGATGGATGGATGGATGGATGGATGGATGGATGGATGGATGATTTATATGGTATCCAGTACACACAGTTATTGTGTTAACTATTATTACAATGGTCTGTTTTTGTGATCAGCTGTGACATGTGACCTTCATGCGTTTGTGTTTCTCTCCAGTTTCCATCCTTTTTCTCCTTTGGTTTGTTCACTAAGGCTGGTCCGAGCATGAAGCAGGTAACAAACACTGACTAGTTTTGCCACAGTTACACTGGACTACAGACAGCTCCAAATACCTTTTTTTTTTTTCAGTTTTCTGCAATATTTGAAGTTGTCAAAATTGTCTTCTGCAATTTGTAAATACTTTCTACAAATACCCACACCTCCACTCCACATCTATCTCAACCTAATAATCACTATATCGACAACATATATAGCTTTGTAACCCATGGCATGAATATAATTCTTTGTTCCTTCACTGTTCTTCTCATCTAAATCTTCACGGGTCCTTCTCTGAACTAAACATTTATTCCTTGTCATGTGAAAATGTCATGTCACTACTATCATCAGTGAGTACATTTAGATGCACTTAGAAATTGGAATTATTGTCTTACTCTGATTAAGGACCAAACTGGAGTTTCCCAGAACTCCGGGTTTACATGCCATCAAGAGAAATTTGAAAATTCTGTTCGACTGCCAGACGCTACATGCCCTTTTGCATTAGCATACTTCTGGTTAGCACCATAGAAGAAGATGAATAACCAAACAAAATCGACAGATTTGAAGCAGGCATTGTGGGACAACAAAACCCACTGAAGGTGGGTTTAACCATGAAGATATGAACCACAACCATGCAGCACTTCAGTATATTTCATACATACTGTTATTATACGTCGTGTGTGTTGTCATGGTGACTGGTCACTTAGGGAAGGGGGTGTGTCCAGGCCAGTTTTAGTCGTGCTAAGGTTGGGTGGTGTTTATTACAAACGTAATGAAATTTGATTACAATAGCATTATCTGACTTGCTTGCTCTGACTTCTCAAACTCCAGTTCGATTCCACTCCGATTATGGTGTTTACGTGACTTTGAAAACTCCAACTTTAGTCGGAGTAAGGCAGTAATTTGAATTTCTGTAAGTGCATGTAAACGTACCTAGTGTAAATGACGGCCTCGCTGCTAGCTTAACTAGTTATCCAAACAGTTAAACATTGGATCAACAAAAACTTCAGACTCTGGCAGATGATCAAAAAGATTTGTTGAGTCCTTATTTTGTGAAAAGATAATGCTTTAACAATCAACAAAAATAGAAGGACACTGGAAATGTAAAGCTGGCACATCCTGCCGTGAAGGCTTTCAACAACATCCGGTCTCATTCCTCCTCTAAACGATGTGAACTGACAATGTCCACTAGATAGTGGAAACTATGAATTTTATTCACAATGAACATAAGTTATAAGTAAGTCAGTAAAGCTTATTTGGAAAATTTCACAGACAAACGAAGTCATAAAGTGCTTCACAAAGAGTAAAAAATATAAATCTCTGTCTCTGTGTCTAATCTGTTTGTCTGTCTCTCTCCCTCTCTCTCTCTCTCTCTCTCTCTCTCTCTGTCTCTCTCTCTCTCTCCCTCTCCCTCAGATAGAGGACACCTGCTTCAGCCTGACATTTTTTGGGGAGGGCTACTCAGAGGGGACAGACCCGACACAGGGACGACCCGATGCTAAGATCTGTACTCAGGTCATAGGAGGAGGTAAAGTCTTTTGCACTGGGATAATGTGTTCATCACATAGGAAGAAAATCACTGTCAATAAGACAATAGTTCAGATCGTTCTGTAGAATAACCCCTTAAAGTGAGAGGGCTATTTGTTTTTGGTTTTTTTGTTTGTCTAAAAATGACTTCAAAACAGCTGTCAGACCAAACTCAACATAAATTGTGTTCCCTAGTGTTATCAAAGCTACAGGCGATTTTATAGAGTATTGACCTTCCTTTATCTTCAGTTACATCTCTGTCTGTGCTTTTCATCATTATATGAACTTAGCTAACATCTAATAACATCTTAATAATAATAATAATAATAATAATATATCATAGCTAAAATCACTAAAGCCTAAAACTGATTCCATCATAAACTCTACCCCTCATGTCTTCTTTCTGCTCCATTTTTGTTGGTTTTCTCCAGAGCCTGGCTACGTGGCCACAGTGTCTGTGATGGTCCAATCAGCTGTAACTTTACTGAATGAGGTGCATTCACTTCCCAGAAGGTCAGTCAAACACCAGATCAGTCCTGAATTTTGCATCTCCTTCTCTAACTGTGCTTGGTGTTTTTGTGGACAGGGGGGGTGTGTACACTCCAGGAGCTGCCTTCTATAAAACCAGCCTCATCGACCGCCTCCAGAACCACGGCGTCAGGTTCTCAGTGCGAACCTTTCAGTAGCCCTTCACCCGCCACACTGGAGGTCACAGCCTCCGCCTACGCCTGGATATCCTTTCAGTATGGACGCCCAGCCCATCCAGAGTGTTCTGACTTTACCAAATCTCATAGTGTTGTTGTAAATGTGTGGAAGTGCTTGTAGCATCAGTGATACAGATGCCCAAGGGCACTTCAGAAAACACAGGTTCAGTGCCACTCACTGAGGACAGCTGGTCCTTTGGCTTCTCCTCTTTTTCCTTCCCTACTTTCCCCTGCAAAGTAAGGTGGGGTGCACGCTTAAAGATGACACGAGACAACAGAATGTTCAGAAATATGTTTTTCACACAGGTTTTGTTTTGGTTTTACTTCATTCTGGGGTGTAGAATTCAAATTTATTATCTGTCTGATCATTCAACATGTGGATTTTCTGTAAAAATCTGTTCAGTTTTCATAATTCTACAATAAAATCATAGACTGTAAATATAATATGGACAAATCTTCTGTTCACATGACCCATCGGTTTCTGAAGCTGAAATGAAGCAAAGTGGATGGTTCCCACTGTCACCATCTTTGTAGTGCCACACATTTTTATCACTCCTGAAAATTTAACAAATGGATTCAGAGTGGAGCTGAGGGTGTGGGACGATTGATAGACACCTATCAAACTCTGTGTTGCCTGTAGCTAAGAGCTAACCTGGAGCTAATGGAGGTAGACAGGCTAAAGCTAAGAGCTACCCTGGAACTAACAAGAGGTAGACAGGCTAAAGCTAAGAGCTAACCTGGAGCTAATGGAGGTAAATAGGCTAAAACTAAGACCTAACCAGGAGCTAACAGTGGTAGATAGGCTAAAGCTAAGAGCTAAACTGGAGCTAATGGAGGTAGGTAGGCTAAAGCTAAGAGCTAATCTGGAGCTAATGGAGGTTAACAGGCTAAAGCTAAGAGCTAACCTGGAGCCAATGGAGGTTAACTGGCTAAAGCTGAGGCATGGTGTTAACCGGGTAAAAAAAGGCAGCTGTCTTTCCTTTGGAACAAAGAGCCTTCATGCCTTCATATCCTGGTTGAATCTAAAACCATGTTCATTCCACACACCAGACATTTTCAGGACAAAAATCTAAATGTGAGTCAAAGGAAATAAGGTTTTAGAGTCATATTACAGACAAGTTTTTCAAACACAAATTCCACATTTTCTCAAAATCTGCCTGTGTAAGACTAACCAAATAACTGCAGTTTTAAAATCATCTTTAAATTCTGCTTCAGATTCTGCCTGGTTTCTTGTGTTCATATGTGGGGTGTGAAACAAATAAAAAAAATCACTTCTGATGTGGAAAATCTTCAGGTGTGTACCCGCCTAGACTTTGTGTCGTCAACATAAACAGAAAAACACCTTGTAATGTTCGAGCAGAAGCGTTTTCCTCCCTGGTCTGTTCTTCACACTCTACTGCATGCACCCTTCACCTGTAATGAAGGATCTTACCAAATAATGATTCTGTTGTATATTTCTTTTTTTTTTTTTTTTAATGAAATTATGGTTTGGTGTAAATTTTGCTTGTAATGTTTCAATACAGTCTGATCCAAACTGAAACTGTTATGACTCTTAATTCTCTTATGAACACACTCTTAAAAGGCTCACATGTATCTAAACAAACCGTTATTCATCTTCATTTATTTCTGTCTTTGGACCCTAACAGTTCACACAGTTTGAATTTGAACCTCCAGCTGCTGCACAGCTGTCTTTACCTTCATTTGAGCAAAACCTATTGGATTTCTATAACCTGTTCGAATTATTTCTTAAATAGTTTCTAACTAGCTTCGCCCCACATTTGCCCATATAAAGTCCAGGCTTCAGGGTTTTGAGCCCCCAACCAAGCCTGCAAGGTAGCTGTCCCTGTAAGGCACTCCCCGCCCCCAGCACCTCTCGCCCATCACAGCATTCAGGGTAGATTTTTGTATTTTTCCCTGAGGAGAACTCGGCAATTGTACAGTTCAGCCAAGGTGAGTCGTCTGTATCTTAATAAAGTTATTTAGCTGTAATGCTGTGAAATGTTTTAAACTGTGAATACTGCAATTGTCATATAGGCTATGTATGGTTACCTGAATATGCAGGTGTGCTAATGAGCTAATTAGCTTTTTATTGTTGAGGAGGTTTAGCATAGGAATGAGACTGCTTTTGTATTTGCTTTTCAAAAATAGTTGTTCAAGCTGCATGCTGTTTGAATAAAGCTGTGTTTACTTGAAGGGGCTAGCTAGCGAGCTAGTTCTCATTTAATGTTGAAGGTACCTTTAGCTAAACTAAATGTTAAGCATCTATTAGCTATAATAGACAGTCTGTAAGATGGCAGTTAGCAGGGAATATTATTCATATAAATGGTGTTAAAGATGGGTCTTTTGGGTAAGATAAGTATTTTAAAAGCAAATACAAAAGCAGTCTGATTCCTATGCTTCTCGTTCCGTGCTTTCAGCAGGCAGATTTTTTTTTTTCGATAATCGCCTGTTGCACCGTTAACGCCCGCTGCCAATGACAACGGGTTTTGTCACTTCAGATTCACTGTACCATATCACTCCGCAGGTAGTTCGGCAACTTTGAAAGTAAATATTCGCTACGTTGTAACGGCTATTTTGTCCAATCTATGAGAGTAGTAGCAGTATTAACCGTAGAATAAGTGTGATAAATGTATTGCCCACGCGTTACTATAAGAAAAATATTCCCCTACGGGCCGAATAGCACCCCTTGCTAAATATTTGTTGTTTATTGAAATAAATCTACTGTTCTGTTCCTTTATATGCCATGTACTGGTATTATGCATTGGAATTATCATTCATTGATAATTATATCACTTATTTAAAAATGAAATGTAATCGACTATTATGCAATTTGACACTTATAACAAATATTTTCGACCCTAATCCTAATACTTTAACTTTTACCCTATACGAACAAAATGGGATAATTGATTTTCCTCACTTATGGTTTTTACCTGACTCAAACATAACTAAATGTTGCTGCATGTCCAAAGTCATCATAAGGAAGTATTAAAATGTCCTAGTATTAAAACAATTTAATTTGATTTTTCATATCATAAATTCTATAGTGTTGCTTTTAATTTGGTCTTCCAGTTTCATGCGGAACCAGCAGATCATTGACTTAAGTTTGTATTTTTTGTTTAAGTTTCTAGAATTATAGATATTCTTGAACATTAAGTGATTTTACACTTAATCAACTTATTTAATCATTTTACAGTTTTGCTGCATATCTCAAATGTTGACTCCTAAATAAAAATAACAACCAAAATACATTGACACACATTTATTTATTGTGATGCATTATTGTCCTTTCCTCAGCATTATGTTGTAATGATAATATTAATAATGATAATAATTAATCAAATAAAAATAAGATGCAGATATGTGTGCTGCCACCAGGTGTCAGTATTGCCCTTCTCTTATGACTGATATTTTATATATTGGTGTTTGTGTCAGATTATTTACAATAGTAATTATTAATATTTCATATATTAATGATAGTGTCAGATTATTGATAATAGTAATCAATATGTTATACATTCATGTCAGATTATTTACAACAGTGATTATTAATATTTTATATATTAATGTTCGTATCTGATTATATCTGGTTATTGATATTTTATATGTTAGTGTCAGATTGTTTATAACAGTGATTATTGATATTTTTATATTAGTGTCAGATTATTTATAAAAGTGATTATTAATACTTTATACATTGGTGTTAGTGTCAGATTATTTATAATTGATTATTGATATTTTATATATTAGTGTTAGGGTCAGATTATTTATAACTTGTTAGTGATATGATATATGTTAGTGTCAGATTATTTATAACTCATTTTCTTTTCCGTTTTCATTTAATATGTCCTGAAAATTGTGCACAATTTTGCAGCATGCGCAGGTGGGGTGGGGGCCCCAGGGGTTTCTTGGTTGAAGCATCAAGAGACTCTAGCAATGGCCCTGGTGGACTGAGAAGAGCAAAAAAAAAAAGACAAGACACCAAGGACCAGTAGGGTTTATTACTTTTAATCAATTCAGCTAGCTACAAAATGTCCACCACTTCACACACTGACAGGATACAGAGGGAGTCTTTAATATTACATGCGTTGAGGACATCAATCTCACAGTTGAACTTATTGTGTCATTCAGGTTTTTAGGTATTTACTCACCTTACTCTAACTACTCGACATTTTGGCGATTTGGTGTGCATAGCTCTAAAGTACAGAAGCAACAAAAAAACAAAAAAAACAAAACAAAAAAAGGAACAAACCCAAAAAAACAAACCCTTTTGTATGTATTTTTTGTGTTTCAGAGTATAGTTATTATTGTTATTTATTGAATATCATCCGCATTTTTTACCAATAACAAACCACACGAGGAGAATAAACTTACAGATACAGTCTTCTTATAAAAGTAAGGTCTCTCAGAAATATGCGTCTTTGCTTTACATTGCAAATTTATTTTTCTTTTTTTGTCTTTTTTTTTATTATTCAGAGCATCCAAAACCTATGTTACAGTACACAACCAGTCCTCATCTTTCAGCACAGAGTCAACATCTTCATCACTGAACTGCATAATCATTTAGAAAACATTTTTTTATTCATTTATTAATTTTTTTGCAATACAACCCCCAGAGTCCTCATATGTTTTCACCTTCGTCTTCTCACTTCTTCTTCTTTTTTTTTTTTTTTTTGATCCCTTTTGCATTATTTTACAACGAGATGGTCACAGTCGGTAAATATATCGAGACAGAAAGAGAGTGGCACTATTGCAAACTTGCAGGAGTATGGAACGATCAACTGTGTCCTAATACTGAGCATGCGTCGTGTCAATTTTTGCTACTGACATATGTTATCATTTTTTATATATATTTTTCAGACAGGTTTTATTTAGAAGACTAAAATCTACCATTTGTCATGCAGAAGAACGCACAATTCACATCACTTGGAATGCAATGTCTAATACAGCTACAGAGAATCTAGTTGCACATTTGTCTAAACAGTAACTCAGTATGATTGCAATGAAACCAAATGTACCAACCACTGCCTTTCTCTCTTTTTTTGATTGTAACTTCCATCCCTTTTCGTCGTTGTAAATCTTTACTTGTGCCAAAAACGGGTCCATTTTTATTGTGACGACACCAAAATAAGAGCATGACAGTAGCCTAAATGGAATGACACAGTTTTACTAAGACGATACTGAGATACTGAAAAGGAAAAAGAATCGAAACAAACAGCTTGTATAGCATTCCTATTATATACTTGTCATCCAGAGCAGTGTACTTTTATATATATATATTATATATGATATAGTATAATATATGATATATATATATATTGATAAAGAGAATTAAAAACTTCACAGGTGAGCTAGAGAGCCATCAAGTCAGCACTTATATACAACCTTTGGAAAGAATGATAGACGGAGTATAAGAAATCATCATTTTACCAGGACAATCATCTTGAAAAAGCCGGACAGACGACACACAGAACAACATTTACAATGGGGGGGAGGGGGAGAGGAGGAGGAGGAGGGGGTGATATGTGCATGTGTGCAAACCTAGAAGGTCAATACCATGATGAAAGCATGTCAGCGCCTGTGGATGTGCGGCGCCGGGGCGGTACAGGCAGTGGGCGGTGGCGTTTAGCCACTGCCCAGCATCTTTGTGGCGCGCTGGTTAGCCTCGTCGATCCGGGTCTTGTTGGAATCGGCCTGAGAAAAAACGGAAACGGAGCGGATGAAGTTTATCTGGTACCTAATTGTGTTTTACAAGATGTCATGATAGTACTGACTTTACAGTACCTGGTTGTCATAACGATAGTATTGACTTTACAGTACCTGGTTGTCATAACGATAGTACTGACTTTACAGTACCTGGTTGTCATAACGATAGTACTGACTTTACAGTACCTGGTTGTCATAACGATAGTATTGACTTTACAGTACCTGGTTGTCATAACGATAGTACTGACTTTACAGTACCTGGTTGTCATAACGATAGTACTGACTTTACAGTACCTGGTTGTCATAACGATAGTACTGACTTTACAGTACCTGGTTGTCATAACGATAGTACTGACTTTACAGTACCTGGTTGTCATAGCGATAGTACTGACTTTACAGTACCTGGTTGTCATAGCGATAGTACTGACTTTACAGAACCTGGTTGTCATAGCGATAGTACTGACTTTACAGTACTTGGTTGTCATGGTAATAGTATTGACTCTACAATACTTGATTGCCATGGTTAGAGTACTAACTTTACAGTACCTGCTCGTCATAGCGATAGTACTGACTGTTTTCGTCTACACAGACACAGGTGTTGATCTTCTCCTCAGACCAGATCCACACTCACCTTCTCCATGATCCTGTCGATCTGGCGGTTCTGGGTGTCGATCTCGTTGCCCATGTCCAGGGCCATGTGGCGCAGGTTTCCGATGATACCGCCCACCTGCTCCAGGTTCTCGTCCATCTCATTTTCCCGAGCATCGTCTGTTACCCTGAACGCACACAGACCAGGACAGGTGAGGAACGTAAGCTTTTAGGAAGAATAATTAACAGCTGGTCACATACGGTGTCACATATGGGGTCTAAGGTTAGTAGTTAAACTAAAGTATAAAGAGCTAGGGTTAGCAGTTAAACTAAAGTATAAAGAGCTAGGGATAGCAGTTAAACTAAAGTATAAAGAGCTAGGGTTAGCAGTTAAACTAAAGTATAAAGAGCTAGGGTTAGCAGTTAAACTAAAGTATAAAGAGCTAGGGTTAGCAGTTAAACTAAAGTATAAAGAGCTAGGGTTAGCAGTTAAACTAAAGTATAAAGAGCTAGGGATAGCAGTTAAACTAAAGTATAAAGAGCTAGGGATAGTAGTTAAACTAAAGTATAAAGAGCTAGGGTTAGCAGTTAAACTAAAGTATAAAGAGCTAGGGTTAGCAGTTAACCCTTGTGCGGTCCTTCGTAAAAGGAACACTGGCTGTGTCCTATAATCGGGTCTTAAAAACCCAGATTCCAAAGTTGAGTTCCATAGACTCATCACCCCACCCCCCAAGGATATATTACTGTTTTCAGTAGTAAGCAATGGCATCCTACAGTACGTATAAAAAGGTACATTTGTGAACCACCGGGTCTCTTTGACCCGAAGGACCACACAAGGGTTAAACTAAAGTATAAAGAGCTAGGGTTAGCAGTTAAACTAAAGTATAAAGAGCTAGGGTTAGCAGTTAAACTAAAGTATAAAGAGCTAGGGATAGTAGTTAAACTAAAGTATAAAGAGCTAGGGTTAGCAGTTAAACTAAAGTATAAAGAGCTAGGGTTAGCAGTTAAACTAAAGTATAAAGAGCTAGGGTTAGCAGTTAAACTAAAGTATAAAGAGCTAGGGTTAGCAGTTAAACTAAAGTATAAAGAGCTAGGGTTAGCAGTTAAACTAAAGTATAAAGAGCTAGGGTTAGCAGTTAAACTAAAGTATAAAGAGCTAGGGTTAGCAGTTAAACTAAAGTATAAAGAGCTAGGGTTAGCAGTTAAACTAAAGTATAAAGAGCTAGGGTTAGCAGTTAAACTAAAGTATAAAGAGCTAGGGTTAGCAGTTAAACTAAAGTATAAAGAGCTAGGGTTAGCAGTTAAACTAAAGTATAAAGAGCTAGGGTTAGCAGTTAAACTAAAGTATAAAGAGCTAGGGTTAGCAGTTAAACTAAAGTATAAAGAGGTAGGGTTAGCTTGGTCGTTACCTGCGGATAAAGCCGCCGCTGATGGCCATCTGTTCGCGTTCGTCCACCACGCGGGCAGGCTGGCTGGCCACCACACCGTCCTGGTTGTTCCCCCAGGCCTTACTGGCACCGCTTTTCATCCTGAGTGCCGGCGGTGAGGAAGAGGAGGAAGACGAGGAGGGAGAGGGGAATAGTTACTCAGATTACTTTAATCAGCCATCAGTCATTTACACTGTAAAAATATACACATGACCTTCAGTGTTTGTGTTTCATTTTGAATCCAAATATGTGATCAGATTAAAATCAGACAGAATCACCTACAGAGGAACTGTTCAGTCAGACAGAAGAACTGATTTATAGACAATGGATCTGGAAGTTATTATTATTATTATTATTTAATTTAACTGGTTCCACTGACAGATTTTTTAGCTTGAATTAAGCAAAATATAAATAATATATAAAATAATATAATATAATATAATATATATAAAATTCTGCAAAACAAATTGAACTAAACTAGAAAATGGAATGAAGCAAAACAAAATATTCAATTATGTGGCAAAATCTTGAATTAAACAAAAAAGAAAAATATTGAATTAAGCAAAAAAAAACCCCTGTAACTACTAAATTAAGCCAAAAAAATTCTTGAAATACACAAATAAATCTTGAATTAAACAAAAACATTTTGAATCAAGCAAAAAATAAATAAATCTCGATTTAAGCAACACATACATTGAATTAAGCAAAAATAAATGTGCATTAAGTGAAACAATGTTGAATTTAAAAAACCTGTTTCCACTGGAAAAGTTTTTTTGTGTGTGGCTTAATTCAAGAGTTTTTGTTTAATTCAAGATTTATTTTTATGAATATTTTTGTTTTATCATAAACATGTTTTTCGCTCATGTCAAGCTTCTTTTTTTTTTTTTTTTTTTACTTAATTTAATTTTTTTTTGCTTGAGTGTTTTTTTTCTCATCCAAGAAATGTTTTTGCTTCATACAAGTTTTTTTTTTGCCTAATTCAATATTTTACTTTATTTTTTACTTAATTCAATCAAAATAAATAAATGCAAATCTTCCAGTTGAAGCAGTTAGACTGATGTTGTTCAGATTTCTTCAATCAGATCTATTGTCTATAAACCAGTTCTTTTATCTGACTGAAAAGTTCCTCTGTAAGTGATTCTGTTTGATTTTAAATATGATCACATATTTAGACTAAAAAAAAAACAAAAAACACTTGGTCATATTTATATTTTTTTACAGTGTACCTCACCCAGGTTCATGTGCACAGAGATCCTGGAGTTTGAGGTGCATGAACAAAGTGCATGAACAGAAGTCTGTGTGTAATGATCAGCTGCTTTCATGCATTCAGCACAGATATATATGGTGGACTAGACTAAAGGGAAGCAAAGCAGAGCAGGCATGGACTGTTCCAGGAACAGGCTGGTTCTCTGTTACATGTTCTATCTGCTAGAACATTCACATCAGGCAGGTTTGAACGCTCAGTCACAACAAACTACACTCATGTGTTTGGTGTTAAAGCATGCATCTGTTAGGAGGGGGTCTGTACACTGTAAAAATGTACTCTAAACAAATATCTAGTCCAAATATGTGATTAGATTAAAATCAGACAATTACCTACCAAGGAACTTTTCAGTCAGACAGAAGAACTGATTTATAGACAATAGATCTGGAGATCAATTTACGTGGTTCAACTGGAAGATTTTTTCTTTTTTGCTTAATAGAAGATTAAGATCGTTTTTGCTCATATATATATATATATATATATATATATATATATATATATATATATATATATATTAATTCAGAAGATTTTTTTGTTAAATAAAGTTTTTTTGTTTAATTTTTTTATTTTTTACATTTACCAAAGTTTTTTTTTTCTACTTATGAGAATATATTTGTCTTGATTCAAGATTTTTTATTCTTAATTCGAGATTTTTTGTGAAACCAAGATTTTGTTTAGGTAATTTTTTTAATTAAAAAATAAAATCTGCTTAATTCAAAAATTGTTTTACTTAATTCAAGAAAAATAAATAAATACAAATCTTCCAGTTCAACCAGGTAAACTGATGGTGGTCAAATTAGTTCAATCAGATCTATTGTCTATAAATCAGTTCTTGTCTGACTGAAAAGTTCCTCTGTAGGTGATTTGGTCTGATTTTAATCTGATCACATATTTGAATTAAAAATGAATCTAATACATTTGGTCAGAGTTAATTTTTTTTTTACAGTACACAGCCCTTCCCTTATTGTACTTTTTCCTTTTAAAAGAACTAACGAACCCCCCCCACAGTTAATAGTCCCACAGAAAACAGAGAACAGACGAGCTTTTGGCAGAACACACGACACACAGTGGAACAGGACGCAACATCAAACTGCCAAACCACAAAAGGAAACAGAAGAAAAATGAAGAAAACTGGAGGAAGTGAACAGAGAATAAATAACACTGTGGTTGTTATTAACGCTTCCTACATCCCAGACTCCGCCCACATGCTCCCAGACTCCACCCACAAGCTCCCAAACTCCACCCAAACTCCCAGACTCTGCTCACACGCTCCTAGACTCCGCCCAAAACCCCAGGCTCCGCCCACACCACCCATGATCCAAGACTGTGCCCACATCCTCCTACACTCCGCCCACACTCCCAGATTCCGACCATGATCCCAGACTCCGCCCACACTCAGCCCACATGATCCCAGACAACGCCTAGACTCATAGACTCTGCAAACACACTCCCAAACTCTACCCACACATTCACAGACTCCACCCACACATTCACAGACTCCACCCACACATTCCCAAACTTCGCCCACACACTGACAGACTCCACCCACACACTTGCAGGCTCCACCCACACATTCACAGACTCCACCCACACATTTTAAAATGTCAACAGTGAAGAAGAGCATGATGAAGATTGAGAGCCTGAGTTTGAAACCACATTTTTTTCCCATCAGCCTTAGCCGACGACCGATACAGGCTCACCATATTTCAAAACCTATATGTAGAGGTTTTTTATTTGTTTAATTAAAATTTTTTTTCTTAATTCAACATTTTTTTGATTGACGAAAGCTCCACATATGGAGTGGATTAGAAAAAACAAACAACCTTTTCTGCATTTTAGTATATTTTTAGTGCATTATTTTGTCCTAGTTTTAAGGGCATTTTAGTGTGTATATATATATATATATATATATATATATATATATATATATATATATATATTATGCATTTTACACAATTTTTTGTGAATTTTACCCTATGTTTTAAGTACATTTAAGTATAGATTTTGTGCATTTTTATATATTTTAGTGCATTTATCTGTGGTCATCATTAAGTCCCTCCTGGGTTTGGAACTGCACCTATATGGGCGGCTGTGGTTCAGTTGGGAGAGCGGGTCATCCAATGATTGAAAGGTTGGCGGTTCATGTCCTGCCCCTGGCTGTCCATGTGTCGAAGTGTCCTTGGGCAAGACACTGAACCCTAAGTTGTTCCCAGTAGGGTTAGGTGTATTGGCAGAATGTGAGGAATTGTAAAGCACTTTGGGCACCAAGTGGTGTATAAAATGCGCTATATAAGTACAGTCCTTTTACCTTTTATTATTGAGTTTAAAAAAACAGGAAAAGTGACAGGTACTAAAATAAAGGTGGTTTCATAAAAGAAGTCAAATCCAGCTGATGTGATCACAGCTCCATTCACTGCGTCGCTATGGAAACGTCACCTTGTTCTACTTGTGGAAGTTCACACATGGTCACATGATGCGTCTGTTTTTGGCTCAGACAAGTCAAAGATGGGTTTGGCTGCTAAAGTCAACTCTTTTATTTTAAAGTATTTCAGATTGTGGAACTAATGTCTCAGTCCCAAAATAATTTCTTTCTATTTAACCTTTCCTAAATGGTTATTACCATTTTATTGTAATATTATCATGCATTTTTAATTAGTTCAGGGGCCATATTCAGCCTAATATGATATAAAGTGGGCTGCACCAGTAATATAATATAAATAATAGGATAAAAAAGTAGGAATAATGTCAACTCCCAAGATTTCTCTTTCTTTTTAAGGGAAAAAAAGTTACATTCCACAAAGAAAATGTTTATATCTCTAAACTGTATTTGGACGTAACATGAACAAATATTAACAACCTAAACATTCTTAAGAAAAACAAATGAAATATTAACAATATTACATTTAAAGGAATAGTTCACTTTTTTCATATGGCATCAGCGTCTTTACTCTGGTGCACCCACAGTGACTTACCCCTGACAGTGTCCTGTGATCCCAGTTCTGGTCCGGTTTTGGTCAAAGCGAAAGTAGTCCTGGCAGGTTTCCTGCAGTCAATAAATTAAAATGTGTTTCTTCTCAATTCTTGTTCGCATGACTGATTTATTTGCATAACAAAACCTTCACGGAACAGAAACTCACATCTCATAATTGCTTGGAGCTAATTTCTGTCAATAGTGATCAATGTGCGTTGTCACTGCTAACAGCTGTGTGCCTGCACGTAGCAGCTGCAAACACTGATGAACAACTGAAGAAAGTAGTTTGTTAAGGTGCACAGCTGTTAGCAGTGATCACTATTGAGAGAAAAATCACTAATTCAAACACATACTGTTTTGAGAAGAAACACATTTTATTTTGTTGACCCCAGGAAACCTGCTGGAACTACTTTCTATTTGACCAAAACCAGACCAGAACTTGACTCACAGGACACTGTCGGGGGACGTGTCACTGTGGGTGCACCAGAGTAAAGATGGCGATTCCACAAAGATTCATGTGAAAAATACTGAACTATCCCTTTAAGTTTATTATTATTGCACATTATTATTATTTAATCAAATACAGAGAAAACCAAAGAAAAAGGGAGTCTTTCCATAAAATCTGATGAGCAAACACTAGTTATGAACAGTTATTGACAGGATTAGTGGATCAATGATATTAAACGGTTTAGAGCGGTCCATGTTTTGGTCAGTGGTGAATGTTTTGGGTGTTTAAGGGTTAAACGGCTGATTGTAGAGGTAAATCTGTGTGTTTTTTTTGGGTGTTGTTTGGACAGCAGCGTGTTCTTTGTTTGCTTGTGTGCTTTAGTTTCCTTTAACCTTGGCGTTTGTGTGTTTGCATCATTCCTCCTCCACGGCTTTTATTAATAGAAATGGACTGAGGCAAGGCTTGGCTTAGCTCCACCCCCCACCCCCACCCCCACCCCTCTGCTTACACACACCAGCGCAGCTAAAACACACACTCGTCTGTTTGTACTTACATCTTTATTTTTCAACCTCTTTTTCCATCACACTGTAAAAAATATATAAATCTGTCCAAGTGTATTAGTCTAATTTTTTGTCCAAATATGTGATCAGATTAAAATCAGACAGAATGACCAACAGAGGAACTTTTCAGTCAGATAGAAGAACTGATTTATAGACAATAGATCTGGAACTAATCTGATTGGAGAAATCTGATCAAAGATAAGTTTACCTGCTTCAACTGCTGGATTTTTTTAAATTCAAGATTAAATCATGAATATATATAGCTCAATCCATCTTTTTGGGGGCTAAATTATTAGAATTATTAATATTTTTTGCATAATTACATTTATTTGTCTTCATTCAAGATTTTTTGCTTAATTTTTTTTTTTCTTAATTCAAAATATTTTTTGGGCTTAATTTCAAGGTTTTTTTTTTTTGCTTAAACAATTGAGATTAATCAATTAACTAATCAGTGCATGTCTTTGGATGGTGGGAGGAACCCATGCAGACATGAGGAGAACATGCAAACTCCACACAGAAAGGTCTGGTCCTGGAATTGAACCAGGGACCTTCTTGCTGTGAGGCATAAGTGCTAACCACTGCACCACCCACACATTAAGACTAAAATAAGAATAATACACTTCAGGTTACAGTTAGATTTTTTACAGTGTAATCAGTCTGTCAAATGGAAAAAACTATCCTGCAATAAAATGACTGAACATTAGTGTGTGTGTGTGTGTGTGTGTGTGTGTGTGTGTCCCTCTGGTTCTGCTGCAGTTTCTCCTGTTAGCACTGCGCTAACATTAGCCTTTATCCTGCTCTGGCTGTTAGCATTAGCATCTGTTAAGCTATGCTCCTCCACCACAGGGAAGTGTCTCATATGTAGGTCATCCAGATCTGATAGTGACATGAATGCCTGCTGGGACACACACACACACACACACACACACACACACACACACACACATAGACTTTCCAGTTGTACTCTGGAGTTGTTGTGTTTCCTGTTTCTAATATGTCATATTCTGTCATGTGTTTTTTTCTTCTTCTACATCTTCCTTATTTTTTGGTTTGTTTTTTTCTTTCTCAGATCAGCAGTGACTCTGTGAAGGATGGAATCACTTTTCCACTGGACACGTCTTCACCTTTAAAACAAGTATTCAGAGAATATCTAATCTTGGCCGTTGTTGAATTTTTTTGACCAAAACGGGACCAGACCTGGGTTCACGGGACACTGTCGGGGGTAAGTCACTGTGGGTGCACCAGAGTAAAGAAAGATTCATGTGGAAAAATAGCAAACTGTCCCTTTAATTCAAGGTACATGGAACATTTCTGTAAATATGTTAAAGCTGAACACATTCTGTACAGGAGACAGAGTGATTGACAGTGGTCTACTGTCCCTTAGCCAATCAGAACACAGAACTTAATGCACGTTCATACACTGTAAAAAAAAAAGTCAGCGAAACAGCGAGTGTTCTAGTGAAGGACGACTGGACTAGAAAGTCCAGGTGACACTCTGGGGTCATGACCCCAAGGATGGAAAACTACTGCTTTAACTGTTCACTGTAAGCCACACCCACAAGGATTGACTTCACACATCATCTTCACCTTCATCATCATCACTCTATCATAATCATCATCATCGTCATCACCTTCATCATCATCATCATCATCATCATTACTTTTATCATCATCATCCTCACCATCATCACCCTTATCATCCTCACCATCACCTTAATCACTCTTATCATCATCATCATCATCCTTATCATCATCGTCATCACTCTTATCATCATCATCCTCACCATCATCACCCTTATCATCATCATCACCACCTTCATCACTCTTATCATCATCATCATCATCCTTATCATCATCTTCATCACTCTTATCATCATCCTCACCATCATCACCTTTATCATCATCATCATCATCATCCTCACCCTTATTATCGTCATCATTACCCTTATCATCATCATAATTACCACCTTCATCACTCTTATCATCATCATCCTCACCCTTATTATCGTCATCATCACTCTTATCATCATCCTCACCATCATCACCCTTATCATCACCTTCATCACTCTTATCATCATCCTCACCATCATCACCCTTATCATCACCTTCATCACTCTTATCATCATCCTCACCATCATCACCCTTATCATCACCTTCATCACTCTTATCATCATCATCAAACTTATCATCACTCTCATCATCAACAGCCGTGTCATTTTCATCATCAATATCATCACCCTCCTTCTCCACGTCATCACCACCCTCAACATCATCATCATCATCATCATCATCATCATCATCACCATCAGTACCATGTTGGTGTCAGTATTAGAACATTTGTTGGTGTGAGTTGCATTATCATCATCATGCATGAGCATTCAAAGGGTCATGCTCGCGAGTCATTCCATGTGACTGGTGTTTAGTGGCAGTGGGGGGGCGGGGTTTAGAGAGGGGAAACAAAAGAAGTTTGTTTTCCTGTAAAAAGGTGAGGGTCTGCGCAGATGTTAGAGCAATGCAGTGGAGGCAGAGGTCATGCAGATGAGGAGAAGAGTCCAACAGATCTGGACCAGACAGTCCTGGACCAGGCTGACCAAAGGCATTCTGGGAACACTGACCCCCCCCCCCCCCCAGCTCCTGTAGATGATCTGAGTCCCATGATGCTTTGGGAGCCTCAGCCCTGCTCTGGTGATTCTAAGTTTGGGAAAAGTGAAGGTGTCGCCACTGTAGAAGTCCATACACTGTAATATATATATATATATATATATATATATATATATATATATATATATATATATATATATATACATACATTAACCTGACCTAGTGAATCAATCTCATTTTTAGTCCAAATATGTGATCAGATTAAAATGAGACAGAATCACCTACAGAGGATCTTTTCAGTCAGATAGAAGAACTGATTTATAGACAATTAATCTTGACTACTCTGATTGAACTAATCTGATCGAAGAAATCTTTTTCACTTGTTCTATTGGCAGATTTCTTACATATACTTATATATTCAAGGAAGAAACAATAAAAGCACTCTTGAGAGTGCAAACCTCCGCCAAGGCAGACCCCCCCCCTTTCGAATGCAGAGAAGTCCACCAAGGAGGTGTTACATTTGAGTCTGTCTGTCTGTCAGCAGGATTCCACAAAAAATTCAGAATTGTGACACTCCAAACAGGATGTGTTGGGAGTGTGACAAGGAACAAATGATAAAATTTTGGTGGTGATCCAGAAGACATCCTGGATCACTTTGAAATGTATTCTCCATTTACCGCAATGTAAAATTTCAAAGTGATCCAGAATCCAAGATCTCTTCCGGATCACCACCAAAATGTAATCATTTGTTCCTTGTCACACTCCCAACACATCCTGAAAATGTTATCAAAATCCATTCTGAACGTATTGCATAATCCTGTTGACAGACTGACAGACTTGTGTTTAACACCTCCTTGGCTGAGGTAATAAATCAATAGAACAGGTGAAAATTAACTTGGTAAGATTTCTTGAAAGAACATTTTCCAGATGTATTTTTATTTATTTATTTATTTTTTGCTTAAGTCAAGATATATTTATTTATTTATTTTTGCTTAATTCCAGAAAAAAAACATAATAAAATCTACCAATGGACAATAGACCTTTAAAACATTAAATCAAGAAATCTTCACGAGATTATTTCCACTTGTTCCACTGGTAGATTACATTTTTATTATTTTTTTTTTTTTTTTTACTTAATTCAAGATTATTATTTTTTGCTTAATTTCAAGAAAACCCCCCCTCCAAAAAATCTACAAATAGAACAAGTGAGGATAAACTGGGTCAGGTGTCTGTGTTTCCAGTGTAGGACTACAGCGGCTTCACCTGCAGATAAATGTGTCCCATTGTAAAAGTGTATTTTGTTGTTGTTATCAGAGGAAGTTAGTGGTGAACTGAGGTGAGGACGACTGCAGCTGTGATGAGCCTCACAGTCACTTTAGAAGAGTTTAAACTGGACTGGAAAAGGACAGGATTTTAAGGCCGGGATGGGATGGCATTAGAACGTTTATCATTATTATTATTAATGTGGGATGTGAATGTTTGACACTGATCACTGCAAAAATATTAACCTGATCAAGTGTGTTTGTCTCATTTTTAGTCCAAATGTCTGATCAGATTAAAATCAGACAGAATCACCTACAGAGGAACTTTTCTGATTTATAGACAATAGATCTGATTGAACTAATCTGACCAAGAATTTTTTCATTCATTCATTATCTGAACCCGCTTTATCCTCACTAGGGTTGCGGGGGTCACTGGGGGCCTAATCCAGCTACAATGGGCGAAGGCGGGGTACACCCTGTATGAGACGCCAGTTCATCGCAGGGCTGAACATATATAGACAATCACTCTCACATTCACACCTACGGACAATTTTAGATTAACCAATTAACCTATCAGTGCATGTGTTTGGATGGTGGGAGGAAACCGGAGTGCCCGGCGAAAACCCACGCAGACACGGGGAGGACATGCAAACTCCACACAGAAAGGTCTGGTGTGGGATTCGAACCAGGGTCCTTCTTGCTGTGAGGCACGAGTGCTAACCACTGCACCACCGTGCTGCCCCAAGAATTTTTTTCTTTGCTTTATTCAAGTTTTTATTATCATCATCGTTTTTTGCTTAATTTATTATTTTTTTTCTTGATTCAAAAATCTTTCTTACTTAATTCAATAATTTTTTTTACTCAGTTCAATTTTTTCTTCTAAATTCAAGATTTTCCTTTGCTCCATTCAGGATTTTTTGTTGCTCAAGTCAATATTTGATTTGTTCAATTCAATAATTTTTTCTTTATTCAAGAATTATTTTTGCCTAATTCAAGATTTTTTTTCTTGATTCATTTTTTTCTGAATTCAAGATTAATTTATTTATACTTGATTAAAAAATATATTTTTTGTTCAATTCAACTTTTTTCTTCTAAATTCAAGATTTTTTTTCTTAATTAAAAAATGTATTATTATTATTATTTTTTTTTTTTTTTTTTTTTTTTTTTGCTTAATTCAAGATTTTTTTCTCCATTCAGTCAATATTTGTTTTGTTCGATTAAAACAATTCTTTACTCAATCATTATTTTTTACCTAATTCAAGATTTTGTAAAACTTAATTCAAGATGTTTTTCATTTTAATTTAATTACGCAAAACCAAAAAAAATCTTGAATTAAGGTAAAAAAAAAAAAAAAAAAAAAAAACTACCAGTGGAACAACATGAAAATGATCTTGTTCAGATTTGTTAAATCATATTTTCCAGATCCACCGTCTATAAATCACTTTTTATATTTCACTCTGTAGGTGATGTTAAATGTATTTTAAGTGATATCTGGACTAGCAATAAGAAAATTACAATTGATCAGAATCGGATTTTTTTTACAGTGCTTGTAGCTATGAATCCTGGGACAGTGCACTGTTTGTGTGCAGTGTAGTGGTTGCCATGGAAACCCAAGGCTGCTGCATCTGCCCGCGATTCTCAACTCAATGAGCGTGTGTAAATGTAGATGTGATATGAGAACATTTAGAGTATTGAAACCCCCCCCCCCCCACCCCCCCCCCACCCCATCGTCAGTTTGGAGCTGGAGCAGAGCGGACTATCGGCTGATGATGTCACTTCTACCTGGGTTATTATATAGTTTTTTTTTAGGGTTTTATTTTCGGTAAAGCAGGCAGGCAGGCAGGCAAGCAGCACCTACTTGTTACATGGACAGGAGCAAAGACCACAGAATTTCCCTAGATCGTTCAAATTCTTTTCTGCATCCTTCATGTCCTTATTGATTTGGTCCATTCCCTCCTCGATGCGCTCCAGTTGTTCTGATTATACACAAGTCATTTATCCCCCGACAGAACGAAGCACGAGAGGAAAGAGAGCCAGAAGGAGAGAGAGAGAGAGAGAGAGAGAGAGAGAGAGAGAGAGAAAGGAAGAGAGAGAGAGAGAAAGAGAAAGAGAGAGAGAGAGAGAGGACAAAGGAGAGAAGACAACAACTTCAGACACTCACTGTGACCAAAGGAATAAAATTAAATTAAATGAAATAAATAAAATAAAATAAAAAAACAGAGTCAAAACTGGACGCCACCACATATGTAATAAAAAAACCTTTGGGGCACATACGTTGTCAGTACCTACTTGTTACATGGACATATGAAAAGCCCACAGCATTTCCCTAAATCTTTTAAATTTTTCTCGGCTTCCTTCATGTCTTGGTTGATATGGTTCATGCCATCTTCGACACGATCGAGTTGCTCTGGTCAGGACAAAGGATGACAGTAGTGGAATGAATTTCATTGGCTGATCCACACAAATATGAGTTGTGATGAGTGTGTGTGTGTGTGTGTGTGTGTTTGTGTGCATGTGTGTAGGGCCGTCTCTAGCTATAGGCGGACTAGGCTTAGGACCCCAAAATCGGCATCATTTTCAGTCTCATCTATGGAGAATTCAAATGTCCTGTCTGTATCTGTAGCTATCTTATGTGTTTATTACATTCATTAAAAAGTAAGCATTATTAAAATAAACTGTAAGAATTAGCTGTGGCTGGTGTTTTTGTAACATTATTAGCTAATGTTTGTCACGCAGCTAATCTCTGTTCAAACTGCAGACAAATACGGCACATATCAAATTTTTTTTGTTATTTGACCTTTATCTGGGCAGGTGTACACAAATATGAGTTATGATTAGTGAGTGTACAGTATGTGTGTAGGGCCGTTTCTAGCTATAAGCAAACTAAGCGAATGCTTAGGACCCCAAATCTGCATTTTCAGTTTCATTTGTGCAGAATTCAAATGTCCTGTCAGTATCTGTAGCTATCTTATGTGTTTATTACATTCATTATATATAATAATAATGTAATAATTAGCTGTAGTTGGTGTTTTTGTAACATTATTACCTAATGTTTGTCACAGTTGGCGTCCGTTCAAACTGCAGACAAATGACTTTTATCTGACCTCTTAAAGGCTACGTTCCCACAGCAGGCCTTAATGCACAATTCAGATTGTTTTTTTGTTTTTTTTTGTGAAATCTGTTTTTGTGTGTGTTCCTTTATATTAAACATCAGTTTTCAATGTGACCCTGAAGTGACCCACATGCACAAAAGTGGCTGTAATATAAGGACGAATAAGGAATACGTCATTTAACGTGACATTTCTGGAAGGATTGGAAGCTAGCGGTTGCTATGGGCAACAGTGTAGTATCAACATGCAGGGAAGAGCTCAATGGGTCAAGATTTAAGATTTGAAAAAAAATTAAGGTGGAAGTGAAAGCAAGATGTTCCATCAGGAGAAGGTCAAAGGTCAGAGACATGAAAGACATGTTTAGGCGATGAACTACTGGGGTACGTACTGGGCCCACCTCCTGGACCTGGTACCCACTGGTCCCGCCCCCCCTAGACTTTTTTAGTTCATCTGTAGTTTCCAGACTCCACTGTGTCAGAGGTATTTTAACAAGGGCTGTTAAATGATGACAATAAATTCAATTCAGTTCATTACATTAAATGTGAACTGGCTGTTCAGACTGAAGTCGAATCGAAAAATATCAGATACGTACTGGATTTATGAAAGTGGCCTGGGTTAGATTTTTAAAAATCAAAAAACTGTCAAAACTGTCTTTAACAGATCAGATAAAGGTCATATATGGAAAAAAAATATGATTATATTAGTTTAAAGTGTCTTTAACAGATCAGATAAAGGTCATATATGGACAAAAATCTGATTATATTAGTTTAAAGTGTCTTTAACAGATCAGATAATGGTCATATATGGAAAAAAATCACATTGGATCCATATTTTCCTGCAGTGTAAACGCAGCTGTAGTGATAACGTGTTGCTTCACTACAGGATGAAGATGGTAATTATACTTTAATCATAGAAGAAGAATCTCCTTCTAATGTGAAACTATGATCGTAGTAATAGTGGATTTGTCATGTGACTGGACGGTGGTTTGTGAGGTTTAGAGGTTCTGTCATGCTGATGTGGTGGTGGTGGGGTGGGGTGGGGGGGTGGGGGGGGTGAAAAGGCTTCTTCTGTCTGTCCTGACTTTGATTAAAGAAAATATAAATAAAATTCAGAAAGAGTATGAAAGGGTGAGCACAGATAAAAATGAAAGACACTCAGAAACTAGTGCAGAGACTTTTTCAGGTTTGTAAAATCCCTGATGGAAATTAATTTATTTCACTGATAAATTAATTTATGTTCATTTATTTCAATGATAAATTAACCCTTGGACACATACTGGTCACTCCAGTGGACAGTTCCTCTACAGCTGTATATTCATAGGTTTAGTTGTTTTAGTTCCATATCAGTCAGTTCATATGATTACACTGACCTTAATTATATTAGTGTAATTTTTAATCCAAATATGTGATCAGATTCAAATCAGACAGAATCACCTATAGAGGAACTTTTCAGTCAGATAGAAGAACTGATTTATAGACAATAGATCTAAACTAATCTGATTAAAATCAGTTTAATGGGTTCAACTGGAAGAGTTTTTGTTGCATAATTCAAAATGTATTTATCTATTTTTGCTTACTTATTTCAACATTTTTTGCGTAATTCAAGATTTTCCATTTCTTTTTTAATTTAAGATTTAAAAAAAAAACTTAATTTAAGATTTATTAGCTTAATTCAAGATTTTTTTTCTCAATTCAAGGAAAAAAAAATTCTTGATTCAATTTATTTTTGCTCAATTCGAGATTGTTTTTTTTTTGCTTAATTCAAGATTATATTTTTTTGTGCTTAATTCAACTTTTTTTGTTGTTTTTTTACTTAATTCAAGACTTGAAATTTCACTCATCTTTCTTAAAACGTTCGACATCCTGACATTCTTGGTTTAAGTGATTGTTATATTTAGACTAAAAATGATAATAATGCATTTAGTTAAATTTGCCCCCCCCCTCCCCCACATGTTCCTCTGCAGATTAAAAACCATCCAAACAGGGATTATACAAAGCAGAATATGATTGAATATTTTGTCTTTACCAGCTAATTCGATCGTTTTTTTTCTTCTTCACCTTTTACATTTTTAACCCATAAAGTCCCAGTGTTACGTCTGTGACACATTCCAAATTAATTTGACTAACATTTAACCTTTAATAGGTGATTTATCTCCATTTATCTTCAAATTGTTTTTTCACAATTTTTTTTACATTACATTTTCCAGAAAACATAAGTAGTTTCCGACAAACGTGATATTTATTGTAGATTAATATAATATAATTTAATTTCACCCAACTGTTTTAAATCTTCAAGTTTCCTGTTTTCATGTTTAGAATATGAAAGAAATAATATACATTATTTTTTGGACTATAAATCACAATTTTTTTTGCATAGTTTGCCTGGGGATGTGATTTATATGTGACATTATTAACAAGTTTTTATATAATTAAACGTTATTTTCACACTGACAACTGCAAGAGGGCGCTGATGAGCATGAGCATGTTCTTTATGCTATATTATTTGAATAACTGTTAATATGTTATGTTAATATACCAGACATGTTCTCAGTTTGTTGTTTATGCATCATGTAACGTTAGCTGAATGTGTTACGTTAGCATACCGTGCACCTATTCAACCTGTTGTTCTCTATTCTATTTTATTTTAAATTGCCTTTCAAGATGAAATGTGTGTTCTTGGTGTTGGATTTGATCAAATAAAAGCCCCTTGAATTTGTCTATTACTAAATAATGTCTCTTACTGGTGGATGTTTAGGTCTTTATGGGTTAAAAACATGGATTGTCCTCAACTCCTTAAACTTAAACTTATAATGTGATGGATGCACTGTTAAAAATATAAATCTGACCAAGGATATTTGTCTCATTTTTAGTCCAAATATGTGATCAGATTAAAATCAGACAGAATCACCTACAGAGGAACTTTTCAGTCAAATAGAAGATCTGATTTATAGACAATAGATCTGGAAATAATGTGATTAAACTAATCTGACCAAGAACATTATCACATATTTAGTTTTGCTCATTTTTTTTGGCTTAATTTAGTAGTTAAAATTTTTTATTTTTTTTTGCTTAATCCAAGTGTTTTTTGTTTAATTCAAAACTTAATAATTGAAGATTTTGTTTTGCTTAACTAGATTAGTTAGTTTAGCTCAATTTGTTTTGCGTAATCATATATATATACACACATATATCGATTTAAGGTGTTTTTTGTTTCATTCAACATTCTTTTCACTTATTTTAAGATTTTTATTTTATTTTATATATTATATTATTGTATATCATTTATATTTTGCTTAATTCAAGCAAAATAATCTGTCAGTGGACCCAGTTAAATTGATCAAGTTCAGATTTCTTCAATCAGATTAGTTTAATCAGATTAGTTCAGACCTATTGTCTATAAATCAGTTCTTCTATCTGACTGAAAAGTTCCTCTGTAGGTGATTCTGTCTGATTTTAATCTGATCACATATTTGGACAAAAAATTATTCAGATTTCGATTTATTTTTTTTTTTTTACTGAGGTCAAATCTTGCAGATAAATGGTAGAAAACCCTAAAACATTTTGAGTGAAACCATCCCAGCACCGTCTGAACAACAGCACACGTTCATCCAGAACATTCTGTGTCTGGATGTTGATGCTGTAGGTTTTTGGTTCAACATTACCGGCGTTTTGTGGAAACATTTTGGTACATTTGATGTTAAAAGCTGGTCATTGCCTGCCTTTGAAAAGCTACTGAAAGTTGAAAATAAAATAAAAAAGCTGCTGGCAAATGAAAAGCAGTTACAGTAAGCAAACCAAAAAGAAACACGTTAGCAAAAGGAAATAACAGGTTTGAAGGAAGCTAAAAGTTAAGGACATTTTCCCAGAGTTTAAAGTGTCACAGTTGATCCTGAAGTTCACTTAAAGCATGCAAGAAAGTAAAAATAATAAAAAAAAATAAAAATAAAATAAAGTCAGGGGGAAAATGAATTAGTTTTGAAGAGGCATTTAAATGGAAACAAGCAACTGCATGTGAAAGGTGTTTTCATCACTTCACTTTACAGCAGAATTATTTACAAATCACCGCTGTTGTTTCTAATACAGTATGTGACAAATATTTAACATTTTTACATTTGATTTAAAGTCAAACTCATTTGTTTATTTTTTCTTTACACATTGACTGTGTGTTTGAGTTGACACCAAACAGAAACTTACCTCCCTGTTCGTCCAACATGACCAGAGTCCTGATGCCTGCATCTTTACTCTGGAAGAGGAAGAGGAAGAGGAAGAGGAGGAGGAAAGTGAGGAAGAGGAAGAAGAAGGTGAGGAATAAGAGGAAGGAGAAGAATAGGAGGAAATAAGAGAAAAAAACAGGTCAACAATCAAACAAGTATCTATCTATTTATCTATCTATCTATCTATCTATCTATCTATCTATCTATCTATCTATCTATCTATCTATCTATCTATCTATCTATCTATCTATCTATCTATCTATCTATCTATCTATCTATCTATCTATCTATCTATCTATCTATCTATCTATCTATCTATCTATCTATCTATCTATCTATCTATCTATCTATCTATCTATCTATCTATCAAGGTCACAATTAACTCAAAAGTCAAAATCACATTATCAGTTATAACTCAAGAACGGAGGGTCACAGAACTTTCAGATTGGTACCAAATGATGCAGAATGAAGATTTCTACAATTCTCATAATTGATGTTCTCATCGACGGCCAATAGTTTTTGAGATCTCTGGAGGTCAAAGGTGACATGTCGCAAAATTAACTTGTGTAACACTGTTCGTGTGTGTCAAGCATAGACATATCACGCTATAACTTAATCGATACTGGATATATTATCATAATATTACATGCACTGACGTATATATATACATATAATGAAATTATCAATATTGCAAAAGGTCAAAGGTCAAGGTCGCATTTAGCAGAAAGGTCATAATCACATTATTGGCTCCAATTCAAGAACACGTTGTCATAGAAACTTGAGATTGACACAAAATAGGGGCGAGATTAGGCATTCTCTGAATATTTGTTATTAAATGTGTTTAGCATTAAATAAGTTAATGTTACAGAAGTCTGTTCTAGTTCAGTATAGTGGGACCACCGTGTACCTGTCAACCTCACACTTTAAATTGCAGCCCAGGATCATTTTAATTTATCTACATTCAAGTGTTATTAAAAAAATAAACCCTTTAGATAAAAGAGTCTAAGATGCACATTTTAATAACTCAACTATAAAACAAGAATAATTAAAGCATTACACAGGTTTAAACCATCGCTGTGGGAATGTGTTTTGTTGTTTTTCTTACATTGAATTCTCTCATTTTGCCTAAAATGACATCAATTAAATGTTTTCGTCTGCAGTGTTTCAGTTAAATATAATTCACCTCATCTTGAAAACACAAGACCTTTAGTCAGAATGTAGTTGATAATTATTATTTTAATCTCTTATTGTTGCAGTTCTGTATTTGTGCCAGATTCAACACTCATTATATTCTGACAGTGTTAAATTAAACTGTAATGTAATTAAACTGTTGGCATCTCTTACCTCTTCCACCAACTGCAGCATACGACGAGTGCTCTCCAGTGACTGTGGACAAATAAAAATAAAATTTAGAGACATACAGAATTATCAGGAGTGCAGATGCAAGTTTGTGAAATTCATTTTCATGTCCAGTTTTTCAGCTAAAGTCATTGATGTGAGATTTCTGTGAAAGTTTGAACCATTCACGAAAGAAAATGATTCACATTAAAAGGATAAAATGACAAAAGAAAACAAATTTCATCCATTACAGAAACTCAGACACATTCATATAATTTTTAGTAACTGGACGTAAATAAAGTTGAACTACTTTTATTTTGGAAGCATTTTGTTCATAGAGCATCTTTATGTTTGACATCAATACAAGCATCTCCATTTAATGATTTAACCCCAAAAGATGTTCAATAAAACAAATGTCACTTCAGTAAAAAAAAAAAGAATAAATTAGTTAGGGATTCTGCAAGCACTAGGCTAATGCTAACACCAGGCTAATGCAAAGTGTATATTTTACAAATCTTTCTTGAGTCTGTTTATGAAACACAATTAATATAGATTAAAAATGAATATTTAATCATGATTAATCTAAATGAATCCAAAGCAATCATGTGATTAATCAGTTTCAAAACTGTAATCATGTGACAGTTGTAGTTTGTTGACATGACACAGAGCGTGTGCAGATTCTACATATGATGGTGTTTGAAAAGCAGTCATTATAGTAAATGACATGAAGACATGTTATTCAGAGAAAAACTTTTTTATTATTATTTATTTATTTATTTTAATTAGTGATGTCAAATGATTAAAATATTTAATCAAATCAACAAGGTTGCTTTGGATTTTGACACTTTATGTCATTTAACAATTTTTGTCAGATTTTTTAAACTAAATTTTCCCACGAAATACACAAAAATAAAGAAACACAAAACATGTGGACAAAAAATATACAAAATATGCTAAAATCCACTAAAACTCACAAAAAAATAAACTGACACAAAAAGTGATGAAAAATCCAAAATGTACAAAAATATGAATATATATGCAATTAACAATTTATTTAACACCTTCAACAGTTTTAACAAAACGACTGTTTCATTGAATTGTGTTAAAAATTTTAATCAGATTAATCATGATGATGGATTAATCAGATGTACAGTACAGTACAGTAGAGTAGAGTACAGCTCAGTACAGTAAAGTAGAGTACAGCTCAGTACAGTAAAGTAGAGTACAGCTCAGTACAGTACAGTAGAGTACAGTACAGTATAGTAGAGTACAGCTCAGTACAGCATAGTAGAGTACAGCTCAGTACAGTAGAGTACAGTATAGTAGAGTACAGCTCAGTACAGTAGAGTACAGCTCAGTACAGTACAGTAGAGTACAGCTCAGTACAGTACAGTACAGTACAGTACAGTACAGTAGAGTACAGCTCAGTACAGTACAGTAGAGTACGGCTCAGTACAGTATAGTAGAGTACAGCTCAGTACAGTACAGTACAGTACAGTACAGTAGAGTACAGTAGAGTACAGCTCAGTACAGTACAGTAGAGTACAGCTCAGTACAGTATAGTAGAGTACAGCTCAGTAGAGTACAGTAGAGTACAGCTCAGTACAGCTCAGTACAGTACAGTAGAGTACAGCTCAGTACAGTATAGTAGAGTACAGTAGAGTACAGCTCAGTACAGTATAGTAGAGTACAGTAGAGTACAGCTCAGTATAGTACAGTAGAGTACAGCTGAGTACAGTACAGTAATTTGTAAAATGGAAACTTAAATACAGACGTGTTCTGTCCAATAACACACCAAGGTGATGTGGAATTTCATTTGTATGTGAATCATAAAGGGTTAATTTAATCTGTTTAAAAGTTTAAATGAATATTTGATTTGAAATCATCTGTGTTTGAGCTGTGGTTTGATGCTGCTTCCTCTTCCTCCTCTTTGTCGTCTTTCTCTCTGTTACTCTGCCATTTTGTGTTTGTGCTCTGTTCATGCATGTGTGTGTGTTTAATATTCTGCTCAGCTGTGTCAGTGTGAAGCTAAATGGGCGTGGTCTGTTCTGCTCTGGGACACGACTGAGGCCATGCAACCACTCTGACAAAGTGTAAACAACACACCAGAGAGAGAGAGAGAGAGAGAGACGGACAGTTAGATAGATAGATAGATAGATAGATAGATAGATAGATAGATAGATAGATAGATAGATAGATAGATAGATAGATAGATAGATAGATAGATAGATAGATAGATAGATAGATAGATAGATAGATAGATAGATAGATAGATAGATAGATAGATAGATAGATAGATAGATAGATAGATAGATACGTTAGCATTAGCTGTGTTTACTGTGTCCAGTGATGCAGATTTACAAAACGGACCCCCCCCCCCCCCGCGCTCCTGGATCACCACCAAAATCTATTCATTTCCAGATCTCCCCATTACCAACCTAACCTGTAAATTTCATCAAGATCCATCTATAACATTTTGACTTATCTTGCTAACTAACAGACAGACAAACAAACTCTGTCAAAAACATAACCTCCTTGGTGGAGGTAATAATAATAATATAATATAATATATAATTTAAAAAATACATAAAAATCTTTCTTTTAAACAAAAATAAACACATCTTCATACCTTTGAAAAATACATGTTTCACTTTACACCTGTTTCCCTCCTGCTTTATAAACAAATTAATGTAGTTATAGGGCCACATTATTAATATTTTACTAGTGGGGACCTCTATTTATATTTAACCCTCATGGGGACCTGAATTTTGGTCCCCATAGTGTCATAGGTCCTCATAGTGTGACTGTGTAAACATATCAATGTCGCCTTAAAGATAGGAATACAAGTACACACACACACACACACACACCTCTCATACATGAGTGGTGTTGATGCTCATTTTCTTCTCATTCATTTACACTCTGCTGCGATGTGGGAGTAAATGTGTGTAAAGGCCAACATGTGTGTGTGTGTGTTCCTCACCTCATCGGCCAGCTGGTCAGCACGCTGCTGCATGTCTGACAGCTCATTGCGCATGTCTGCGTCATCTGCCATGGCTGCTGGATGTGGGGGGTGGAGATGTTCTCCAACAGGGAAGAGAAGATCCTACTGGGAATCTGGGGAGCGCTGGAAAAAAAAGAGAAGAAGAAGAAGCTTTTAGACAGACAGTTCAGATGGAGCTGATGCTGCAGCACAAACAGCTGAGTGTCCAGAGGCACAAACAAATGACATGGATGATCTGATGTGTAACCATGGCGATGTCATGAACTGGAAAACAAGTGAAAATAAACAGGCTGGAAAAGCAAGTAAAGCCAAAGACTGTTTGTTGTTGTTGTTGTTGTTGTTGGGGTTTGACAAAGACAACGTGAAACCACATAATGGTCAGAGATTATTCACCGTACATGATAAACAGGCGTAGGGACAGCAGCTTCATCTGTGAATCACATCCTGTCCTTTCTCACAGACCTTCTTTGGTCACACAAATACATGTAATATTTGGATGAAACCAGAATATTAAAGACAGACTGGAGCTTCAGTTCTTCCAGATCACTTTAATGCCTGATCCAACTGGACGAAAAATATAGTAACATGCATTAAAATATCATAAAATACTAGCTTAGCCACAGTTGTTTGAGATACACATTAAAATAACCTGCTAAATGCACTTTATTAACTGAATTTGTGTGAAGGTGTCGTCAGTCGCTCGTCAGTATCCTACGGTATGGACGAAGCAAGAGAGAAAGTCAAGTGTCTGTAGTGAATTAAATTAAATAGTTTAGTTCCTCCAGTGAATTCACTCATAAAGTCATGTTCTAACACTAATCAGAACAGCAGAAGAGCCGATCACTTATCATTAAGGAAAATAACATTTGATCAGTTATCATTCTCTGTTAAAGCAACACACACACACACAGATGTTCTGTCCACATGTGTGTTTACATCTGTCTGTTTTCATGGACTGACCGTGTCTATATCGTATCTAAGCGAGATTTATTGTTATAGAATAATTCACACACAGGACAATTCCCATTGTTTTGCAAAAACATAAAAACAGACAAGTTAAAAACATTCAATTACAGTTAAAACGCAATCAATAAAACATAAATATCAATCAATTAAAATGAAGTAAAAGAGAATAGTGTAGATAGAACACTTTCAGTTGAATGTACAGTTAAATAGAAGCATTTTCAGACTGGATTCAAACACTGTCAGAGTTTAGACTGTTCCACAGTGTAGTTCAGGGGTGCTCAATCCTGGTCCTCGACAGTTACTGTCCTGCATGTTGTAGATGTTTCCCTCTTCCAACACAGTCTTCTGCAGATGGATGAGAGCTTTATCATTTGAATCAGGTGTGTTGGAAGAGGGATACATCTAAAACATGCAGGATAGAAGCTCTCAAGGACCAGGTTTAAGCACCCCTGGTTTAGGCTTTTTTCAGAGTTTAGACTGATCCCCAGTTTTCCTCATGGAACTGAAACGCAGCTTCACCGTGTTTAGTCCTGACTCTGCGCTCCAAGACATAGACCAGTCCCTGAGGTTCTGAGGGTCCCAGATGGTTCATATGGTCAGACCATGTCCCAGATGGACTGTGTTTTGTGCAGTTGTTGTTGTTGTTGTTGTGTGATTAAACTGCTGTTTCACTTCCCTTTATCTGTTTTATTTTCATTCTTTTATCTTGTTTCTAAACTGTCTTTTTTTTTTTAAATCATGTGTTTTTAGGCAGTTTATTGTCAGGGCTTTTTTTACTGCTGTTAATACAGGTCATTAATGTCCACCATACAATAAACAAACAAACTATTTGAATTTATCAACTTTAATCTGAGTTTAAACACTGGTTTTATTCACATTAAATCAACTTTATATGATGTTCAGCTCAAATCTGAACCTTTTAAAACTTCATAAAGTAATTAAAATATGTATTTTCCTTCTGAGGCCAGACTACAAACACACACACATTTTAATGTCAGAACAGTTAAAGCAGAAGGTCAAAGGTCAGAACAGTTAAAAGAATGTTAACAGAATTTTTACATTTATTACAATTGGTAAGTTGTATTTTTTTTTTTTTTTACTTCAGTAAAGGAGTATTTTTCCAGAGTATTTTTTGTCAGTCTAGTAGCTGTACTTCTACTGAAGTACAGAATGTGAGTACTTTTACCACCTCTGCTCAGTAGAACTCATATCCTTGCGCAGTTTTATTGGTTTCATTGTTGAGTTTATTTAAAGTAGCAACACATTGTCCGGTTTAATTTTTTTTTTTTAAGTTTTCCAGCACGGACTAGAAGTTGCTGTGGAGCAGAAATGACAACACACTTTGACTTCCAGTTCTAAAAATGAAGGTGATAGAGGACTGAAGTTTACGGAAGAGCACAGACCACCGATGGTGAGAATAAAGTAGAAGGTGAAACACAAACACACACGAACTAGAGGAGGAACAAGAACATATGAAGATTATTTAACAATTAAAACTTTCACTCAATTTTGCCTAAATTTCTTAATAAAGTCAATTGAATGAAAATATTGAGATGAAAACTGGGATATTGGAGACGGATCCTGTTAAATGATGCAATCGATCAGGGGTGTCAAACTCATTTTAGTTCAGGTGTAATATGGGGTATAAATAATTGGATAAAAATGTATAAAATAATGTCAATGTCAAAAATGTCTGTGTTTTTGAGTAAAAAAAAAAAAGCTAAATTCTCCACGAAAAATGATAATATCTACAAACTATACCTGAACATAACACTAACAAATATGAGCAACCTGTAAATTCTTCAGAAAAATAAGAACGGAGGGTCACAGAACTTTCAGATTGGTACCAAACGATGAGTAATGAAGATTTCTACAATTCTCATAATTGGTGTGATCACCTACGACCAATAGTTTTTGAGATCTCTGGAGGTCAAAGGTGACATGTTGCAAAAATTCACTTGTGTAAGCATAGACATATCACACTATAACTTCATCAATACTGGATATATTATCATAATATTACATGCACTGACACATATATACATATAACAAAATTATTAATATTGCCAAAGGTCAAGGTCGCATTTAGCAGAAAGGTCAAAATCACATGAATGACTAATTCAAGGACAGGTTGTCATAGAAACTTGAGATTGGCACAAAATAGGGACGAGATTAGGCATTCTCTGAATACTTGTTTTATTTAATTATTTAATGTGGAGTTCATTTTTTGGGGGGGGGGTTGTGTGTGGATGAACTCATTTTATTTTTTTATGGATCAGCTGGTGTTTGTTGTTTG
The DNA here is from genome assembly GCA_020466265.1 of Siphamia tubifer. Taxonomy (NCBI): domain Eukaryota; kingdom Metazoa; phylum Chordata; class Actinopteri; order Kurtiformes; family Apogonidae; genus Siphamia; species Siphamia tubifer. The sequence goes on from CM035805.1 coordinate 33,358,271, forward strand.
TATTTATAGATCAGCTGGTGTAAATGTCAGATGAACACTGAACGTTCTAATAATGAATTCTCAGCTTGTTCCTGTAGAACATTCACACTCACAGACTCATTTACAGGACGTTCTGTGGGAATAAAACTGTTCTAACGTCTCTGCAGGATTCTCCACACTCTTGGATTTGTCAGCCCCCCCCCCCTCCCGCTCTATCGACTTGCCACAGCAGCCGCCATGTTGGGTTACATAAACCTCAAACTGGACTGTGCAGCAGCGTTTGATGTCTGAATCTAGTCTGATTGGACGTGCAGAGGGAAGGGGCGTGGCCTCGCCTGGGCCGTTTACATAACCAAACTGAACGGACCTTTGACTTTTCAATTACAAGCCTCATCTTCAATTCATCTTCAGTGTCCTTCGGCCCCACAGGAAGTTCATCTGCAGGCTTTTATTGTGAAGGTACAACACACTGGTGCAGGAGGAGTTATGGAACTGAAATTTTACATTGCGGTAAATGGAGAACACAATTGATCCAGAATCCAGGATCTTTTCCAGATCACCACTAAAATCGAATCATGTGTTCCTTGTGACACCTTCAACATGTCAGGAAATTTTCATCAAGATCCGTCCATAACTTTTATCTTGCTAAATAACAGACAGACAAACAAACTCTGGCAAAAAACATAACCTCCTTGGTGGAGAAAAAAAAAATCTAAATTATGAGATAAAAAGGTCAAAGTTATGCGATGAAACATCAAAATTATGAGATAAAAAGGTCAAAGTTATGTGAAAAGTCACAATCATGAGATAAAAAAGTCAAAGTTATGCGATAAAAAGGTCAAAGTTATGAGATGAAACATCAAAATTATGAGATAAAAAGGTCAAAGTTATGCGAAAAGTCACAATCATGACATAAAAAAGTCAAAGTTATGCGATAAAAAGGTCAAAGTTATGAGATAAAAAGTGAAAGTTATGAGATAAAAAGTCAAAGTCATGACATAAAAAGTCACTATATCACAGCCAGAATTAACCACATATAAGGCGCACTATTGCGAGATATATTATTACAGCTGTTAAGTGAGCTGCCAGTCACTCATCAAACACTCAAATGTCACTGTCTACTTTCAGACTTCAATGCATGAAAAGCAGGAAACGTTGAAGGTGAATCAGACATTAATTCAGTAAATTACAGACCTTGTAACTCGTATGAATGCCTCGTAATAACAGCCTCAGTCACAACCGGACTTACTGTGACCGCAACAATGACAAAAATGTCTATGAATTCCTGGGGGGACTGAAGTTGTTAGCGGCGTGTAGCACAGTTGTGATGTTGGGATAGAGACCTGTTGAAAGTCCATAACTGTTACATTCTGGACATTGGTATGTCTTGTTTTGTGGTTTTCTGTCTGTTTTCCTGTTATTTCTGTCTGTGAGTGTCTGGTTACTTTGTCATGTGGGTTTGTGTTCACCTTTCACCTACTTTTCCTCCTGGTAAAGGTGTGTGTCTCCGCCCATTAATTAATCCCAATGTGTCTCACCTGTTTAGTGGCCTATTTAAGCTCCTCCTCTTTCATTGTCCCTCTTCACCACATGTGTGTTCTGTGTCTTGTCTTGGTTTTTGTCTGCCCCTTGTCTGTTGAGTTGCATGTCAGTCTTTGTCTGTTGCTGGTTCTGGATTCTGGACCTGACCACAAGCCTGTCTAAGCCCCATCGGTACCTCCACAGATTCTGGAAACCGGGTTTGATCTCCTCCTCTTCTCTGGTAACTAGTGATGAGGCCTCATGAAAAGAGTTGACACTATGACGAACTGTGTTGATACTGAGTCACTAAATACTGACACCTGCTGGACATTAAAAAGCCCTACTGGTAACCATGGTGACAGACTCAACTGACACTGATTTGATGACAGTGTTTCCCAACCTTTTTGAGCCACAGCACAGTTGGTTTCTTGTGGCTTAATGCTGGTTGGGGAAACACTGACCTAGTTCATACAATAATATAACTTAAGTCATTGTATTTTATGTTCATTTAAATTTAAAACATATGTTCAATATATGTGAACATGTATCATAAAGTGAATGAAGATGCTTGTGGACTGGGGTTTTGTTTAACAACTTTTTTTCTTGTATGTTTTTTCCAATGTTTTGATTTAGAGTCTGTTGTGCTTTTTTGTGTGAGCTGTGGAAAATACCCACTCACACATCTCACTTGTAGAAATAATCTAAATAGTAAACGGAGTCACCTTGAATTCAGATGGATCAAGTATAAACTGTTTTCATCATATTCCTCTCAAATAACTTAATTTCTGATACAAGATCAAATTTATCCCACGCAGTGGAAACTTCTTTGGCTGCTTCATAATTCTTCATGATAATGAGCCACAAAAGATCAGAGATTCTTTTGGCAGATTCATCCCGTTGCGCTTCCTTAGAAACACAGTTTGGCATCAGAGTCCGTTCGCTGTATCGTAACTTTGTTGAGCGATCCGCGCACCGACATGGGATTTTGCTCTATGAGCTTGACGCATGCGCCGACGCATCTGTGTCGCTGGACCCATCACTACAGGTAACTCCTTTTGGATTCTCTTTAAATACTATAAATTAAGTCTGCTCTGCTGGTTCTGACCCTGCTCTGTACCCTGACCACCATTCTGCCTTGTCCCCCAGATGTAGCTCAGATCACTTTACATCTAGCAGTCATCGTCACAGCAGTTCTACGCTCATAATTTATTAAAATAAAGTTGTTAAAAGTGAGTCCTGGTTTGAGTCTTGCATCTGGGTCCATGCTGTTCCTGATCTTGTCAATAACGGCTGCAGTCGGATCAGGGGGCATGACTTGTGCAATACTTGGAGCAAAGTCGGAAAGAGCAAAGAAATTAATTTAATATCTTGTTGTAATGGTGTGAAACTGTGTACTTAAATCCACCATAGTACTGGAGAGTCACACTCCAAATTTTGGATCATTTGTTGGAGTTGTGTGTCCACACCTCAGGGTCCAGATACATGTACAGAAAGTCCCGTTAGTTATATGCGCACATGCGCTATTTTTTTTATATATATATTTTTTAACTCTTATAGAATTGTTTTTTTTTTTTAGGATTTAAATTGTCATCTATATAAAAGCACTTTTTTTTTTTTTTTTTTTTTTTTTTTTTTAAACCTGCATGTACCTTATTTCTTGTTTGCCTGACTGGAAGAAACACAAGTATTCCAATGTGCCTATGCTGTATAGTACTTGTGTAAATGGCAATAGGTCTATTCTGTTAGATGTTCCACAGACAAATAGGACAAACTACAGACACGGATTTGTTGAATTATAGATAGATTGGGATAAACAGGTTTTGTAAATCGTTCTTGTAGGTATACTGAGTGAGATTAAATGAATTTAAAATTTTCAGTCCTTCTTGAACAAATGTTTTGTGGGGTTTTTTGAAAAATATTTGGAACAAAATGCATACATTGCGTAATGCGGGGGAAAAATATTCTAAAATGTGTGGGGACAGTTTATTAAAAGGCTAAACTAGAAGCTAAATAATCTCAGTTTCATCGTCTGTTCATAAACACTCAGTTGTCATTAGTGTTGGTTTGTGCATCTGTTCATTAATTATGGTTCATATTTCTCTGTATAATGTGAATAAATGATTCCTTCATTTCTAACAAACATCTGCTTCACAGGTGGGAACACAAGGACCTGCTGGTGCTACGGTAACGCAATCTACACAACTGAGAACACACACCATTAAAGGAAAGTCAACAGCATATGTACAGCAGCCAATGCTAACCATTGTGACCTTTGACCTCCAGTCAACAAGAAGCCAATAAAAGGAATAGACTCGGTTATTAAAGGTGCACAGGCTATGTATGACACACACACACACACACACACACACACACACACACACACACACACTCTCTCTTACAGTCAGATGAACACTGTTAAATTTCCAGCTGCAGTAAAATGTTTTATGAAGGGGAGTCTGTTAAAGCAGGTTTAAAAAGAATGATTATGTTTATGAGGAAGAGGAGGTAGAAGAAAGAGGAAGAACGGCAAGATCTTGCCTTTACAAAAACAGAACTCGGGAATGAAATAATATATCATCCAGACACAGAAATTAACTTAATCACATACATCTGTTTATTTCGTTCTTCCTCAGATCCTCTTACTTTTTAGAAACTCTCAGAATTTATTTACTTCTTACAGCTTTCCTCTCTTTTCTTTCTCCTTTTCTCTCTACCACCCCTCCCTCTCTCTCCTCACTCTTTCTCTTTCCTCTGTTCTCTCTCTGTACCCCCCTCTCCATGTTTGTTTCTATGTATTCGGTGACCTTTGACCCCACCGTGCCCACAGGATGTTTCAAACTTAAATGACTGGATTTGACCTGAATCTATTCTTCACACACTCTAACATGTAGAGCGACAAATACATGACAAGGTTAAAGACAAGTAAAAGTGTGGATGACGAACAGATGTTATAACAAGAGGTGTGTGTGTGTGTGTGTGTGTGTGTACCAGAGCACTTATTAAAAGTAGTTGTAGACCGTAAAGAGCATTTAAATCTACAACAGATATTTGATTCATGGTTATAGAATGAAAAATATTGATAAAATGACAGAAGAAAAAAAAATTGTAAACAAAATGCGTTCGCTTTAAAAAAAAAAAATCAATAAACATATGTCCAATGGAAAAGGTGGTGAAAAATTACTATCATTATTTTAATTATATACATGGTTTCTACAGAATTATTCTTATCTTTTTTTTTCAGTTGGATGAAAATAAATGGTTTCAATTTGATTCCACATTATTTTCCATTTACTATAGATTTAATTTACTCTTTTAATGACACTGTCTTGCTACGCTTCACTTGTAATAAAATCCCTCATGTGAATAATAATTTTATATTTAACCTAGTTATGTCAAACAGCCTGTGCAATGTTTCCAAAACCCAAAAGGAAAACACAAATTTATTTCCATTTCAATCTGCACTCACTGATAGTTTTGGACATTTAATTAATCAAGAAAATGAGTAACGGATCAAATTAATTGATGTCATTTGTCAGCCTTTGTTTGTAGACCTGAACTGAGGAAATGGGTTTTTATATGTGAAAATACAACTTTAATAGCAGATGTAAAAGCACCTCTGTAAATTGCATTCAGTAGATATTTCTCTCCTTTATATGTATTTCATTATACTGCTTTATTAGTGTTTTAGAACTTATTTTACCTCAGATATTTGGTTTTTACAGAGGTGGAAGTAACTAAGAAGTATTTCCTTCACTGTACTTTAGCACAGTTTTTAGGTATCTGTACTTTAGTATTTTTTTTTTAGTAATTTTTTTTTACTTTTACTCCCTACATTGTTTATATAAGTATCTGTACTTTATACTCTTTCTATTCTCAGAATAGACTCATTACTTTTTGAAACTAGATGAATGTGACCGTATGGGAAAAATCAGAAATTGTGACTTACTATATCATAATTTAGACTTTTTTTCATAATTATCCATTTATGATCTGATAATTATGCCTTTTTTTTCTCATGCAAATACAAATTTGTCAGATGGAAGAAGTGGTCAAAAATACGTCATTGCTACATAATTATGTCGGACATTATCAACTGAACAAAGGAAACGGCTCGAATACAAAGCATCCCCGCTCAGCAACAACTGAACTCCTAGAAGAACTAGAAAATGTATAACTTTTCTCACAGTGACGCCTCTATCATGATGAAACACTGCATTTTTATTTTTTTTTTATGATTGAAAGCAGTGGGAAAATGACAGGAGTGGACTGTCCACTGTGGTAGAGGTTTTCTAGTTAATGTCTGAGTTTTACAGTGTCTTGTGTCTGCTGGTTAATTATGTCTAACATTGGTGGGGTGAGATTATTGTAGTGTGTGTGTGTGGAGACCTATCATGCTGTAACTCAATGAATACTTAAGATGTCGCCATAGAACTTACATGGGCATATGCATAAGATGCAACGATCCATTTGAGAAAAGGTCAAGGTCACAATTAACTAAAAGGTCAAAATCACATAGGTTATAACTCAAGAACGGAGGGTCACAGAACTTTCAGATAGGTAACAAATGATGTGGAATGAAGATTTTTTTTTAAATTCTCCATTTACCGCAATGTAAAATTTCAAACTGATCTCTTCTGGATCACCACCAAAGTTTAATAATTTCTTCCTTGTGACACTCCCAACAAATCCTGAAAACGTTATCGAAATCCGTTAACTTTTTTGCGTAATCCTTCTGACAAACAAATGGACTCAAATTTAATACCTCCTTGGCCGAGGGAGGTCTGCCTTGGTGGAGGTTTGTGCTTTTATCATTATTATTAATGTATTTTCTCTCTAGTACCAATACTTTTACTTGAGTATAATTGTTGCCTCCTCTTAAACCTCTGTATAGAGGTCGGTATAAAATGTTTTTATTTTGATGTTCAGACCTGAACAGTGAATTAATATGTAAAAACGTTAATTTAACTTTCAGAACCAACTGTGATGTAATTTTATACAACTGGTCCAAGTGTCACTACAATGACAGTGGGGTGGGGTGGGGGGGCTCTTCCTGCACTAAGTGTTGAAGTGACAGGAACGTCATGAATTATTGACCATAGAAGGAATTCTAAGATCCCATCACTTATTCATCCATCTGTACAGTACCTGTCCATAACTGAGTGGGGGTGGGGGGGGGGGCAGATGAAGTATTCGGATGATAACGGTAGGAAGCTGATCTTCATCTTCCCCTAAAATGTCATAAATTAAAAGGTTTAAATGAAATGTTTGCTTATGTTAAAGGGTCTATTGGTTTTTCATTATTGTTATATTGATCAGCACTATTATGGAATACATTGTGTGTTGGTTCTGTGGTAAAAAGACCCTGTGTCTCCTGTTGGTGCTGTTTTTAAAGTGCAGAAACGGTGGGTGCGACATGATATATTCATCAGGTTAAAAAAAAAAAACAGCCCTTACTCAAAAGACACTCGTAGTATTTACTGTTTTATTTGAATAAAAGTTCAACACTTCTTTGTTCCAGTTCATAGAAAAGATGCCTACTTTATGAAAGGGTCAGTGTGGGGGTAGGGGTTAGAGGTTAAAGATCAGTCTGGGGTCAGAGTTCGGGGTCGGGTCATGGTCAAGGGTCACAGAGCATTTTATAGAAATGGAACGGAGGCAGAATTTACAGAAAAATAAAGACATTTTATGATGTAAGATGATACTGAGCTTCTACCGTCTCAAAAAGCAGCAGCGACACTGGCCACAGCGTTTCCCTTCCACTGGGTCTGCAGTTGGATCCAGAACGGTTCAGATATGGACCAATGGAACAAACAGGACCTACTGGACTGATTCAACACAACTAACCAGTGTGTCTGAACAGACACGTACTGTCACATGTGAAACCTGCTACAAACGCCACCAGAACTGCCATGTTTATTCTCACTCCCAGGGTTGTGAGGACAAAATGGTGTCATTTTTGTTCTTACAGCCCCCGTTTGTTGTTCTCGCAGCTTGTTCTCGACACATTATCCGCCTGAGAATTCTTCTTCTGTAGTGTCTAAGAACTATTATCCGATTGGTCAGAAATTTTAAAGTGTAAATAATGGAATAAGAGTATGGACATGAGTACGCTGTGTGAAAACGTGCTCCGACCGCTAGCACCGGTGTTCCCCAGGGATGTGTCTCTGTCCACTGTTTTTGTCTCATTATGACGCTCCTGGAAGTTCCAAACAACCATAACTCTAACCTTAACAACATCAGATGAAGATATGCTCAGAAATATAACCCACCACCATCTCATTTTCATACTCTTATTTACGTTCGTTTGCTTTGGGTTCAGTTGCATTTCCTTGAGCAAAATCAAATAAAAAATGGGAGTGTTTCAAATCCACACTCTGGTATGCCTTTGACCAAGCATAAATGTGACGACTTTCAATGCTACAGCATGTTGAAACTCTCATGTGATTCAGTTACAGGGCTGTGATCATGAAGCCCAAAGGGTTAAAGTAGAAAAATAGGAGGAAAACGGGGCAATAAAGATGAATATGTAAATAAATGAAAATTACCAAATGAGATTAAAAGCAGAGTTTATCTAAACATGATGCCACCAGTGTTAACATTCCTCTTGTGTTAGTTTTCTGTTTCCGTCTCTTATGCTAATAGAGCTGGGTGATTATATGATCGCGATGAATTTCAGGTTGATTACGGTGATCAGCTGTGAGCCTCGATCAAACATGGTGGAAACGAGCATTGAAGCATAATTAGTTCTGCTAATGCACAGATACGCATGAAACAGGCGCTACACTGGTGGAACTTGTGGGGGCGCTGTAGCTCGCATTTGGACGGGAACAGACGAAGAAGATCAATAAGTCAGAAAACGGACAACAAATGACAAAGTGGAGCTGAGGTCAATGAAAGCCATGACTGAGTTATTCTCTAAAGAGGACGATATCATTGAGAAAAAAGGTGACTGGACATCGGTTGTGTGGCAGTGGTTTAGCGACTGTAAAAGTGACGTAGGGCAAATCAACTTGGACTACAGGGTATGTTGGCGGTCGGTGCCATCGAAATCAGGCAACACAATTATTTTTTATTTAATCACTAAGGGCGTATTCACATAGTAAAGTTCGGACCAGAACCTTTTTTTTGCCTTTTTACACTGTACTTATCCGGACTTTATTCACAGTCTTCATTCACACTGTATTGAATCAAGTGGACCAACGGACTTTAGAACGTCATGTCGTCAGTGCGTGTACAGCGTGCGTCTCTCTATACTTGACCCTGATTGGTTAGTAGATGAGCGCGCTACACTGTTGCAGGAAATGCTCCCAGATAATGGACCCAGTTACTAGTTTCATAATTTTTGCCCTATTTTGGCAATGTTGCCAACTCTCGTACCAGTGTTCCCACCAACGGCTTGTCTCCAATTCAGTCTTTATAGTATCATCCGACCAAATTTCAATGAAATACCTGGTTTCCTCGTCTCCCCATGTATTGCCGCGACTCCTGCTTGGATGTTGACTAGATTCCGCGCATGTGACTGTAATGTAATTGGTCCGATAGTCCAGACTTTCCTAAACAGACATTTCACACTGTGCACCAGCGAACCTTGGTCCGGACCGCGACTACCTCCTCAGCTCGGACCAAAGACTCAGTCTTTAGTCCGGACCAAGGTTTGGGGGAGGTTTCACACTTGTCAATAAGGTTCGAACTTTCCTGGAAAGTCCGGATTTTCTGAGTGCAGTGTGGATAGGCCCTTAAAGAAATATCATCCGAGTGATTATGGAGAAAATATGAAAATGTGAGTGGAACCTGTAAAGTCTGACAGTTCAGACACTACTGGAGGCACCACATGACCAAAGCAGCGTCTATTGTTTGATATTTAGCAGCCATTACACGATATGAGCATCATTCCAAGAGAAAGAAAACAATCATACATGTGATTGTTTGGTTTTTTTTGTCTAGTAAAAGACATAATGCCATTAAACACAGAGGCAGATGGCTTTAAGCATTTAATGAAAGTGTTGCATCCGAGGTACGAAATCGCCGGCAGAAATATTACTAATATTTATATTGTTAAATGTTTCTTAATGTTATATTTTATATTGAATCTATATATTTATATGTATAGCATAACGTGAAAAACAATGTTTACATACCAGGCACCTTCATTATCTGCAAAGGATGATGTTAATTTTGTATGCTCTATACCTCAAAAACCAAAAGACGCAAGTATTGCACTATTTTATATTTTAAAAATGTTTTGCATTTAGTGAAAATGTATATTTGCTGTATTTATTTCATATCAATAAAAAAAATCTAACTAATCTCTAGTTGCTGTATTTTTCAGTACAGATGGTAGTTTAAAAACAATACTTTAAAAAGTCATGATAATAAACGAGATAGTATAGTATAAGAATTTTTTTTTTTTCTCCCATATCGCCCAGCCCTATATGCTAATAGATGAGTTTTAATCCACATCTTAAATCTGCTGTATAAGATACTACCTACCATCTAATGTGTTTCTCACCTCTTAGTTTCCTTGTTAAACTTCCTTATCCATTAAAATAGTGGTTTAATATTTTTGATGTGGGTCTCTGGGTCTTTTTTTTTTTTTTTTTTTGTCAGTTTCCTCCTGGATCTGTCCGCTGAGTCACCACCTCTAAACTTCACTGACCTTCTGTGTTTTCCGTTTCTGTGCAGGTAAACTGGATAAAAAGGCTAAATAAGGATCCACTAAAGTTCACATGATTGTAAGAGGATCTGTGTGTTTGCTGAACAGAACACTGAGGATTACAGTTTTAGCTCTAATCTTATTTTTATTTTATTTTTTATAACTGGATCCAAAATTACCCTCAGAATACAAACATCAGAATTTCAACCTCAGCATTTCATCACTTAAATAAATAAATACATTTACATTGGCAGAACCAAACGCACAATGAAAATGATTCGATGGTTCATCATTTCAAAGACCTACATATTTTTTATTTTTAGTCCATTTTAAGGACTAAAGGCATTGACCATATACCACAAATGGAGGGAATAGACTCAAACTACTTAATCTACTACTTTGACTCAGTTTGCAGAGTGGGTCATCCACTAACTGAATGGTTGGTGGTTCAAATCCCACTCCGTCCTAGTCTGTCCATTGTGTTCTTGGGCAAGACACTTCACTTTCCTTGTCTCACTCACACTGCTGTATGAATGTTTGGTGGTAGTCAGAGTAGTAGGTGCAAAATGGCTGCCACACTTCTGCCAGTCTGCCCCAGGGCAACTGTGGCTATGTACGTAGTTTACCACCATCAGAGGGTGCATGTGAGAGTGAATGAATAATTGGTTACTAATGTGAAGCACTGTGAGTGGCCAAAAAAGTGCCATATAAATCCAATCCATTATCATTCAGCGACAGACCTATTGGATATTTAAACTGGAACAGTACTCTGAGAGCGCAGACTTCTGCCAAGCTGTGATTATCCCATAAAATAAAGACATTTTAAATTTATAGAAGATGAGTGCCTTGGCATTTTGCCTTTTTTAACTATATTATATTGTTGAAATAGAGGTTCCTGGCAGTCAAAAAGCCTCGATGTAAAACACAAGTTTTATGTAGTTCATTAATGCATTTAAAACTTCAACTGGGTCAGTACCGACATTAACACAAGAGGAAGGTTAATGACATTGTTCTCACCGTCTTATCATTACTTTGAATTATCTTCACTAAAGGGTTTATGTTTTTGCTGGAGTTTGTCAGTTTGTCTGTCTGTTAGTTAGCAAGATAACTTAAAAGGTTATGACCAGATCTTGATGAAAATTTCATGACGTGTTGTTTTTTTTTTTGGGGGGGGGGGGGGTGATAAAAATTATTTTTTGCTGATCCAGAAGAGATCCTGGAATCACGATCACTTGGAAATGTATTCTCCATTTATCACAATGGAACATTTCAAAGTGATCCAGAATCCAGGGTCTCTCTTCACCCCACATGGGTGACGCCACTGACCACATGACGTGTAGTAGACCGGCTTTTTCTGAGTCGCTCATTTCTGTGGGTTTTTTTTTTTTTTTTATGAATAGAAAATCCAGCTAGTGGAGGTGACACAGCATGTATTGGTAACTTGGGGTAACCTATCAGATTCCAAAAGGAGTGTGGAAAAGTGGTTTTCAGTGGAATTTCACCTTTATATTTATTAGCTAATCTGGATGAAGTTGCGATTGCGACTTCATCCGTCTGTCAGCATCCGTCGGTGTCTCCAATTCACTAAAATCGCTTCTCCTCCCTCAATTCTCATCGGATTTCAATTGTGATTTTAAGATCTATTGAATGACTCCCTTTTGTTGATAGCAAGACATCACAGCTGTGAGGTCTGGATGAGCACATACATTGGCACTATCTTTATTATTAGAAAATAAAATAAAAACTCTACCGTAACACCTCTACTACTATAACAAAAAGAGTTCTAGTAACAGATATGAATGGGATGCCATGTCCTTAAACGCATCATAAATTACACTGTCTGTAAATGATGCTAATACACAGTGGGCGACAGTTTGCATCTTAAATAAGAACATTTGCATTAAACACAATGTTTTATCAGCGCCTTAATCATCTGTTGTGGAAATTATACAGGAAATGAGAATCGGTGTTAAAGCAATTTTTCATGCAATAAGAAACAGAAATGACCTACAAAGAGAGAATATATTATACAAATATTCTGAATAGTTCTCTAATAGTCCCTGTTACAGCCATGACTGTGTTCTATTTACAGAAATACATGCATTCAAACCTAATCTGCTCATAACACCCTATAAGGCACGTTACACAACATGTAATTAATCCTACAAGACATATCTCATCCATGCCCAAGGCCAATTCCTGGGTTATTTAAAGGGTTACGTGTGAAGCCTAAGCAGTTTGTGTTCTGTACGCTGAGGTTTCTGCAGTGTTTTAAGGTTGTCTGACAGACATGGGTTCATTTATGAAGATGATTCATTTATAAAAGAGCATTATAAGCAAACTATTGTATTTTTTCACTCTATATAACCTTAAAAATGTTGTCAATAAAGGGCATGAGAGTAGTTACGATGTTGTCGTTGGTGGGGACAATTCAATGACTTCCTCGCGAGAGACGGCAACAATAAATAAATAAATAAGAACACAGCTAAAAGAATGAAAATAACATTTTATTAAGCCATTAAGTCCAGTGCATCCATTCAAACGCTGGACTGGAGTCAAAACAATGTCACCTTCTGATTTACTGCCTAATGTCACAGCTACATTTACTAATAGAGAACAGATAGAGGGGGAGTGAAGACAGGGGCAGGTCTGCTGATTTAAAGCACCCCTCCCAACACTCTCTCACACACACACACACACACACACACACGTTTCTTCCTATTGGTCCTCCTTATCTATCTGCTCCCTCCTTGGAAACGAGCAAAAAGACACAACAATGGAAAAACAGGAATCTGTCTGTAACGCTGCGTTTCCATTGATGATGATACTGACTTTACAGTACCTGGTCGTCATGGTGATGGTACTGACTTTACAGTACCTGGTCGTCATGGTGATGGTACTGACTTTACAGTACCTGGTCGTCATGGTGATAGCACTGACTTTACAGTACCTGGTGGTAATAATAATAATAATAATATAACATATTTAACTAAAATAAGGTCAGGAGTTTATATGAATGTATTTGTTTTATATTTCAGATTTAATTGTCATTATTTATTGTGTATTCAGTACATAGTACCCCTGGGTTTCATCCTAGTACCCGGGGAGTTTCTGGGCGTACCCTACATGAGAAGACTGCCAAAGGGAATTGTTCCTACAGCTGGGGGAGGGGCTTTAACCTCTGATATTTAAGGTAGTCTTTTGGAAAACTTGATTGAATTTAAGGTGGAAGAAAGTTTCAATCATAGAAGAGAATATTTTTGGGATTTAAAAAAATTTCTATTACCTACCAGAGTTCAGTTTAATTTATTGAATTGATGGAGATGCATAGGGTGAAGGGAGGAATGGCATGGGGTTGTTTTCTTTTATTTATATTTTTCCTCTGTTATGTAGAAAACTCCAAAATATGTATATTTCTGTCACCACATGCTCTATATGTTTGTGGAACTGCATCTGAGGCTTCATTCTGTATTCACAGTACACCAGTAGGTTCTGCCCCCCCCCCCCCCCACACACACACACACACACACACACACACACACACACACACGAAATCACCCAGGGGTGCATGTATTCCCACACAGCTATTCCACATGACGTGTGTTTGGCCAAAAGGCTGTAAAGATTCACTGTTTGACACATAAAACACGACAGGTAGAACTGGAGGAGCCTGTAAAAAAACCATAAACCAGCGGGATCACATTCACTGGAGGAGGGGTGTGTGTGTGTGTGTGTGTGTGGGGGGGGGTGTTACAGATGAACATCCCAGCAACAATCACCCAAGCAATCAGCTCTGCACAGACCTCGGAAACATGTGTGGAATGACAAACTGAAGCTGGATGTTTTATGGTGTCGTCAATATGGGTGTGAGTACAGAGGACCAAAGCTGCTATAATTAAAAATATATAAAGAAATGGACAAACTGACATAAAAATGACTTAATAAATACATATCTGTACCATTTATTTATGTATTTTGTCCTTTTTATATTATTTTTCCTGCTTTCATTTAATTCCCTGCATTTGTTTTCTTGATAAATTAATTTCCTGATCATTTATTTGTCTATTTTTGTCCTTATATTTTTCCTTTGTTCCTGAAAAATATAAATAAAGTGGCTCTTTTAGGAAGGAACTGAAAACATCTTTTTAGGCAGGTGTTTAGTCCCCTTTTATTGTGATTTTCAAGTGTCTCACATTTGATTTTATTGTTCTGCTTGTGTCTTAGTTTGTGTTAATTATTATTTTGTTTTTTGATTAATTTTTGTTGGTTTTTATTTATCACTTTGGCAGTTTTTCTTCACTTTGTTGCGTATCTTTGTTTTTCTACATTTATTTTTGATTTTATTTCTTTTTTTCTTCACTTTTGTTATGATTGTGTCTTACTTTGTTTGTTATTTTGTTGTTTTCTGATTAATTTTAGTTGTTTTTTTTATCACTTTGGCAGGTTTTCTTCATTTTGTTGCCTATTTTAGTTTGTGTGTGACTGTGGAGCTGCTAAAATGTCAGCAGTTAAAGGGTTAAATAATAAAATGGGTATTTGGGGGTAATGTAGACAAAAATGTACCGGTGACATATTTCGATCTTTATATAATTTTCATGTTTCTTTGGATGCAGAAGTTTTACTCTCACACTTCCTTTAATGTAATAGATATCCTGTAAAATATGAGATGTCATTAAATCAGTCGTTATAGAAGTGATTAAGTGACACCCAGAGGAAAAGGAAAACCTCTGACATAAAAACATCCAATTACACATCTAATGTTCTCCTGTGAAGCGCTGCGCCAATGGAAAAATAATAATAAACTGTTCTTACATTACTAGTGAGGATAACAAATTAAAAGCAGGAACAATTACATCATTTATTTGATTTGTTTCATTATCTTTTTAATCTGCATTTTTGGATGTAACTGAATGCAACAATTTTCTTTTATGCAGAATTATTTAGAGAAACAGAGTAGTTTAAGCTTTATAATTTTTTAAATAAAATTTAATACCAATGTTTAGTTTCAGAAAAAGCATGGAATTATTTTTCTCATATTGGATAAAAAATTATAATAAAAGATATCAAGTGCAGTGATTATTAAAATTCCTGTTTCTGGTTTGTGAATCATGAATATAAAGTAAAATGACCTTCAGTTTTATGTCCTTCCTAAACTTTGACAGAATTTCTTGATGTCATTTTCAGTTTCACATTTATCCAACCGTCAGTATTCTCTAAAATATTCTGGAATCATTTTTATCCTGAATGTTATTATTTAAAAAGCATTTGAAAAGGACTGTAATTTAAATAAATGAATAAATGTAAATGTCATCCAAGTGATTATGGAGAAAGTATGAAAATGTGAGTGGAATCTGTAAATGTAAATATAAGGTTAAAGTGAAAAATTCCACAGTGCGTTGGTTTCATGACACACACACAAAACAAATCTTGAAATAAGCCGCCAAAAATAATTAAGAAAAATTATATTTATGGCAAAAAATGTGATAAAATTCTTTAAGCAAATGAAATATAAATTGTTGAATTAAACAAAATAATCTTGAATTCAGCTATATATATATATATATATATATATATATATATATATATATATATATATATATATATATATATATATATTGTGAAAACTACCACAGTGTGTGTGTTTATATGTTTGTGACTTTGACCCAGACACTCTTTAATTTTTGCTCTTCTATAAAGCATCTTTACAGGCATTTTTCAGAATAAAAGCCTGTGTGGTGTGTTATGTTTGCATCAGTGAAGCACAAAGTCAGTGTTTTCATCTGCTGGGATGGATATGAATGCAGCCTCTGCTCCACATTAACCTCGGTGTGTTCAGGAAAACACACAAACACAGACTGAGCATGTGCAAACACCAGCACACTGAGGGTCAAAGGTCACTGCTGGGGTTTGGCCTGTTTGTTCTTGTCTGCTGCTGTGGAGGAGGTTCAGGAGGAGCAGGGGGAAGAGGAGGAGGAAGAGTAGGAGGAGGCTCAGGAAGAGGAGAAGCTGGAGGAGATGAGGGAGGTTCAGGAGAAACCGGAGAAAGTTTAGGAGGAAGAGGAGGAGCTGGAGGGATGGGGAGGTTTAGGTGGAGCAGGAGGAGGTTCAGATTCAGATTTTTTTTGCTTAATTCAATATTTTATTATTTTGTTTGTTGTTTTACATTGGACTAGTTCAGATGTTTTATGATAAAGTGTTTACTTGAAAATTGGGGGAAAAAAGCCTTGAAAAATCTGCAGCACATAAATCATTAATTAATTAATCAATTAATTAAATAAATGAAAACAACATGCTTTTATTGTGAAAGTGAATGCTAAGGATGGTGTAAAGCTCGTCTGTAATGGCAGCATCAGTGGTTCTGTGGTGAAAATGATCCGTCTGAGGATCGATCTGAACCTGAGGCGTCGTGTCTCCATGAACCAACACAAACCTTTGTTTACTCAAATATCACTTTTCAGGACTAAAAACACTGCACGTATTCTTAGACATGTGACATTTTCTACATCTCCTCCCAGAGTGGATTCAACCTGAAGGTAAAGTCTCTGTTTTTGGTCAACCCCACCCCACCCCCGATCGTCTCCCAGAACGACGGCAGCACCAGGGAATGTGTCTGTGAAATGTGGTTCCACAAATGTAAAATCATAAAGGGTTTTAGCATCACTTTTTGTAAATGAATAAATAAATAACTTCAGTAGTGTCATTTGGAAGCTCATGTTCTCTTACTGTCAGAGAAAATAAAAATAGGAGGGGAAAAAAATCTAAATTTAGTAGCTTTGGTTTGTGAACAAAAGAGATTTATGACACTTATGTTGACCTGCGTCAGTTAAAAACCAGGTTTAGCTGGATTAAAGCACGAAAAATACACTAAAAACAATAAAAATACACTAAAACCACACTAAAGACACACTAAAAAATACATTAAACACACTGAAAACATAAATAATAGTAAAAACACATTACCGTTTCTTTTAATTATTGCATAAACACTAAAAAAAATCACATCATTATCGACACCTTACACTCAGGGAGTAAAACATTTTCATGTCTATAAACTAAAGTAAGACTCCGATTTTTTGCAGAAAAATCCACAGTGGTTTGAAAAACATGAAACACACTTTAAATACTGAAGCAGATGATGATGATGATGATGATGATGATGATGATGCATCCTATCAAATAAATGAAACTGTGGATCAACTGTTAAAACACACGAGTGGTTTTAGAGGAGAAACAACCAGGAGGTGAGTTAAAGCAAAATGGAAGAGGAAGAGGAGGAAAAGGAATATGAAGAGGATGAAGGAAAATATGAAGAAAGGAGGAAGAAGAAGAAAGGAAGAGAACGAGGAAGAGGAGTACAAAGAGAAAGAAGAGGAGGAAGAAGAATATGAAGAAAGGAAGAGGAAGAGGATTAAGAAAAATATGAAGAAAGGAAGAAGAATATGAAGAAAGGATGAAGGAAAATATGAAGAGAGGAAGGGGAGGAAGAAGAGTGAGTGTGATGGATCAGTGGTTGGTTCATAACATGGTTCTATCTAATGTTTTATATGTTGGTCTTTTAAAAGTAATAAAGTGGTGAAACAAATGTTTCCAGGGACAAACTCCGCCCACTAACACACATGATTGGCTCTTTCTCTTATCATTATGAAAACACATTTCTGCTGATTGTGACCTTTGACCAAAATTTAATAGGATCTATTCTGGACCAACTCACACATTTCTACAACCAATCAATGTAATTTTTAGGATGACGTAGTTAGAGCGCCTGAAAGTTCACGGAGGAGTCCAGTGATAATTAGGAATGACTAAACAAAATGGTGGATTATGGAGCTTAATGACTGTTGTCACTTCTGTAAAAAAAATATTTAAAGATGGCTGACGTTTTGTCACATTCTTCACTCGTCTTTGATAAAACAATCTCCACCTGTTGTTTTTCTTTTTCTATGGTTGTTTCTCTCTGAATCGTTGCACCGTCACATTGTTACGCCCGCCCTCTGACTCTATACTTCACCATGATTGGTCGACCAGTTTCAGGGAAATTAGTTAAAAGTTAGTTTGAGTGTAACTAGACTACTACGGTAGCACATTAGATTTGCTGCCATTAGGGGCGTCTAGCACGGCTATGCTAGGACCAACAGTGGGTGTTCAGGTATTGTGGTTTATGGAAATTAGGCTTTTTTTTATGTTAATTAAAAAAAAATTTCCTCAGTGGAATGAAAACGTAAACATGCAGTTGTACATGGCACCACTAATAAAAGTACAAACAAGTGAATCAGCAAATGTAATTTAGAAGACGAGCCTGTAGGCTAATGATACTTAGCATTTTATTTGTATGTTTAGTGGTAATTCTCGTCAACAATCAACAAAAGTATAAACTGCTGAGTTCATAGATGGAGGATGGAAACGGGACACACGTAGAATTAATATCTACTAATAAATTTACTGACATCTATGTGTTTGTAAAGTCAAGATTTAGCAATATGATGCTAACACTAGCACAGACAGTCCAGACTACAGAGTGAGTGTTAGTTCAGATAAATACATACATTTACACTAATCCTTCTTTTTTTACGATGACTTTGAGATACCAGCTACCATTTCAGTTCTTCTATATTGTGCTTCTCCATTGAATCATATTCAAATGAAGCTCCCAGGACATCGTTTTTATCCAGTATTATTTGTGCTACAGCAGATATCAACCATTGTAATGTGTTTGTTTGTGCAAACATTCTGGAAACTCATAGCTCATGAATATTAATGAACAAATGTTGATGTCATTGGAGATCAGTGTTTTTGTAACATTATGGTCTGATTCCCATTTCATTCTAGACTAATGTAAACCTGCCTTTAGGCCTTCATTCAACAACAGATGAATTAATCTAAATGTGTTCCCTTCATAAAGAAATCTTTCTATATCAGTCATCACGGGTAGAGTCATTTTAGGACCTAAATTAGCTCTCAGAAAGGATTTTAGTTGGAGGTAACAAAAAAAAACTTAATTAGACAAGATATATTTCCTCTTTAAGTGTTCAAGTGGCACGAAGAGTCCTTTATGTAGGCAGTCCTCCAAGTATTGGATTCCCTTATGATGCCATATGTCTAGAATCTTATTGTCCAGAGTCATTGATATGACCTATTGACACACTAAAAACACACCAAAAACACACTGAAAACACACAAAAACACACTAAAAACACACTGAAAACACACAAAAACACACTAAAAACACACTAAAAACACACTGAAAACACACAAAAACACACTAAAAACACACTGAAAAGACACTAAAAACACACTGAAAACACACAAAAACACACTAAAACACACCAAAAACACACTGAAAACACACAAAAACACACCAAAACACACTAAAAACACACTGAAAACACACAAAAACACACTAAAAACACACTGAAAAGACACTAAAAACACACTGAAAACACACAAAAACACACCAAAAAATGCACTAAATACACACTAAAACACACTGAAAGCAGCAGAAACACACTAAACCACCAGAACACTGTCTTTATGTCCATCATAAATGGTTGAAACAGAAAGTGTTGGTGGTTTCAGATGTGAAGCTGCAGCTCCTCATGGGCATCGTGAGCAGCCATTTTGTTCCTGTATTTGTGTTGGCATGCAGAGTCACTGACAATGTTGTCCTGAACTTTAACTCCACCTACACCTACACTTCCACCTTCACCTTCCCCTTTACCTCCACCTCCACCTCTACCTTAAAACACTCAGTCCATTTACAGTTACATCTAAGTCCAGTTAGTGTCAATAATGGAGCTAAGGCCTGAACTGGAGTTTATGAACAGTCTGAGTTTACATGTACAGCAGGAGAATCCAGTTATTATTGGACTCCCAGACACTAGGTGGCGCTACACACCCTTTCACGTTAGTATTCTTCCGGTTGGTACCATAGATGAAGAACAATCTGTAAACAAAACGTGGCAGATTTATAGCAGACATAGTAGGACAACAACACCCAGAGAAGATATAGACCACAACCATGAAGATATAGACCACAGTCATGAAGATATGGACCATAACCATGAAGATATAGACCACAACCATGAAGATATGGACCATAACCATGAAGATATAGACCACAGTCATGAAGATATGGACCATAACCATGAAGATATAGACCACAACCATGAAGATATGGACCACAACCATGAAGATATGGACCATAACCATGAAGATATAGACCACAACCATGAAGATATAGACCACAGTCATGAAGATATGGACCATAACCATGAAGATATAGACCACAACCATGAAGATATAGACCACAGTCATGAAGATATAGACCACAACCATGAAGATATGGACCATAACCATGAAGATATAGACCATAACCATGAAGATATAGACCACAGTCATGAAGATATGGACCATAACCATGAAGATATAGACCACAACCATGAAGATATAGACCACAGCCTTGAAGATATAGACCACAACCATGAAGATATAGACCATAACCATGAAGATAAAGACCACAACCATGAAGATATAGACCACAGTCATGAAGATATAGACCACAGCCTTGAAGATATAGACCACAACCATGAAGATATAGACCATAACCATGAAGATAAAGACCACAACCATGAAGATATAGACCACAACCATGAAGATATAGACCATAACCATGAAGATATAGACCACAACCATGAAGATATAAACCACAACCATGAAGATATAGACCACAACCATGCAGTCCATCTTCAAAATGGTCAAACCACTAATAAGTGTGACTGAGGTGAACCCCTAGGCATGAAAGGGAAGTTGTTGTTTTAAATATTTTTCCCTTTCTTTTTAATAAATGCATTTTCTTTTCTTTTTTTTTTATTTTAGATGTCAAAAAGTATTTGTGGCTGCCAGTGTTTTCTTTTCCGTGGAAACCGGGTTCAAATGACTCTTTGGGTGTTAAAACGTTAGATCTATTGTCTATAAATGAGTTTTTATATCTGACTGAAAAGTTCCTCTGTAGGTGATAGTGTCTTATATATTATTCTATTTTTATATTTGGACTAAAATGAGACACACACGCCTGTTTTAGACGTAGACTGGATCATGTCATGTGGGTCAAACAGTTGCAGTTGTATAAAGAGGACAGACCAGACCTGTACCTGCACCAGAACACGCATTGTGCAGCGGGCCGCCTCAGCGCTCCCCCAGCATCCATCTTTTTTCAGAGCAGAACCTCCACACGGCCCCCACCGAACCAACAATGGCCGTCGTGTTCTGGGAAACAATCAGCGGATGGTGATGGTGACGGTGTAGTGAGTCACCATTTATGCAGCGCTGCCTCTACACAGTGTGTCTGTGTGTGCAGTATACCCCTGAACCCCCCACCCCATACCCATCCCTCTTTGCCTCTCTCTCTCCCTCTCTGCAGTCCAAACAGTGCAGCCGCATAAGGCGATATGCTATAGCGGTCATGGCAACTGGAGCGTCCTGTTGGCCACAAACACTACAGGCGACAAACTGACACAGTGACGAACGCCACAGTGACGAACGCCATGGTGATGAACACCACATAATGAACATACAGCTGTCAGCATCTGCACAGGAATGTGTTCACATCTGCCCCAAGACGGAAGTCCATTGTGTGAAGGTCACTGTTTATAATCACACGACAAAGGAAAAGAACATTCCCAGGAAAAATACCGAGCTTTTTTTACAGTCAAAACTATATTCCTCAAGAAGAGTATATTTAGGTCTATATTAGGTAAAATTCAGTCTATATTGAGTAAATATTGGTCTATAGTGATTAAATATAGGTCTTTAGTGTGCAAATTTGGGTTTATATTAAATACCTTTCACTCTGCATTAATATTTGTCTATATTGAGTAAATATGAGTCTGTAGTAGGTAAATCTGGCTTTAAATTAAGTACATTTGGCTCTATAGTAAATAAATTTGTCTCTATATTGTGTACATTTGGGTCTATGTTGAATAAATCGGGGCCTATATTGATTAAATATGAGTCGATAGTAAATAAATGTAGCTCTGTATTGAGTAAAGATATGTCTATATTGAATACATTTCAATTTATATTAAGTATGTGTATCTATATTGGGTAAATGTGTCTATATTGAAGAAATTTGGCTCTGTATTGAATAAATATGCCTCTATCTATAGGGAGTAAATATGGGTCTATATTGAATAAATGTAGCTCTATAGTGACTAAATGTGGTTCTATATTGAGTACATTTCAGTCTATTTTTAATAAAGTTGGCTCTATAGTGAGTAAATGTGACTCTGTAGTGAATAAATATGGGTTTATATTGAATAGATTTAGCTCTATATTGAGTTACTATGCTCTATCCAGAGAGTAACTGTTACTCCATTGATAAAGAGACCCAATATTATCAGAGTAGAGTACATTTTTCTTCAATTAGAGTAATTTTTTCCCCTTGTGGATCCAAGAACTGGAGTCAGAACTGGAATCAGAAAAAGAGTCACTCATTCAGTCCCCAAGAAAAAACATCTGTTAGTGAACATCAGTAAAGTACTACTGCTATGGACAGACAGAAGGATGGATGATGTAGAAAACTAAAACAAAACAGGGGGTTTGAAATATTTGAGACTATATTTTTACTATATATATATATATATATATATATATATATATATATATATATATATATATATATATATAGTTTGTCTAATGCAAGAAGCTCATATACACCAGCGTTTTTTTAATTCATTGTTGTAACTGTCACTGTCACCAAGAGATTTTTGCAGTGTGAGCAGAGCTACAGTTGATAAACGATAACATTAGGCCTGTTTACATGAGAGATTTTATTCCTGTTTAACAACAATTGAAAGTGAATTCTGCTTTAAGATGACCATGTAAACGCCAAATTTCAGTTGAAAATGTTAATTCCGAATGAAAGTTAATTCCGAATAATGTCACTGGTTTATTCCGATGTTAATTCCGAATAAGATAATTCTTGTCACATGTAAATGGTTGATTCCACTTTAACGTTATTCCTGTCATTCTGTGCATGCTCCTGGTCTATCAGCATTAGTGTAGGAAATATCCCGAGATGGCTCTACGAAGCAAGCGTTGGAGTCACGTGACTGTTTGCATCAAAACTCCACCTCATTTAAAGAATAGATAAAAAAAACACATAATGGACAAAATATTCACCAAAATGACTTCAGTAACACTACAACAGTCTGGTTCTGCAGCTGAAAATGTGTCTGAAATGTTCCCACTATCCCATAATACCAGGAGTGTTTGCATGGAAAATCCACCTCATTTAAAGGATGGATTAAAAAACACACACACACACACACACACACACACACACACATAATGGACAAAATGATTTCAGTTCCATGGTTTTTTTCAACACTGCAACAGCACATTTGACTATTTTAGACATATATTTTAGTTTATCTTTTCATTATTCTATTATCAGCCTTAGATTTTAATAGATTTCAACACATTAATTAATTTATTTGTTATTTAAATCTATAGCTTGGTTCATAATAATTTCATTCTATCTCTGTGATTGAATGATAATAAAACTTCATTTAAATCCTTGAGTCTGCTTCTGCAGCTGAAAATGCCATCCCATAATACCAGGACTGTTTGCATCAAAACTCGACCTCATTTAAAGGACATGGGAACACACACACACACACACACACACACACACACACACACACACACATACATACACACACACACACACAATGATTTCAGTTTGGTGTTTGGTTGAACACTGCAATAGTCTGGTTCTGCAGCTGAAAATGTTCCCACCATCCCATAATACTAGGAGTGTTGAGCTCACGTTCTCTTTCTGCATCACCGACGCAGCACTGGAGGAGAAGCTTTTGGTACCGAATTAGCACAATTAGCACACGAGCCATTGTGCGCCATGCGTAATTGACAGACGACATGCGCGCGCGGGACTCATTGACAGCGTTGATGATGATGATGATGTGCGTCGCCGCGGAGACGCATGGTTGGATGGATGGATGGATGGATGGATGGATGTGCGTGAATGGGTGGAGGCGGGGTGGGGGGTGTGTGGGGTGGTTGGGTGTCATAGTGCGGGTTTCACCGCGGTCCTCCCCGGCGCTCTCCTTCTCCTTCTCACCCCCT
This sequence comes from Siphamia tubifer, assembly GCA_020466265.1. NCBI lineage: Eukaryota > Metazoa > Chordata > Actinopteri > Kurtiformes > Apogonidae > Siphamia > Siphamia tubifer. Next base: position 33,382,563 of record CM035805.1, read on the forward strand.
CATTTACAGCCCCCCTCCCTCTCCTTCTCCCTCTCACCCCCTCCCACTTTTGCACGTCCCTAAATAATACAATAAAATATCATATTTTCCTCTTTTTTTCTCTTCAACAATCCGTGTCTTAATCACATCAAAAGTGTGGAGACACTGCGTAAAAAAATAAAGGGAAAAAAATTAAGAAGAAAGCGACGCATTCGTGGAGCTGGATCATACCCCCCCCCCACCACCACCACCACCACCCCCACTCCTCCTCCCCCCTCCCTCCTGTTTATATCGGCTATACCCTCCCTCCCACCGACTTCACCGTGGCGCAGTTTACTATTACATGACACCCTCTCAATCAGATCACATCCACTGCAATCTTGACCGAACCCACCCTGGTTAGCCCACATTAGCCCACATCAGTCCAGATGAGCCCGTCTTTTTCCTCCTGAGTGCACCCCTTCCTCCTCCTCCCCCCTTGCCCACTTCCACAGCATGGACATGGGTGCGACACATGAATTCACGAATCCCAATCTTGCTGCGACATCAACACTCCACCTGCTGCGTAAATAAAACCAGCTCTGAAGGAGAACCTGGACGTCTCTCACACACACTCACACACACATTAACACCCCCCTCCCCCCTTAAAAATCTCTGCCCACTCAAAATAAACCAAAAGTAGCCTCTGTAAACCGATAATCAGACTTAATTCAATCCGAATGTTCATTTAAAAAACCCGTGTCTCTGTCCAAGGTGCTGAAAACGCCCACAGTCAAACAGACGCATTGTAGCGCATCCATCCATCCATTCATCCATTCATCCATCTATTCATCCATCCATCCACTGCGCGTTCACTTTTACCCCCCAGGAGGTCACGCTTTTTACCCCCCCCCTCCCCGACCTCTAAAATAACACACTAAAACAGTCCAATCATGTCTGTTCGCATCAGTGCCATTGAAGGATGACAGCAGAAACAGCAATCACGTTTGAAAAAAATAACATACAATTTAACAAATAACATCACATTTGGCGCTAAAAGAGACGAATAGAAAATATTATGGGATAGAAATGGAGCCCAAAGTGGACGGAAATGCGCGTCCTGTTCTTACCTGTGCCTGGTGTGGGTGCCCCGCAGTCAGTATGGGAGGAAATGTCTGCGTATTTCAACAGGGAACCGAGACCAGCAGACTCTCTCTCTCTCTCTCTCTCTCTCTCTCTCTCTCTCTCTCTTTCTCTCTCTCTCTCTCTCTCTCTCTCTCTCTCTCTCTCTCTCTCTCTCTGTATGTCTGTGATGCTGCAAAGGCACTGCGCGTCGGCTGATTCCTCCTCAGCTCTTCTTCAATGAGGGGAGGGAGAGAGGGAAAAAAAGCAGCACAGTGCAGCTCTCTCCTCAAAGATGGCGGACACTTTTGACGTCAGCAACAGCTTTTTATAGATATCTGTCAAAGAGAGAAAGAGGTAGAGAGAGAGAGAGAGAGAGAGAGAGAGAGTAAAAAAAAAGTCTGTTATAATGGCCAGCTGCATGGACAACAACAACAACAACAGAATATTTCAGATTATTTAGGAATTGTTGCCCATGTCACCCTGCAGATGTGATGTAGATAATACCTGGTGGAAGCATATCAGCCATGTGTTAAAACAGGCCCACGGATTCACAGTTTGCAGGATGATCCTATTTGCTAGATCTGGGTTTAATCCTCTAATTAATTCATCATTCTTGCTGTTATTTGGTTGAATCATTTGTCTGTGTTAAGTCCAAATCACAGCTGCAGCAACAGAACAAAGTCACAAAATTATCAATAAAGTGCTGACACAACGAAAATGTCGAAGTAACACCCATAATGTTATTGACATTCAACACTGAAGAGTTAAGTGTTGAGACATAACTTTTCCAGTGTTAAACCTACTTAACACTACATGTTCATAAATAAATTACTCCAAAGAGTGTTGATTTTTAACTATATGAAAACACAATTTAAGTTTATTCTTACACAGGTTATGCGTGAATTTAGAAAAAAAGAGTTTAAAATTTAAATTTTTTAAAACATTTAAAAATGTCCAACTTCTCACTCAGTTTGAGTGCAGAGGTTAGTGGGCAGAGCTTTTCAGAGTCATTTTTTAACACTGGAATGTATCTTACTTTCATCTGTATTGAATTCACTCTGAGATAATCATTTTTGTTTAACCCTGAATATATGACACTAACAGAGTAAAATCTTTGTTAACTCCACTTATTTTCACCAACCCTGGGAGTTATCTTAAATATTTTTCTGTCCATTCTGAAAGAATTAAAATACTTCAATACTGCATTTTTTTACACTGGGAAATGTACTGTGTATATCTGCACTGAACATGTTTTCATAAGCTGAGTGATGCCTTAGCCAAAGGGTTAGCACAATCCCCAACTGGTGGATGCGTTGCATTAATGTGGTATTTTAAGATGGAAACACTTTAGTGAAAAGAAAACTCAGTCAAAACACTTTATGTCAGTCGGCTGTTCTGTCTCAGAGGTTTTGTTCTCAAATTTCCCACAAAATACATAAAAATACACTAAGAAAAATTATACAAAACATGCTAAAATCCATTAAAATTCACAGAAAATGAATGAACACACAAACAGTGATGAGAAATCCACCAAGGTCATGTTCAAAATCTCTTCTAAAATACAGAAAAAACACCAAAAAAAAATTGATAAAATATCCAAAACATATATGCAAAAATCTGAAAAAAAAAAATGCTATTCAACACCATTTGACAGAGAAACAAATTCAATATCGCCTTAGAAATATCGGCCCACAGGGCAACAAAAATTACACTACTATTTTTCACTTTATGCCTAAGTGCATTTAGAAAATTCAACTAATTGTTCAAGACAGAATGTTTGACAAAAATGACCATCAAAAGCAATAAATAAATAAATAAATAAAATCAGTTCAGTTACTGCAGCACCAATAGACATAAACAACCTGACAGATCAATACTGGACCAGACACATGTTTTATGACTCTGCATTCAAATACATGCAGGACTGTGTTTGTATACGAGCACAACTGTATGTATTCAGGTTATATACAGCAAAAATACATTCAGGTTATACATCTATTAAAATGAATGAATGAATGAATTATTATATATATATATATATATATATATATATATATTACAAACACATGTACATGTACACGTACACACTGCTCAGTCAGTATACAGACATACAGAAACAGTCAAATTGTAAATTAGGTTTGAGAATGACAGGGTAATTCATGATCACACTCTACAAAGCCCATGGTTACCATGGTTACACAGCATTTGCTTATCTATGACAGAAGAATCACACAACCATTAATCACATAAAATGAACAGGAGTTATGTAATTATGTAATTATGACTTTCAGTTCGACTGAACTTCAGCTCAGATGAAATAACACACACACACACACACACACACACACACACACACACTGACTGTAACAACCTATTAAATGTGGAAGCCTCAGCTTTTTCACTGTTGAACAAAGTAAGACACAACATTTTTGTTCATTTTGTTGCTCATTGTTTATTTTTCTATATTTCACTTTTTTATTTTATAATTTTTTTCTTTAATTTTGCTCCATTGGTGTCTTAATTTCTTCCTGTTATTAATTATTTTGTTAGTTTATTATTCATTTTTGTTCATTTTATTGATGATTTTAGCCATTTTTGTTAATTTTGTTGTGTATTTTAATTATTTTTACCATGGAACTACTAAAGTTTCAGGAGTTAAAAGGTTAAACTGAATCATGTGGAAGACGTAAATATCTAAAACATGTAGGACACTGGCCCTCAAGGACTGGATTTGGACACCCCTGATAAACATGCAGGATAGTGGTACCTAAGGGACCAGGGTTGGGAACCACTGGTTTAGGGGTAGGGGTGTCTGAATTGACGTTAAGACAGAGGGTAGGGGGAAGGGGAAGGGCTTTATACCCCTTAAAATGAAGATTTTCCAGAGGCAGACTCCAAATAAAGGGGTTCAAGAAATTTCCCAGAATTACAATGTGTATAATTTTAAAAATGAAAAAAAAACGAAAAAAGTACACAAATGTAGTATTTTTGCTGTAATTAACAGTTTTTAAGTTGTGATAACTGTTGTATTGCATAAAGTTTGACATTGTCACAATGTGTAATGGCAATTTTCTCCACAAAACCCCACCCCTCTGGCTCCTCCTTTTTCTTTGGCCCCTCGCACCCCTCTGGCTCCTCCTCTTCTTCGGAGCCCTCCAACCCCTCCGGCTCCTCCTCTTCCTCTGGCCCCTCCCACCCCTCTGGCTCCTCCTCTTCCTCTGGCCCCTCCCACCCCTCTGGCTCCTCCTCTTCCTCTGGCCCCTCCCATGCTTCTGGCTCCTCCTCTTCCTCTGGCCCCTCCCATGCTTCTGGCTCCTCCTCTTCCTCTGGCACCTCCCATCCCTCTCGTTCCTCCTCTTCCTCTGGCCCCTCCCACCCCTCTGCCTCCTCCTCTTACTCTGTAACAAATGTGTCTTGAATTGAACCTGTCCTCTAAATTAATGATAATGATAACTTTGCATGAAAAATCCATTTGGAGAGAGAGAGATAATGTGTGTGTGTGTGTGTGTGTGTTCGTGTGTGTGTGTGTGTGTGTGTGTGTGTGTGTGTGTGTGTGTGCATAGACAAAGTGCAGATAATGAACGTAGCTCATTCATTTATTCATCTGTCAAACGTTCTCCCCCGCAGTGGAACCACCTGCATTACGAACAAGAGCCACTAATGTTTCATCAGATTAATCACAATCAAAACACTTTGTCGGTCGACTGTTCTGTCTCTTGGACTCAAATTTCCCACAAAACACACAAATATATACTAAGAAACATGAAACGGTAAAAAAAAAAAAAAAAACATGAATAAAGATCACACCAAAAAGTGCAGAAAAATTCTAAACATATTCAAAAACTCTTGTAAAATACAGAAAAAAACACCAAAACATATGTTATTATTATTATTATTATTATTATTATTATTATTATTATTATTATTATTATTATTATTATTATTATTATTATTATTATTATTATTATTATTATTATTATTATCACACATCATATTTTATAAATGTTTTTTTTAATCATCATCATAATCTAATAATAGTGAAGGAAATAAACTAATACTCAAGTCATTATTAACAAGTTGTAAAATAATTATATTCCCTTATTTCCAAAAGCCTAGTATTTTTTTGCAGTTCACCACATTTTGACCTAAATATTACTATTAATAGAATAAAATGTTACTAAAATAAACTGTAAATTCCTCAGTAATGTACTCAGTTATAGGTTAAAGGCTGTAAATATACACATAAATAATGCATCTAATACTGTGTTTGGATTATATTTATATATTTTTGTATATGCAGAGTGACTCAGCATGATGTGGAGAGAAAAAAAAGTAGCAGTGGATGATCCTGGTGTTTTTCCAGGTCAGTTTTAACAGAGTCAGTGTTTAAGGAGTTTTAATCTTTTCCTTCAGACAGACTGAGGACGTGGAATGAGCTGATGTTTTTAGGAGCAGGTTATCAGGTGTCTGAACCTGCATTTGTCAGCATCTTACTGGAAACTTCCCTCTGCTGCTTCTCCTTCACACCTTCTCCTCTGCAGAACAGTTCCACATTAATGAAAGTTTAACACTTAAACACCCAGAACATCCAAAAAACAACAACACACATCTACTGATCTAGAACCAGAGGTGGTCAAAGTACTGACATTCTGTACTTAAGTAGAAGTCCAAGCGAGGAAACTAGTGGTGTACGGTATATATCACACTATATTATAGGAGTAATCATGTTGACATTGGTGGGGACATACAGTAATTTGACGACTTCCTTGAGAGAGACAACAACAAAATAAATAAATAAATCAGAACACGGCTAAAATAAATAAAATAACATCTCATTTTGTTTTTGTCAACAAAAATTAAGACATTTTAGGAATGATTTTTTTTATTTTTTAACCCACATTTTCTGTATTTTATTGGTCATCTATAACTGCATTATATATTTAATTCTAGTTATCGTCACAAGACCCACATTTACGTCTAGTTTTGTCTCATTATTGTCAGATGATAAAGGTTCGTTCATGACAATATTTAGTCACTATAAGGCGAACTGTCAATGAATGGTTTATTTTTTAGATTCTTCATATATAAGGTGAACTGGATTATAAAGACAGACAGACAGACAGACATATAATAGAAGTACTTTATTAATCCCACAATTGGGGCATGTTTTTTTTAAATTCAGGATTATCTAATTTGAATAAAATCATTTGGATTTAAGGCTATTTCCTTAGTGTTTAGATGGAAATGTTAATGGTTAAAGGTTTCCATGGAAACGGGTGTATTGCACTGGACATCTGAATGTCTAATGGAAGAAAATGACAGTGTCCACTTCCTGTATTGCTTTCGTTTCAACTATCAACAAGTTAGACCAGAGACTTTACGTGATGTTTGACTTTATTTTTGTGATAATTATGAAGCAGCAGCTCGACTGAATCAACCATAGGATTTAACAAACTAATACCAGCAGCACAGAATATGTGCGTCATCAACGTGAAATATGTGCGTCATGGCGACGAGACCAGGAGCATGTGCAGAATGACAGGAATAATGATAAAGAGGAATTAACTGTTTCTATGCCAAATGAAATACTTATTATTATTATTATTATTATTATTATTATTATTATTATTATTATTATTATTATTATTATTATTATTATTATTATTATTATTATTATTATTATTATTATTATTATTCAAACTAAAAATATGATTAAAAGAAATTCAAATAAGATAAAAACCTGGATCAAACCCTTGTCCTTTTGATTTTGTTTTTTGTTCATTTTCATCTATTAAAGCTTCTTGTGTGTGTGTGTGTGTGTATGTGTGTGTGAACAGAGCTAAAAAGTGTGAAGGGAGAGAGGGGTGAGAGAAGAGAAGGATGAGAGAAGAGAGGGGTGACATGTACAGAAAGAGGACAGGAGGAGAGATGAAGGCAGTGAGGATGAGTGTGGAGGGGGAGCAGAGGGGGAGCAGAGGGGGAGCAGAGGGTGAGCAGAGGGGGAGCAGAGGGGGAGCAGAGGGGGAGCAGAGGGGGAGCAGAGGGGGAGCAGAGGGGGAGGGGCCTGCAGCAGCAGGAGCCTTACTGTGACTCAGCACTAAAATTCTCTCTCTCTCTCTCTCTCTCTCCCTCTCTCTCTCTCTCTCTCTCTCTCTGTTGTACAGTAAATGTTAGCTCTGATGTGATAAGCTAATGCTAATGGGTCAGTAACTATTTTAAATGAAGTTCTCATTATAAAACCTCACAACAGCAGGAAAAATAACAGCACCCCGACGCTGACGGCAGAGTTCCACCCCAAAGGGAAATATTTTTTGATAGTCACACGTGAGCAATACATTAACCCGCTTATTCTGCAGGTTATCACAGTTTATTACTGGTACTAATCTAACAGACTGGATAAAATATTCGTTACAACGTAAGTGGCCGAACTACCTGCGGAGTGATATGGTACTGTGAATCTGAAATGACAAAACTCGTTGGCATTGACGCAGCGGGTGGTTATCAAAAACAAAAATCTACCTGCAGAATGCTGGCAACATCCATTGAAAGTGAATAGGAGCTGTTGCAACATTCTAGAGGGCCGTAGAATAAACTGCTTTAACCACAGTAATATGTCATTACCCAGTTACCTACTTTTGTTCAGTCAGATGTTACCCTAGCAGAGCTTTGGGGACTTACTATACCATTAACACTGTTTTTGGCATTTGTTGATAAAAACACACAGACACACTGTGGGATTGATTTTTATTATTTATTGAATGACTCCCTTTTATTGATAGCAAGACATCACAGCTGTGAGGTCTGGATGAGCACAGGGCCTTTGGCCTTATTTTAAAATCTGTGTTTGGGGTCGGGAGGAACAGAGTCTGCTAATGCTAATGCCTGTGTCTGTAGTGACCACTTCATCAAAGGTATGTTCCAAAGCTAACTTTTTTTGGGAATGTTCTATATATCATTAGGTTGTGGTTAAATGTTCATTTACGCTGTTGTAATATGGTTTACTTAGACACATAACGATGCGTTGCATGTTTGTTTGCATTAGTCGCTACTGCTAGAAGCTAGAAGGAATGAATGTAAACAAACATGCAATACTTCTTGACGTTGCATCTTTACAAATAAAACACCCTGGTGAAGACCAAACGATAATTATCGCTGAGCCTTTTGATTGTGGACCCACCCACTGACAAAAATGTTCTGTTCCTCCAAACTTCTGTACATGTTCATCTGCTGCTGGTGTAAAAGGACGTCTGCAGGACCTGGTAGTTAGTAATATCCACAGCAGAGATTGTTGGAAAATCTTTGGGTTCTGTGGAAAACTCATTAATTTTCACAAGATAAGGGACATGTCCAATAAATGTTTTAACTAACTGTATGTATCTGTGTTTCGACACTGGATCTAAGTCCATACAATGAGCACAACCTCTTTAATGGTTCCTGCCCTCCAGCTGAAATTGCAACATCATCATAGTCACATGATTGAAACCTACCTATTGCAGAATAACTGTCCAGTGTCCTCCCATCCTCGAGAGACTCTACTCCTAGGTCGTACTTGCTAAGTCCGAACTGCCAAGTACGTAAGTCCAAACCTGGCGAACTTAGTGTTGAGAAATTACCTTTGACCTTGAGTAACCTTGAAAGGTCAAACCCACAGTTTCAAATTTTGAGAGAGAGATGTCCATTAAGAGCTAAAATGTTTGTGAGGAGACGGGGTTTGTTGAGTGCCATGACCTTTGAGCTTGAATGTATGTCATTGGATTCCAGGAGCCTTGTTCTTTCATTACAAAAAAAACCAAAACTATATTCTGCTGCCTTTGTTTGTATGTTTTTGGGGTTATTTTGTAAATTCACCGTCCTCTCAGTTGCATAGTTTGTTTTATATGGAGGCGCTGAACTGTGAGTGAATCCACATCCACACAGAAGAACAGCTTTAGTGTCATCAGCCCACTGGGGAGAGTGATATTCAATCTGATAATTGAGGTATTGATAGACCAGGAGTGAGTGGCGACATTGATAAGTGTGGGACTGAAGCTCTGGTATCCGATAGTAAGGCTGGTTGTCAGAGGCAGCATTGATCTGCATCGACCCTAAGCTCCAGCAGCTCCCTGGCCTCCTGCTCCTCTGTTTTATCCACCGCTTTTAAATCTACTCCTAACATTTGGTTCCCATCCACACTTTTATTTTGGTCTGTTTTATACAAGTTATACTTTTCACTTTACGTTCCCACTTCTCTATCTGCAGGTTTAACCCTGAAAATCCAGAGGGTAAGAAAATATTGTTTTCTTTACAATTTATCACAATACTGTATTAAAAAGTACTCTATCGATATAAATAGAAAAAGTCCTCAAACATAAGACTGAACAGAGAAGAAAACTTCCTCAAACTCACCACTGAGCAGACTAAAAATATTCCTTCAGCACAAAGTAGCAAAAGTCCTTGAACGCAACACAAGTCCTCAAATGCAACACTAAACAGAAAAAGTCCTTGAACGCAGCAGAAGCACTGGCCTAGAATGTAACGTCCCTCCTGGCGAGCTAACAGGACAGAGCACATTACAGCCGACTGAACTACAAATGTGTGTGTGTGTGTGTGTGTGTGTGTGTGTGTGTATGTCCCATATGTGAACATCTAAAAATGCTCATAAATGTGTTTTTTTGTGAATGTTTGAACAGCTGAGATTGTCTTTGTGCATGACTCAGACTGAAATGCCCAGTGAACAGCAAAATACAGACGAACCAATGAGCTCCATGTCAGAAAAATAAATACATAAATAAAAAACATACAGTTGAGTGTCTTTAGTAGCGTTTTTGAAAATTAGGAAATTAACACCAGCATTAGGGCCTTATTCTTATTCTTATTCTTATTCTTATTCTTATTCTTATTCTTATTCTTATTCTTATTCTTATTCTTATTCTTATTCTTATTCTTATTCTTATTCTTATTCTTATTCTTATTCTTATTCTTATTCTTATTCTTATTCTTATTCTTATTCTTATTCTTATTCTTATTTGCCTGAGCATTTATTTTGATTTGCAGTAAGAGATGAAATTTGTATTAATCATTTGGTGCAAATTCTGTTTTATTTGCAAATATTTGAACATTTCATTTCATTATTTATTATATTATATTATTGCATTGTGATATTAAGCTTGCCATTTTTATGCTTCATTACTTAATTTTTCCCATATATACTATATATATATATATATATATATATATATATATATATATATATATATATATATATATATATATATATATATATATATATATATATATATATATATATATATATTATGCTGTCAAATGCTGTCCTCTTTCCTCTTCATCATGCAGTGCTCCCCCAGGGTTAGGATCAACACTTCTCCCCCCAGGTCTCTCTCCCTTTCATCTCCCCCCTACCACCACCCCCCAGTGTTCCCCAGTGGGCGTGGCCAGAGTCGTCCAGGTCACAGTCCCACTTAGCCAATCAAAGACTCTCACCAGGATCACATGTTTGGTTTGAAGTCACATCCTCTGCTGTTCTCCTCTGGGTGATGCTTCACATGTTGGATATTATGGGATGTATACAGTTCATGTACATGTGGATGTGTGCATCTGTGTGTGTGTGTGTGTGTGTACGTGTGTGTACGTGTGTGTGTTTGTGTATGTCTGTCGTGTTTTTACGTGTGTGTGTGTGACGCTCACTCTGCTGTGTGCATGCTAATATTTCACCTCAGCAGATTGAATGCTAGATTAGCTCCCAGTGTCTTGCACCTGCCTGTTGCTATGGAAACTGGGTATCCTCTCTGCGTCACCTGTGCCCATGTTTGGTCTGCTTTCCTGCTCCTTCCTCTGAGCCTCACCCCCCCCCCCTCTCTCTCTGTAGTTCACATCAGACAAACTGAAACGCAAACACATAAATAAACCCACAGCAGCCGTTAGGCTTTAGCCAAAACACACATACAGACCATAATAAGTGTGAGCTTCAGTTATGTAAGAATGAACCAAAACATGCATGAAACACGTGTTATATCACTAGTTATTACAATAATAGACTTTAGAAGAACAAGTACATGGAACTGATGAAACTGATGGAACTGATGGAACTGATGGAACTGATGAAACTGATGAAAGTGATGGAACTTATGGAACTCATTAAATTGGTGGAACTGATGAAACTGATGGAACTGATGGAACTGATGAAACTGATGAAAGTGATGGAACTTATGGAACTGATGAAACTCATTAAACTGGTGGAACTGATGGAACTGATGAAACTGATGGAACTGATGGAACTGATGAAACTGATGAAAGTGATGGAACTTATGGAACTGATGAAACAGATGGAACTGATGAAACTGATGGGACTGATGGAACTGATGAAACTCATTAAACTGGTGGAACTGATGAAACTGATGGAACTGATGAAACTGATGGAACTGATGGAACTGATGGAACTGATGAAACTGATGGAACTGATGAAACTGATGGAACTGATGGAACTGATGGAACTGATGGAACTGATGGAACTGATGGAACTGATGAAACTGGTGGAACTGATGAAACTGATGAAAGTGATGAAAGTGATGGAACTTATGGAACTGATGAAACTGGTGGAACTGATGGAACTGATGAAAGTGATGGAACCAATGGAACCGATGGAACTGAGGCAGCGTTACAAGCCTCTCTCCCGTCATACCTCACACTCATTGTGAACCCATGGGGTGAAGTCACAAGCCTCTTAGGCGGCCACATGGCCACGCCCACACTGCTTCAATTGAAGCTTTACCTGAACAGGTGAGTAACAGGTAAGTCCTCTGGTGACTCAGTGGGTTAATCGAAACTTTAAAAGTCTGACCAACATGAGACTTGAACCCACATCTATCTGGTATCTACCAGGCCTTCTACCAGCCTGAGTCACTGAGGCTGGTTAATGACCCTGTTATGTTGAAAGTTTTTTGGGTGGCGAACTTTAAAATACCACAATACAAATGAGACTTAAAACAACTTAAAGCAACCAGCGATGGGGACAGCAGCATCACTGGTCATACTAGCAGTCACAAGGTAAGCAATGAAGCTAGCACAGCTACAGTCTCAACAGCTAGCGTGCAGGTACATGGACAGCTAGCGTGTAGGTTCATGGACAGCTAGCCTGCAGGTTCATGGACAGCTATCCTGCAGGTTCATGGACATGAACAGGTTCATGGACAGCTAGCCTGCAGGTTCATGGACAGCTATCCTGCAGGTTCATGGACATGGATAGGTTCATGGACAGCTAGCGGGCAGGTTCATGGACAGCTATCCTGCAGGTCCATGGACAGCTAGCGGGCAGGTTCATGGACAGCTATCCTGCAAGTCCATGGACAGCTAGCCTGCAGGTCCATGGACAGCTAGCCTGCCAGGTTCATGGACAGCTAGCGTGCAGGTTCATGGACAGCTAGCGGGCAGGTTCATGGACAGCTATCCTGCAGGTCCATGGACAGCTAGCGGGCAGGTTCATGGACAGCTATCCTGCAAGTCCATGGACAGCTAGCCTGCAGGTCCATGGACAGCTAGCCTGCCGGTTCATGGACAGCTAGCGTGCAGGTTCATGGACAGCTAGCCACAGCTGATACCAACGATAAAGCAGTGAATGAGGTTAATCATACATAAAGCTGTGGGTGTCTGAGGGACATAGAACTGTTTCAGACATATGCCGTAAAACCCGAAACAGGGAGAGGGAGGATCATTCTGGTGAGCCAAAAAAGTTTTTAACATGGACCTGTTAGTAGCACCTGGTGCTAACAGTTGCATGTGCTGTGTAGGATATAACTCACCTAATTATTGGTTAATTATTGTCATAATAGCATATAATGGGGCTGTTGTCTGAAATGGGGGCATTTAAGTCTCCTCCTCCTCCTCCTCCTCCTCCTCCTCCTCCTCCTCCTCCTCCTCCTCCTCCTCCTCCTCCTCCTCCTCCTCCTCCTCCTCCTCCAGTGGTGCAGTAGTACAATAACAGAACTCTGCAGTAAATGTTCAGCTTTAGGGAAACACCCTTTTTTACACTGTCACCCCCCTCCCCTCTACCCATCCTCCTCCTCTTCCTCCTCTTTACACCTCCTCCTCTGTCTAATATTTCCAGCTGTAACAATGACAGGTCAGTTTTTCAGACTTCTGTCATTTATCCTTCTGTCTGTCTTATTTTTCTTAATCCTTCTCAGACAAACTCATCAACACCAGGAACAGACAAATATACAATTATTTAAAATGTATGTATTTATTCATTTTCATTCCAGTCCATACCATTCTTTTTTTATTTTTAATCTTATTTTTATATATTTATTTTGGTTTATTTTTTATTTCATAGTTTTTATTTTTTTTATTAAATGTTTATTTCTCTCATTAAATATTCTTAAATTAATTTTTGGAAGTTATTTTTGCTTTTCATTTTATTTTTTCATTTTATTGATTTTTAACTAATTAATTAATTAATTAATTAATTAATTTGTGTTAATTATTTATTTTATATTAACTTGGTTTATATATTTATTTTTTAGATTTATTTCTTATTGTTATTGGGTTGATGTGTATTTTTTTTTCTTTATTTAATTTAATTTATTCTCTCTCTTTTTTATGCAGGGCTGCTCAGTCTCCAGTTGATTCTATAAACTGTATTCTCTCTTATTTCTCTTATTTATTTCCCATTTATTATTTTCTTTTTCTACAATTGCCTGTAATTATTCTTATTTCTCTCATTTATTCTTCTATTATTCTGTACTTTCTATACAAGTGCAGAGAAAAAAACAGATAAAAACAACAGAACACATTCCTGTATCAAATGAAATGTCAGTTTGTCATGGTTCAGTCTTTTCAGGGTTAATATGATCTGTATTAAATCTATGACAGTGTCTGTAGTGTTTTTAAAAAGAACCTCAGGGGTTTTTGATCTGACGATAGATTAAAATACTGATGTTTTCATGTTGAAACCTTTTTAAAAAATCCTCTGTTTTATGAATAAAGTGCAGTCGGTAAAACACTGCAGCTGGACTCTGTTAGATCAGTTATTTATTGGCTCTGTTTTTGGTCTTTTTCACAGGAATAGTGTGTGTTTAGCCCACTTCTGTGTTTACCACCAGCGTTATTGGTCTCACTATGAAATTCTGATCAATATCCACATAATAAAAGTCCCAGGTCTGCAGCAAAATGGAATCTATAGCTGGGAAAGTCAGAGATCTATGGCACTGCCAAGTCTGTGCTAATGAATGATGAACGACCGCAATGGAAACACACACAATGGCATTAGCATTAGCACTCGCATACCTGAACCTACATATATTTAGGCTCATAGTAAAACTACATTAACATTTGCACTCATATAACTGAGTCTGCATATGGTTAAGCTCATAGTAGAACTACATTAGCATTAGTGCTCACATCCCTGAACATATTAAAACTGATGAATGAAACTGAAACAAATTAACAGTCTATATTTTATTTTGATGGGTGCCATACTTATGTAGTCTTAGAGTCTTCTATTGTAGTGTAATATTATACTATATATATATATATATATATATATATATATATATATACATATATATATATATATATATATATATATATATATATATATATATATATGACTATATTCTGAGTCAATATTCACCTGGCAGTGAATGAGTTAATATTAATTGTGAAATCTATTACTATTAATAGTAATAGGTTTTGCAGTTTCTTTTTACCGTTGCTTTTGATGCACTTTTTGGAAATTAATTCACGACATGCTCATTTATTTTATTGTTATGTAACGTTAGTCTAAGATGTTTGACAGATGCAGCTAAATATATAATACATCGTATTGAAGTATTACCATATTAGTATTAAATATTTAATATTTCAGTAGTACCAGTCCAGAATGACAGCAATTTTTCCCATGGAATTGGCTGTAATCTGTCCAGTGGACTAGGGCTCAATCCGCCATCTTTAGTTCAGAAAAGAGCCTGTGAAAAAGCTTGATATTTGGATAATGGAAAATCCCGACTACACTGAATGTGTAGGAATGAGGCTCATAAGTAAATCTGTGGGAGTTTATAATTGTATAGGCTGTGAATATACCTACCATTCTGTGTTTTGCAGCCATCCGAGCCCAGTCAGTGTCTGCATAGTTTAGCTGTTCTTTGTCCACTTCAACACTCTCGTCGTCTGTCTCATATGGATCAAATTGATATGGATGAAAAATATTTTCCTCTTCAACTGAATCATCTGTTGCTTCTCCTATTTCTACTGAAAAATTGCTTAAATTGTCACTGGAAGTGCTGGTGTTGTTGTTTATGTCGTCCATGTTTCCACACGGGCAAAGTGGAGCAGTCTTCTGCTGCTGATGTTATGGGTCAAAGTTCAGGCTACCCGGAAATAAGTTGGTGAAATTTGTAGGCGGCCATTTTGAATCACTTTGTGGATTAAATATCATTAAATTAGTGGTGTTGTTGTTAGTGATGTATGTGTGAATCGACTTTAGACATGATGAGATTTCAAAATATGTATAGTTGTAAAATCATGTCAGTGACACTTTAAGCTAATAGTAGATCTACATTAGCATTAGCATTAGCACTCACATACCTGAACCACATTTATTTGGGCTCATATTCGAACTGCATTAGTCATACTTATATTCAGAAAAGTCTGTGAACCCAGGTCTTTCTGCTCAGTTGGGGGTGTTTATTCAAATTTCTCACAAAATACATAAAAAAATGCAGAGATTAAAAAAAAAATAAAAATACAGTATATGCTAAAATACACAAAAATTAAAATGAACACAAAAAAGTGATGACAAATTAAAACATATTAAAAAACTTCTAGTGCAAAAATATGAACATACGTAATTAATATCTTTATTCAATAGATTCAACAGTTTCTCAGTTTGACAGACCTACTCTAATGATATACAATCCTAAACAGAGCAAGTGTAGTTATAGTCACACATACATATAGTGTGTGTGTGTGTGTGTGTGTTTTGCGGCTGGTGTGAAAGCTGACTCCCTCATCAATAATTCAGGTTAAACCAGGATGTGTACAACAGCAGCATTGTTCTGCAGGACACAGCGTTTCCATCCACTGCAGTGTTTACACTGATGGACTCATCTGAGCATGTGCAGTATTTACACTGATGGACACTGGGTTCATCTGAGCATGTGCAGTGTTTACACCAAGCAGGAACCTCAGGCAGACAGAAGTGAAGCTAACCTGGAAGTGACACAAACTGCAGTTCACTGATCATCCACATGGGGCCGGATCCAAAAGGACGTGGCTACCTGACCTGCACAGCTACTTGATTTACACCGCACATGCGCATTACGGTCGCTCATCATGGCCGCGAAACTACAGCAAGTACATTTGGACAAAACTGGCGGACCTTACTGAATTTGTATCTTTTTAAAAAAAGGAACTTTATTAACAACATTTACAAACCACGGTCCAAACATCACACACTTATCCATCATAAATGAAGGATTTCACCTCTCACAAAGAACTGAAATACATTTGTATCTGTGCACTTCTATCAGTGCATCTGTACATTTACCCTCTGTTATATCTACTCATTGTCATTGTTAAACGTCTTTCTACTTAAATGTATACATTTATACATTGTACACGCTGAACAGCACATTCACTACTCTATATTTTACACGTCCCTATGGTATATTCTATCATATTCTCTTATTTATATTATTCTATGTTAGACTCCTTCTTCTTTCTAAGTTTGGGATCAGGAAAGTACATGTAAACATATTTAAATCTTGTTAATAAAGTTTAAGGTTGACACAGATCGGGTAAGGTTTTTTTCAGAGTTGCCCATGTTTAGTGGACATGATGACCGACCGAAATGCGCAGGCAGGGTACAAATCAGGTAAACACAAGGGAGTCAGTCCCCATAGTCCTATGTTCAAAAGGTCAAAGTTCACAGCAGAAATAAACCTGTTAAAAAATAGCTTTAGTAGTTCAAGTTTACCTTCATGACAACTCTGAGAGTGTGCATTTTTGGCACAACTCATCTGTTTAGATGTAATTTAATTTTAAAATTATGTATAATTAGGGGCATGCCATTTTGATTGACAGGTGTCAGACATGCTGCCAGTGCCAGTTAGTGACTAACTCCCAGAAAAGCCTTAGCCTCGCATAAAAGTACTTCAGCCATTTGGTTTCACTGAAATGGACCTGTTGGTTGAGTTTGTGCTGTTCTTGTTCATGAGTGTGAATTACATATTTTTACTGCACTTATTGGACAAATATAACATCCTCTGCTATTGACAAATGTCCTAGAAGACTGTGCATCAGTTTATTTGCTCAGTGAAATTATATTTATGACACTAACCAGGCTTGGTCAGCTGGTGGCTGCGGTTGCTGCTCTCCTGTTGCCCCCAGGTGTCACTGCAGAACACTTTGGATCAGTGGGGGATGGAGGGCGCAGCGAGCCCTCCTGGGTCAGGCTCAGCAGCGCTCAGACCCAGCCAGCACTCAGGCTTCATCTCCCTCATGGCTCATTGTGTTTTTTTGTCTCTTGTTGATTTGAGGTGTTTTACGGCTGCAGGAAAGTGGCAGCTGCAGTTCATAGCTGGTTAACACCACACCTTAGCTTTAGCCTGTCTAACTCTGTTAGCTCTAGGTTAGCTTTTAGTTTTAGCCTGTCTACTTCCATTAGCTCCAGGTTAGCTCTAGCTTTAGCCTGTCTACCTCTGTTAGCTCTAGGTTAGCTCTTAGCTATAGGCAGTGCAGAGTTTGATGGGTGTCAATCTCCCCCATGCTCTCAGCTCCACCTCTGAATCCAGTTTAGGAATTTCCAGCAGTAATTAAAATGTGTGATCATGCTACCAAGATGGTGACAGTAGGAACTTCCCACTTTGCTTAATTTCAACTTCAGAAACCAATGGGTCAGTGAATGGAAGCTTTATCCATATTTTATATACAGTCTATAATTTACACTGATGGACACACTGGGTTGATCTGAGCATGTGCAACATTTACACTGATGGACACACTGGAAATGCACAGTTTTAACACTGGGTTCATCTGAGCATGAAATGAAACAATAGGAAATTGATTTTCTGTAAAACTGAAGGAGCCTCATGCAACACACACACACACACACACACACACACATATGCAAACGATCAATGAAACTATGAAGGGTTCAGGCTGTTTCTGTGTGTGTGTCCGTTTTGTTGTACAGTCACTGATCCCTCTGCCTGTAAAAGTGTGTGTATGTGTGTGTGTGTGTGTGTGTGCATATGTCCCCCAGTGTGTGTGTGTTGTAGTTTTGGAAGTGCTGACTCAGCAGTGCAGGAGCAGAGCTCAGACTGCGGTAACCGCTGGCAACAACACACACTGAACTGAGACTGAGAGTCAGCAGAAGGAGAGGGGAGGGAGGAGGAGGAGGAGGAGGAGGAGGAGGAGGAGAGGACCAGAGGAAGGAGGCAAATGAGGAAAAACCTGGAGAAAGGAGGACAGGGGAGAGGAAAAAGTGGGAGGAGAGGAGCAGAGGAAAATCATGAGAAAACAGGAAAGTGTAAATGATCTGAAGATAAAACAACCAGAGGAGAGGAAGAAGAGGAGAAACAAGGAGGAAGAAGAGGAGAAACGAGGAGGGAGAAAAGGAGGAAACGAGGAGGAAGAAGAGGAGAGGAGGAGAGGAACAGGAGAAATGGGGTGAAATGAGCAGAGGAAAAAGGAAAAAGGTTTACTTCCTCAGTATATTCAGTAAACAATAAACATGTGTGTGTTTTCCTGCTGATACACACACACACACACACACACACACACACACACACACACACACACACACACACACACACACACACACACACACACACACACACACACACACACACACAACCTGTGGACACTCGTTGGGTTAGAAAAGCCCTTGCCTGCTCCAGCTCCGCCCACTCCCTCCCACCACCCTCTGAGTCACCCTCCACCCTCTTCACCTCCTCTCATCGTGTCCTCTAGCCTTCTACTCCCCGCTTATTATTTTCTCCCTGGTGTGTTTACTGTCTCTGCTGATGTGCACCCCCTACCCTCCTCCTCCCCCTCCTCCTCCTCTTCTTCTCTTCTCCACATCCTTGTTAATATCAACAGTATTATGACTCTATATATTTAAAGAATCTGGGGCCTGTGTTACCAGCCCCCCCTCCCTATATTTGATTATATAACAGTGTCCCTGTGGACCTTCAGGACACTGCGATCTAATTTTATCTGCTGATGATGGGAACGTGTGCCTGAATGCAACATTTAACAGTAAAATGATGCCTTTATAGCCACATGATTACAAAAACAAACAAAAAAAAATACCTTTATGGTCACATGTTGGAAAAAAAACAAACAGTTGCCTTCATGGTCACGATATAAAAAATACATGTAAATATTTAAATTTAAAAAAAATAAATGATGCCTTGATTGTTACATGATGGAAAAAAATTCGTTTTCATCACATCTTGAAAAAAACCAAAAAGACTATGCCTTCATGGTCACGATGAAAACATAAAAATGATGGTCACATAATTCTACAAATAAATGCTTTAGCCCCTCTTTCATCCATCTGTGTCATCTATTCATCACATGAAGTGGGGGGATGTTAAGGAACGTTCTGGACCCTCAAACACCCCCACCCCCAGTCCCATGTGAGGACAGTAAACATACTCAGAGCTGTCATCCATTTTAGCGTTTGTGTCCAAACAGCAGTTTTGTTTTCTCACAGTACAAACAACTGACAGTATGTGCATCAGTATAAGTGACCCAACAGCACCACCTGCAGGTTCACATCTGAAAATGACTCTGTGCTCGTGTGTGTGTGTGTGTGTGTGTGTGGGGGGGGGGGGGGTTTGGTGCAGTGGGTTTACAGCAGAGGTGTCCCAGAGAGCTATTACCCTGCTATTACCCTAGATTTATAGACGTTTAGAGTCAGAGCTGAACAGGGACTGAGAACGACAATGTAAACAGAGATAAGAAGGCTTTTCTATTCTATTCTATTCTATTCTATTCTATTCTATTCTATTCTATTCTATTCTATTCTATTCTAATGCAGTCACAAAAATAGGAAAGTTCCAATGGAGGCACAGAGAACTTAAACCAATCATATCGATAGAATAGATGTATGTTACAGTATGTAGGCCTTATGTATGGAACATATGTATATCAGTGTTTACCACAGACCAAGTGGCATTGTGTGGCACTGGGGAGCCCCCCCCCCCCCCCCCCCCCCCCCCCCCCCAAATAAGGCTATTATTATTGATAATCTATTATTATTATTATTGTTGTTGTTGTTGTTGTTGTTGTTATTAAGCTAGCACTGCATCTCATGTCACCAGTTGAAGAATTCACAAACACCAGTTACTTATTTTTTGTATATATTAAATTGACTCACTCTGTCATTATTATGGTCCAGCATCTGCACAGCAGCTGGTCTGAAGATTTATGGCTCTGTCATTTCCAAGTGTGCCATTAACAGTGCTAGGCTATTGCTTTTAGCACAGTGCTATTAGGATAGTGCTAGGCTTACTTAGCTGTTCACATAGGCTTTAGCAAACACTGTCACCAAGTGCTTCATTAAATCAATCGTATTCCAGCCTTTACATGTATTTAACATCTGTAGCATATGGAAGAATCTGGAACTTCTTGTGAACTGTCACCGCACGGTCCATCTTTTTATGTTGTCGCTGTCTGCACCGCTGTGTGTGCGTTTCTGTTCAACAGTGGAAAGAGGACGCAATTAAACAACAGCTGTACCGAAATATGATACCGATATTCACGTTAGATTTCGGTCTGGTTATTACCATTAATGTTTGCCCTGGTTCCATGCCTATTCCGTCTTTCAGTAACTACCAGAAACTAATTGTAACGCTTTGTTTTAAATGCAAGAGTTGTCAGTTTTATGTAAGTCATTAAGTTTATGTTTAAACTAATCAACCTGTTACCTAGGCCTTATAAAATAACAATATCGGGTATATTACTTTATATTAACTTGAGGCCCATGTTGCATTTGATAGATTCGCGGCTGCTGATCCCTCTCTTGCTTTTTGTGTGTGAGCGAGAATGATTAAATCGCATCGTATATGTATGTAACAGTACATATATGTATGTAACAGTATGTGTGTACCTGTATATATTAGGGGGACATGATTTTTGAACATTCATGACACACTCGAATATAGAATACTAAAGTTGAATGCTGTGTTACTTGTATTGTGTTTGTAGGCCAGGCTTCATAAACATTCATTAAATTAAAATAAACGTGAATAGAAGTTAATTATTTAGTGCAAATGAGTGTGTGTCTGAGAGAGAGAGATAGCTGTTATTTATAGGGTTAATTGCGCCGCACGGAGCAGAGAGTGTGATGCGTCATGACATCATTGGCCAATCGCGCTGCAGTTGAGCATAGCATTCTGGGAGACAGGAAGAGCGAGAGGAGACGAGGCGCTATAACGGTCGGCTAACGGGAGGGGAAAAAACGATATCCAGAAGTGGTTAAAGCTGAATGAAATGGTCAGAATCCACTCCGAGCTGAACTCACAGAGTTTGTATTTGAAGTCGCCCAGTCTGCGGTGTGTTAAATTTGTATTTCGAGAAACAAAAATCGAGAGAAAGTAGTGTTAGCTTTGGCGCTAACCTAGCTGCTAAATTCCAATTTAGTGTCTCGTGCGCGAGCCACAAAGATAGCAAGCTATGAGAATGTGTGTTGACCTCAGTTAAAAGTAGAGCTAACGAACAGGGCTAACAGGGTGGTGTAAACCAGGTACCATGCTGAGCTATGGTATGTGTGAATGTAATGTATGTACATGTGTGTGCGTATACATTTTGTGCATGTAGGAAAAAGAGGCTTTGTTACAATTTTATGCAAATCATTAATATTGTAAAAAGGTTATTGGAGTTGTTTGTTTTTAACTGAATTAGTCTAGGAAATTGAGACATATGAAAGTGAGAATTATTCTTTTCTTTTTTCCCATGTTTCTCTAATTTATTTAAATGCATTTATAGGTTATATTTGTGCTATCTATCTTAACAAATTACTAATTGAATTTAGTGATTTAATTTAATTCAAATAAATGAATGTGGCCTATTCTACTACACGTTGTTTGAGAGGTTGAGATTCGGTGACTCCTGATGTTGAAAGAGCGGACATCAGAGCCACCAGTAGTCGACGTTGGCAAGAGAAGATGCCTGGATAACCACCAGGCTACTTCTAGACTCCTGCTGGACTGACGGATCCAGAGATGCAGACGGCAAGCCGGAACAGAGAAAAGGATATCTGAACTTACCTCCCAAACCTGTGGTATGGTAGGACAACTGGAGAAGCACAAAGATTAAAGGGCCCCAACGAAAAACGCTGAGCTCATAATAAGCAGAAAGAAAAGACAATACAGACTGAACATAACATATTTTTCTACTTTTTGTACTCTTTCGCCTTTTGTTTTTGCATGCAGATTGTTATTTTTCATATTCCTGTGAAATGTTAGATTGTTCTTGTTGATATTCAGCCATACAGTTCTTGCAAGCTAGAGTCAGTGTGAGTGTGTTCAATGTTGCTCTTCCCAGGGCTCCATGAGTACGACTTTAGAGATTCTAATATGGGTCCAAACTGAAACTAAATAGCAGCTGTAGTCTCATTGGGTGTAGAGGGGTTACACGTTTCACTTGGAAATAATGCAGTATTGACTTGCATTGTACAGTGGCCGACAGGGGCAAACTCACCGCATTGACAAAATGCTGCAAACACAAGCAAGATGCACACAAAAAAATACCCCTAACTGGCAAAGTTGGCGATGTGCTGACAACATCTGTACCGTCAGAGCGTGTGTTTTTGGCAGCCGTATTAATTATGAATAGGCTGCCTGAGCATGTGGACATGTTCATTTAAAAAAAAAAATTAAACTACAACCTGACATTCATGTGACAATTAGTTATAAGATCCTAGAAAATAGAGGCCATCTGACATTGCAGTTGGCATCTCCATCACTAACCCTGATCCCTATACCAAGCAGGCATTTTTTTTTATATGAACTGGAACAAGGGAAATCTGAGTGTTTTATTTACAGTGTTTCCTAAACTGGGGGGTTTGAAGACTTGTGGGAGGGATAGGATCACTCTTGACTTTTTCTTTTTTTTTTCTTCTTTCAGGTTAGAACATGTAGGACAGGGGTGTCATAGTCAAATTCATACTGGGCCAAAATAAAAGTCAGTCAGAAACCAAACTCGGTATTTATTGAAAAATTAATTTTGTTACAGCCACGTTGGCTCTACACACAAACAAGTCCTGTCCAAAATGGAAAGGAAAAAATGAAATAAAAATAGAAAAGGGGAGAAGTAAGAACAAAAGGACAGAAAAACAAGAGAAAATAAAAATAAGAAAAAAACAGCAGCTGTCTGTTCATATTTATTAGTTTAACTGTCACTATTGATATTTAATAATAGCAATTAAAAAATATTTTCTTCTGCAGTGGGAGTCTATTACTAATGCGAACACTGCAGTGAGAGGCTAATGCTGCAGTTGGAGGCTAATGCTAATGCTGCAGTCAGAGGCTAATGCTAATGCTGCAGTGGGAGGCTTGTGTTAATGCTGCAGTTGGAGACTGTTAATAATGCAGTAGGAGGCTAAAGCTATTGCCGTGAGTACACTGTATTGTGTTTTCTGCCTTAGGCAGTGTAAAATAGCCAACACTTTTTAAATTACTTTTTTTTTTATGGCGCGACTGTCTTCTATTTCCGCTGACAGGTGAGTGTACTGCACTGCCGAACATCTTTGAAATAAACAGATAAAACAGTACGTCAGTCAAATTAGTTCATGTGAAACAATGATAGTGGAGGTGCCAGACTAACATGATAGTAAAGAGATTAACATTTTATTGTACTTGAATTATTCAAATTCCTCCCAAGAATGGTTTCAGCTCTAAAGATGTAGTTGTTGATGCCTCCACACTCACAATCCCCTGTGAGAAACTGCCTGAATTCAGTTGCAGACTATTCTGACATATGCTGTGGAAAATGGCCATAAAACTTTGAGATCTGGTCGTTTTACTCAAACATCTGACATTTAGCTTTCATGTGTAGATTTGGGAGTTTTATCCAACAGCCTGTTTTGTGAAGTCAGACTGAGTTTGGACCAAAACTGAGTCTGTACATCCATGAATCCAAGTCAATGTATTCCTGAGAATCAGACAACCTGAAGCCATAATAGCTCTGGACAAACCTCTGAGGCTTAAACATTCAGAAATGCAGAATAAATCCAGTGTCTAAGGAAAAGCTGCTCAGGAAACCCATAATCCCAAAATGTCTGGTGTTTTTCAGGACTTAGCTAACCTCTGTCCAGTCTACTCTGTAGATTTTGGGAGATCCAGGGTGTTTCTTTGGAAGTTCTGGCTGAAAGGCATCATGAAGTCGTCAAAGTCCAGTTCGAGGGACAAAGGGTCCTTCCGTTTGTCCAGCTTTGACATCAGCTGGTTGGTGGTGGGTGGTTTCCCCCAGACCTGTGGAAGTAGGACAGAAATTATAGCAAGGGGTGTGAATAACAAACCCCACCCCTGCGCAAACATATTTATCTCTTAATGCACATCTCCCTCTCAAAATTTGAAACTATAGGTTTGACCTTTCAAGGTTGCTTAGGTTCAAAGGTCATGATGCCATTTTGGAGCCTACATGTAGTTTCCTATCTGTCAACAATAGTAACTGAGTACTTATCTCCATTCTTTCTGGAGTTATGACCAATTAAAATCTTGTAACCTTGATATTGATCTTGATGGGTCAAAATTAAGGTTAAAGGTCATGTCATTTTGAAGCCCTTGCCAGGTTCCCTATCTGTCAAGAATAGTAACTAAAGCCATTAGTGTTGCGCGGGCTACCCACTGGCCAGCGGACATCCGCGGGTAACCCGCGAGTCGGGCGGGCTGGGTCGCAGTATTAATACATATTGCGGGTGGGGCGGGTCAGGGACGATCAATACCCGCTGAGGTGTGTGTGTGTGTGTGTGTGCTCGGCTCGCGCATGTGCAAGCCCGTCAGTTCCTGTTTTGAATGCTTTTTTATCCCAACTTTTTGTTATTTGTTATTAGCGCCAAATCTCTCTGAACACTCAGAGATAAGAGTGAAAATGGCGGACTTGATCAGGGAGAAGATTAAAACAGGCGATGCGAAGGTTGTACGGAAACGTTGTATGTGTTCGCTTTATAGAGTGATGATGTGGGTAGAGTCTATTTTATGTGCTGGAGTGCATATTGAGACGTTAGAAAGGAGGCAAAAATTATGCTTCATGACTTTTAACATTAGAAGCGCAAGGTGAAGATGCCGCGAATGTACTATGTGAGTTTAGAGCCAAATTTAAGCTCGCGGGTTGATAGCGGGCGGGTTGGGTTTATC
Source organism: Siphamia tubifer (assembly GCA_020466265.1). NCBI lineage: Eukaryota > Metazoa > Chordata > Actinopteri > Kurtiformes > Apogonidae > Siphamia > Siphamia tubifer. The sequence continues at coordinate 33,408,005 of CM035805.1, forward strand.
GATACGTGACATCATGCGGGGTGGGGCGGGCCTAGCCACATCTTGGGTTTGGGCAGGGCGGATTTCTGTAAAACCCCCTAACCGCGCATCACTAAAAGCCATGTTTCCATTAGTATCAACTCTACCTGATTCTAGTCGCTTTGGTGCGTTTCCGCTATTAAAAAAATTGAGCTGGTCCCATGGTATTTAGTCCTAGATTTTTGGTATCTACTTCACTGAGGTTCCAAGTGATACTATAACATGACGTGTCTGCAGGGTAGACACTGATGATGGAGTCGTCTATGCGTTAACGCGTGACCTGCATTTTTAAAAAACTAAATTCGTAGTTACAGTAAACTGAGTGGTCAGTTAAATTCAGTCCCCAATGCAATGATGTCAGTTCACAAAACTAAACCGTGGTCGTTCATGGAGGTTGAGACATTTCTGTCTTTGGCGGCTGATGGAAAAAATCAGCGTGAGCTTGACAGCCGCCTCTTTCCTGAAAATTTAATGGAAAGTGGTCCTGTAATTTTTGAGTAAACCTACTTACAGACTTAAACACAATACCACTCTTCCCTTTAGGGTGTGGGGTAAAATATTTCCTCTCCTTTGGGGGCGGGGCAATAAGACACACGAGGCTTGTGATTCATGTGACTGACCTCTAGTATCATAATACCATCTGGTACCCTTCCATAATCAATCCATTTTCAAAGGAGGGGCCTTATCTAAAATCCTTGCATGTGATTAGATGAAGAATCTGTCCGTCATCTTGACTGATGACAGGCCACAGTATGGCTGCACCTAAACAGACCAGTACATTGACCATTGTCGTATGTGCAGGCAAAATCTGAGGATAAAAGGCAACAGGCAGCGGATATTCCTCAAACTTCCCTATGGAAAAAGGGTAGACCAGCGGCTTGCAGAACTTGGTCTTAACATGTCAGATGTTCCAGAAAAATCCTCTGGCATTTGTCTGAAATCTCTTCGCTTGGTAGGGAGACACCAGAGTTAGCAAAAAGCTGAAGAGGAGCAGAGTTCCCAACAGACAACAGACGTCTGCTGTGGCACAGACGGCCACAACGCCGTCCAGTCATGGGAAGTCCTACCCGACAATAATGATTGGCTCCTTTGTTTTTCAGAAAGCCTGAGCTACACG
>CM035805.1:33409239-33476739 GCA_020466265.1 Siphamia tubifer
TTAGGAATGATTTTTTGTATTTTTTAACCCACATTTTCTGTATTTTATTGGTCATCTATAACTGCATTATATATTTAATTCTAGTTATCGTCACAAGACCCACATTTACGTCTAGTTTTGTCTCATTATTGTCACATGATAAAGGTTCGTTCATGACAATATTTAGTCACTATAAGGCGAACTGTCAATGAATGGTTTATTTTTTAGATTCTTCATATATAAGGTGAACTGGGTTATAAAGACAGACAGACAGACATATAATAGAAGTACTTTATTAATCCCACAATTGGGGCATGTTTTTTTAAATTCATGATTATCTAATTTGAATAAAATCATTTGGATTTAAAGCTATTTCCTTAGTGTTTAGATGGAAATGTTAATGGTTAAAGGTTTCCATGGAAAACGGGTGTATTGCACTGGACATCTGAATGTCTACTGGAAGAAAATGACAGTGTCCACTTCCTGTATTGCTTTCGTTTCAACTATCAACAAGTTAGACCAGAGACTTTACGTGATGTTTGACTTTATTTTTGTGATAATTATGAAGCAGCAGCTCGACTGAATCAACCATAGGATTTAACAAACTAATACCAGCAGCACAGAATATGTGCGTCATCAACGTGAAATATGTGCGTCATGGCGACGAGACCAGGAGCATGTGCAGAATGACAGGAATAATGATAAAGAGGAATTAACTGTTTCTATGCCAAATGAAATACTTATTATTATTATTATTATTATTATTACTATTATTATTATTATTATTATTTCATTTCAAACTAAAAATATGATTAAAAGAAATTCAAATAAGATAAAAACCTGGATCAAACCCTTGTCCTTTTGATTTTGTTTTTTGTTCATTTTCATCTATTAAAGCTTCTTGTGTGTGTGTGTGTGTGTGTGTGTGTGTGTGTGTGTTGTGTGTGTGTGTGTGTGTGTGTGTGTGTGTGTGTGTGAACAGAGCTAAAAAGTGTGAAGGGAGAGAGGGGTGTGAGAGAAGAGAAGGATGAGAGAAGAGAGGGGTGACATGTACAGAAAGAGGACAGGAGGAGAGATGAAGGCAGTGAGGATGAGTGTGGAGGGGGAGCAGAGGGGGAGCAGAGGGGGAGCAGAGGGGGAGCAGAGGGGGGAGCAGAGGGGGAGCAGAGGGGGAGCAGAGGGGGAGCAGAGGGGGAGGGGCCTGCAGCAGCAGGAGCCTTACTGTGACTCAGCACTAAAATTCTCTCTCTCTCTCTCTCTCTCCCTCCCTCTCTCTCTCTCTCTCTCTGTTGTACAGTAAATGTTAGCTCTGATGTGATAAGCTAATGCTAATGGGTCAGTAACTATTTTAAATAAAGTTCTCATTATAAAACCTCACAACAGCAGGAAAAATAACAGCACCCCCGACGCTGACGGCAGAGTTCCACCCCAAAGGGAAATATTTTTTGATAGTCACACGTGAGCAATACATTAACCCGCTTATTCTGCAGGTTATTACAGTTTATTACTGGTACTAATCTAACAGACTGGATAAAATATTCGTTACAACGTAAGTGGCCGAACTACCTGCGGAGTGATATGGTACCGTGAATCTGAAATGACAAAACTCGTTGGCATTGGCGCAGTGGGTGGTTATCAAAAACAAAAATCTACCTGCAGAATGCTGGCAACGTCCATTGAAAGTGAATAGGTGCTGTTGCAACATTCTAGAGGGCCGTAGAATAAACTGCTTTAACCACAGTAATATGTCATTACCCAGTTACCTACTTTTGTTCAGTCAGATGTTACCCTAGCAGAGCTTTGGGGACTTACTATACCATTAACACTGTTTTTGGCATTTGTTGATAAAAACACACAGACACACTGTGGGATTGATTTTATTATTTATTGAATGACTCCCTTTTATTGATAGCAAGACATCACAGCTGTGAGGTCTGGATGAGCACAGGGCCTTTGGCCTTATTTTAAAATCTGTGTTTGGGGTCTGCTAATGCTAATGCTAATGCCTGTGTCTGTAGTGACCACTTCATCAAAGGTATGTTCCAAAGCTAACTTTTTTTGTGAATGTTCTATATATCATTAGGTTGTGGTTAAATGTTCATTTACGCTGTTGTAATATGGTTTACTTAGACACATAACGATGCGTTGCACGTTTGTTTGCATTAGTCGCTACTGCTAGAAGCTAGAAGGAATGAATGTAAACAAACATGCAATACTTCTTGACGTTGCATCTTTACAAATAAAACACTCACCCTGGTGAAGACCAAACGATAATTATCGCTGAGCCTTTTGATTGTGGACCCACCCACTGACAAAAATGTTCTGTTCCTCCAAACTTCTGTACATGTTCATCTGCTGCTGGTGTAAAAGGACGTCTGCAGGACCTGGTAGTTAGTAATATCCACAGCAGAGATTGTTGGAAAATCTTTGGGTTCTGTGGAAAACTCATTAATTTTCACAAGATAAGGGACATGTCCAATAAATGTTTTAACTAACTGTATGTATCTGTGTTTCGACACTGGATCTAAGTCCATACAATGAGCACAACCTCTTTAATGGTTCCTGCCCTCCAGCTGAAATTGCAACATCATCATAGTCACATGATTGAAACCTACCTATTGCAGAATAACTGTCCAGTGTCCTCCCATCCTCGAGAGACTCTACTCCTAGGTCGTACTTGCTAAGTCCAAACTGCCAAGTACGTAAGTCCAAACCTGGCGAACTTAGTATTGAGAAATTACCTTTGACCTTGAGTAACCTTGAAAGGTCAAACCCACAGTTTCAAATTTTGAGAGAGAGATGTCCATTAAGAGCTAAAATGTTTGTGAGGAGACGGGGTTTGTTGAGTACCATGACCTTTGAGCTTGAATGAATGTCATTGGATTCCAGGAGCCTTGTTCTTTCATTACAAAAAAAACCAAAACTATATTTTGCTGCCTTTGTTTGTATGTTTTTGGGGTTATTTTGTAAAGTCACCGTCCTCTCAGTTGCATAGTTTGTTTTATATGGAGGCGCTGAACTGTGAGTGAATCCACATCCACACAGAAGAACAGCTTTAGTGTCATCAGCCCACTGGGGAGAGTGATATTCAATCTGATAATTGAGGTATTGATAGACCAGGAGTGAGTGGCGACATTGATAAGTGTGGGACTGAAGCTCTGGTATCCGATAGTAAGGCTGGTTGTCAGAGGCAGCATTGATCTGCATCGACCCTAAGCTCCAGCAGCTCCCTGGCCTCCTGCTCCTCTGTTTTATCCACCGCTTTTAAATCTACTCCTAACATTTGGTTCCCATCCACACTTTTATTTTGGTCTGTTTTATACAAGTTATACTTTTCACTTTACGTTCCCACTTCTCTATCTGCAGGTTTAACCCTGAAAATCCAGAGGGTAAGAAAATATTGTTTTCTTGACAATTTATCACAATACTGTATTAAAAAGTACTCTATCGATATAAATAGAAAAAGTCCTCAAACATAAGACTGAACAGAGAAGAAAACTTCCTCAAACTCACCACTGAGCAGACTAAAAATATTCCTTCAGCACAAAGTAGCAAAAGTCCTTGAACGCAACACAAGTCCTCAAATGCAACACTAAACAGAAAAAGTCCTTGAACGCAGCAGAAGCACTGGCCTAGAATGTAACGTCCCTCCTGGCGAGCTAACAGGACAGAGCACATTACAGCCGACTGAACTACAAATGTGTGTGTGTGTGTGTGTGTGTGTGTGTGTGTGTCCCATATGTGAACATCTAAAAATGCTCATAAATGTGTTTTTTTGTGAATGTTTGAACAGCTGAGATTGTCTTTGTGCATGACTCAGACTGAAATGCCCAGTGAACAGCAAAATACAGACGAACCAATGAGCTCCATGTCAGAAAAATAAATACATAAATAAAAAACATACAGTTGAGTGTCTTTAGTAGCGTTTTTGAAAATTAGGAAATTAACACCAGCATTAGGGCCTTATTCTTATTCTTATTCTTATTCTTATTCTTATTCTTATTCTTATTCTTATTCTTATTCTTATTCTTATTCTTATTCTTATTCTTATTCTTATTCTTATTCTTATTCTTATTCTTATTCTTATTTGCCTGAGCATTTATTTTGATTTGCAGTAAGAGATGAAATTTGTATTAATCATTTGGTGCAAATTCTGTTTTATTTGCAAATATTTGAACATTTCATTTCATTATTTATTATATTATATTATTGCATTGTGATATTAAGCTTGCCCTTTTTATGCTTCATTACTTAATTTTTCCCATATATACAATATATATATATATATATATATATATATATATATATATATATATATATATATATATATATATATATATATATATATATATATATATATATATATATATATATATATGTATATATATATATGTATATATATATTATGCTGTCAAATGCTGTCCTCTTTCCTCTTCATCATGCAGTGCTCCCCCAGGGTTAGGATCAACACTTCTCCCCCCAGGTCTCTCTCCCTTTCATCTCCCCCCTACCACCACCCCCCAGTGTTCCCCAGTGGGCGTGGCCAGAGTCGTCCAGGTCACAGTCCCACTTAGCCAATCAAAGACTCTCACCAGGATCACATGTTTGGTTTGAAGTCACATCCTCTGCTGTTCTCCTCTGGGTGATGCTTCACATGTTGGATATTATGGGATGTATACAGTTCATGTACATGTGGATGTGTGCATCTGTGTGTGTGTGTGTGTGTGTGTGTGTGTGTGTGTGTTTGTGTATGTCTGTCGTGTTTTTACGTGTGTGTGTGACGCTCACTCTGCTGTGTGCATGCTAATATTTCACCTCAGCAGATTGAATGCTAGATTAGCTCCCAGTGTCTTGCACCTGCCTGTTGCTATGGAAACTGGGTATCCTCTCTGCGTCACCTGTGCCCATGTTTGGTCTGCTTTCCTGCTCCTTCCTCTGAGCCCCCCCCCCCCCCCCCCCCCTCTCTCTCTCTCTCTGTAGTTCACATCAGACAAACTGAAACGCAAACACATAAATAAACCCACAGCAGCCGTTAGGCTTTAGCCAAAACACACATACAGACCATAATAAGTGTGAGCTTCAGTTATGTAAGAATGAACCAAAACATGCATGAAACACGTGTTATATCACTAGTTATTACAATAATAGACTTTAGAAGAACAAGTACATGGAACTGATTAAACTGATGAAACTGATGGAACTAATGAAAGTGATGAAAGTGATGGAACTGATGGAACTGATGAAACTGATGAAAGTGATGGAACTTATAGAACTGATGAAACTCATTAAACTGGTGGAACTGATGGAACTGATGAAACTGATGGAACTGATGGAACTGATGGAACTGATGAAACTGATGAAAGTGATGGAACTTATGGAACTGATGAAACAGATGGAACTGATGGAACTGATGAAACTCATTAAACTGGTGGAACTGATGAAACTGATGGAACTGATGGAACTGATGAAACTGATGGAACTGATGGAACTGATGGAACTGATGGAACTGATGGAACTGATGGAACTGATGAAACTGATGGAACTTATGGAACTGATGAAAGTGATGAAAGTGATGGAACTTATGGAACTGATGGAACTGAGGCAGCGTTACAAGCCTCTCTCCCGTCATACCTCACACTCATTGTGAACCCATGGGGTGAAGTCACAAGCCTCTTAGGCGGCCACATGGCCACGCCCACACTGCTTCAATTGAAGCTTTACCTGAACAGGTGAGTAACAGGTAAGTCCTCTGGTGACTCAGTGGGTTAATCGAAACTTTAAAAGTCTGACCAACATGAGACTTGAACCCACATCTATCTGGTATCTACCAGGCCTTCTACTAGCCTGAGTCACTGAGGCTGGTTAATAAGCTCTTTACGATAAAGGTTTTAAATCTACTATTTGGGTTTTGGCCTTTAAAATACTGTGACACATATGAGACTTGAACCCACATCTATCTAATACCTACCAAGTATTCTACCAGCTTGAGCCACAGAGGTTGGTTAATGACCCTGTTATGTTGAAAGGTTTTTGGGTGGCGAACTTTAAAATACCACAATACAAATGAGACTTAAAACAACTTAAAGCAACCAGCGATGGGGACAGCAGCATCACTGGTCATACTAGCAGTCACAAGGTAAGCAATGAAGCTAGCACAGCTACCGTCTCAACAGCTAGCGTGCAGGTACATGGACAGCTAGCCTGCAGGTTCATGGACAGCTATCCTGCAGGTTCGTGGACATGAACAGGTTCATGGACAGCTATCCTGCAGGTTCATGGACAGCTATCCTGCAGGTTCATGGACATGGACAGGTTCATGGACAGCTAGCGGGCAGGTTCATGGACAGCTATCCTGCAGGTCCATGGACAGCTAGCGGGCAGGTTCATGGACAGCTATCCTGCAAGTCCATGGACAGCTAGCCTGCAGGTCCATGGACAGCTAGCCTGCCGGTTCATGGACAGCTAGCATGCAGGTTCATGGACAGCTAGCCACAGCTGATACCAACGATAAAGCAGTGAATGAGGTTAATCATACATAAAGCTGTGGGTGTCTGAGGGACATAGAACTGTTTCAGACATATGCCGTAAAACCCGAAACAGGGAGAGGGAGGATCATTCTGGTGAGCCAAAAAAGTTTTTAACATGGACCTGTTAGTAGCACCTGGTGCTAACAGTTGCATGTGCTGTGTAGGATATAACTCACCTAATTATTGGTTAATTATTGTCATAATAGCATATAATGGGGCTGTTGTCTGAAATGGGGGCATTTAAGTCTTCTCCTCCTCCTCCTCCTCCTCCTCCTCCTCCTCCTCCTCCTCCTCCTCCTCCTCCTCCTCCTCCTCCTCCTCCTCCTCCTCCTCCTCCTCCTCCAGTGGTGCAGTAGTACAATAACAGAACTCTGCAGTAAATGTTCAGCTTTAGGGAAACACCCTTTTTTACACTGTCACCCTCCCCTCCACCCATCCTCCTCCTCTTCCTCCTCTTTACACCTCCTCCTCTGTCTAATATTTCCAGCTGTAACAATGACAGGTCAGTTTTTCAGACTTCTGTCATTTATCCTTCTGTCTGTCTTATTTTTCTTAATCCTCCTCAGACAAACTCATCAACACCAGGAACAGACAAATATACAATTATTTAAAATGTATGTATTTATTCGTTTTCATTCCAGTCCATACCATTCTTTTTTTATTTTTAATCTTATTTTTATATATTTATTTTGGTTTATTTTTTATTTCATAGTTTTTTTTTTGGTTTTTTTTATTAAATGTTTATTTCTCTCATTAAATATTCTTAAATTAATTTTTGGAAGTTATTTTTGCTTTTCATTTTATTTTTTCATTTTATTGATTTTTAACTAATTAATTAATTAATTAATTTGTGTTAATTATTTATTTTATATTAACTTGGTTTGTATATTTATTTTTTAGATTTATTTCTTATTGTTATTGGGTTGATGTGTATTTTTTTTTCTTTATTTAATTTAATTTATTCTCTCTCTTTTTTATGCAGGGCTGCTCAGTCTCCAGTTGATTCTATAAACTGTATTCTCTCTTATTTCTCTTATTTATTTCCCATTTATTATTTTCTTATTCTACAATTGCCTGTAATTATTCTTATTTCTCTCATTTATTCTTCTATTATTCTGTACTTTCTATACAAGTGCAGAGAAAAAAACAGATAAAAACAACAGAACACATTCCTGTATCAAATGAAATGTCAGTTTGTCATGGTTCAGTCTTTTCAGGGTTAATGTGATCTGTATTAAATCTATGACAGTGTCTGTAGTGTTTTTAAAAAGAACCTCAGGGGTTTTTGATCTGACGATAGATTAAAATACTGATGTTTTCATGTTGAAACCTTTTTAAAAAATCCTCTGTTTTATGAATAAAGTGCAGTCGGTAAAACACTGCAGCTGGACTCTGTTAGATCAGTTATTTATTGGCTCTGTTTTTGGTCTTTTTCACAGAAATAGTGTGTGTTTAGCCCACTTCTGTGTTTACCACCAGCGTTATTGGTCTCACTATGAAATTCTGATCAATATCCACATAATAAAAGTCCCAGGTCTGCAGCAAAATGGAATCTATAGCTGGGAAAGTCAGAGATCTATGGCACTGCCAAGTCTGTGCTAATGAATGATGAACGACCGCAATGGAAACACACACAATGGCATTAGCATTAGCACTCGCATACCTGAACCTACATATATTTAGGCTCATAGTAAAACTACATTAACATTTGCACTCATATAACTGAGTCTGCATATGGTTAAGCTCATAGTAGAACTACATTAGCATTAGTGCTCACATCCCTGAACATATTAAAACTGATGAATGAAACTGAAACAAATTAACAGTCTATAATTTATTTTGATGGGTGCCATACTTATGTAGTCTTAGAGTCTTCTATTGTAGTGTAATATTATACTATATATATATATATATATATATGTGTATATATATATATATGTATATATGACTATATTCTGAGTCAATATTCACCTGGCAATGAATGAGTTAATATTAATAGTGAAATCTATTACTATTAATAGTAATAGGTTTTACAGTTTCTTCTTACCGTTGCTTTTGATGCACTTTTTGGAAATTAATTCACGACATGCTCATTTATTTTATTGTTATGTAACGTTAGTCTAAGATGTTTGACAGATGCAGCTAAATATATAATACATCGTATTGAAGTATTACCATATTAGTATTAAATATTTAATATTTCAGTAGTACCAGTCCAGAATGACAGCAATTTTTCCCATGGAATTGGCTGTAATCTGTCCAGTGGACTAGGGCTCAATCCGCCATCTTTAGTTCAGAAAAGAGCCTGTGAAAAAGCTTGATATATGGATAATGGAAAATCCCGACTACACTCAATGTGTAGGAATGAGGCTCATAAGTAAATCTGTGGGAGTTTATAATTGTATAGGCTGTGAATATACCTACCATTCTGTGTTTTGCAGCCATCCAAGCCCAGTCAGTGTCTGCATAGTTTAGCTGTTCTTTGTCCACTTCAACACTCTCATCGTCTGTCTCATATGGATCAAATTGATATGGATGAAAAATATTTTCCTCTTCAACTGAATCATCTGTTGCTTCTCCTATTTCTACTGAAAAATTGCTTAAATTGTCACTGGAAGTGCTGGTGTTCTTGTTTATGTCGTCCATGTTTCCACACGGGCAAAGTGGAGCAGTCTTCTGCTGCTGATGTTATGGGTCAAAGTTCAGGCTACCCGGAAATAAGTTGGTGAAGTTTGTAGGCGGCCATTTTGAATCGCTTTGTGGATTAAATATCATTAAATTAGTGGTGTTGTTGTTAGTGATGTATGTGTGAATCGACTTTAGACATGATGAGATTTCAAAATATGTATAGTTGTAAAATCATGTCAGTGACACTTTAAGCTAATAGTAGATCTACATTAGCATTAGCATTAGCACTCACATACCTGAACCACATTTATTTGGGCTCATATTCGAACTGCATTAGTCATACTTATATTTAGAAAAGTCTGTGAACCCAGGTCTTTCTGCTCAGTTGGGGGTGTTTATTCAAATTTCCCACAAAATACATAAAAAAATGCAGAGATTAAAAAAAATAAAAATACAGTATATGCTAAAATACACAAAAATTCAAATGAACACAAAAAAGTGATGACAAATTAAAACATATTAAAAAACTTCTAGTGCAAAAATATGAACATACGTAATTAACATCTTTATTCAATAGATTCAACAGTTTCTCAGTTTGACAGACCTACTCTAATGATATACAATCCTAAACAGAGCAAGTGTAGTTATAGTCACACATACATATAGTGTGTTTGTGTGTGTGTGTGTGTGTGTGTGTGTGTGTGTGTGTGTGTTTTGCGGCTGGTGTGAAAGCTGACTCCCTCATCAATAATTCAGGTTAAACCAGGATGTGTACAACAGCAGCATTGTTCTGCAGGACACAGCGTTTCCATCCACTGCAGTGTTTACACTGATGGACTCATCTGAGCATGTGCAGTATTTACACTGATGGACACTGGGTTCATCTGAGCATGTGCAGTGTTTACACCAAGCAGGAACCTCAGGCAGACAGAAGTGAAGCTAACCTGGAAGTGACACAAACTGCAGTTCACTGATCATCCACATGGGGCCGGATCCAAAAGGACGTGGCTACCTGACCTGCACAGCTACTTGATTTACACCGCACATGCGCATTACGGTCGCTCATCATGGCCGCGAAACTACAGCAAGTACATTTGTACAAAACTGGCGGACCTTACTGAATTTGTATCTTTTTTAAAAAAAGGAACTTTATTAACAACATTTACAAACCACGGTCCAAACATCACACACTTATCCATCATAAATGAAGGATTTCACCTCTCACAAGGAACTGAAATACATTTGTATCTGTGCACTTCTATCAGTGCATCTGTACATTTACCCTCTGTTATATCTACTCATTGTCATAGTTCAACGTCTTTCTACTTAAATGTATACATTTATACATTGTACACACTGAACAGCACATTCACTACTCTATATTTTACACGTCCCTATGGTATATTCTATCATATTCTCTTATTTATATTATTCTATGTTAGACTCCTTCTTCTTTCTAAGTTTGGGATCAGGAAAGTACATGTAAACATATTTAAATCTTGTTAATAAAGTTTAAGGTTGACACAGATCGGGTAAGGTTTTTTTCAGAGTTGCCCATGTTTAGTGGCCATGATGACCAACCGAAATGCGCAGGCAGGGTACAAATCAGGTAAACACAAGGGAGTCAGTCCCCACAGAGTCCCATGTTCAAAAGGTCAAAGTTCACAGCAGAAATAAACCTGTTAAAAAATAGCTTTAGTAGTTCAAGTTTACCTTCATGACAACTCTGAGAGTGTGCATTTTTGGCACAACTCATCTGTTTAGATGTAATTTAATTTTAAAATTATGTATAATTAGGGGCATGCCATTTTGATTGACAGGTGTCAGACATGCTGCCAGTGCCAGTTAGTGACTAACTCCCAGAAAAGCCTTAGCCTCGCATTAAAGTACTTCAGCCATTTGGTTTCACTGAACTGGACCTGTTGGTTGAGTTTGTGCTGTTCTTGTTCATGAGTGTGAATTACATATTTTTACTGCAATTATTGGACAAATATAACATCCTCTGCTATTGACAAATGTCCTAGAAGACTGTGCATCAGTTTATTTGCTCAGTGAAATTATATTTATGACACTAACCAGGCTTGGTCAGCTGGTGGCTGCGGTTGCTGCTCTCCTGTTGCCCCCAGGTGTCACTGCAGAACACTTTGGATCAGTGGGGGATGGAGGGTGCAGCGAGCCCTCCTGGGTCAGGCTCAGCAGCGCTCAGACCCAGCCAGCACTCAGGCTTCATCTCCCTCATGGCTCATTGTGTTTTTTTGTCTCTTGTTGATTTGAGGTGTTTTACGGCTGCAGGAAAGTGGCAGCTGCAGTTCACAGCTAGTTAACACCACACCTTAGCTTTAGCCTGTCTAACTCTGTTAGCTCTAGGTTAGCTTTTAGTTTTAGCCTGTCTACTTCCATTAGCTCCAGGTTAGCTCTAGCTTTAGCCTGTCTACCACTGTTAGCTCTAGGTTAGCTTTTAGTTTTAGCCTGTCTACTTCTATTAGCTCCAGGTTAGCTCTAGCTTTAGCCTGTCTACCTCTGTTAGCTCTAGGTTAGCTTTTAGTTTTAGCCTGTCTACTTCCATTAGCTCCAGGTTAGCTCTAGCTTTAGCCTGTCTACCTCTGTTAGCTCTAGGTTAGCTCTTAGCTATAGGCAGTGCAGAGTTTGATGGGTGTCAATCTCCCCCATGCTCTCAGCTCCACCTCTGAATCCAGTTTAGGAATTTCCAGCAGTAATTAAAATGTGTGATCATGCTACCAAGATGGTGACAGTAGGAACTTCCCACTTTGCTTAATTTCAACTTCAGAAACCAATGGGTCAGTGAATGGAAGCTTTATCCATATTTTATATACAGTCTATAATTTACACTGATGGACACACTGGGTTGATCTGAGCATGTGCAACATTTACACTGATGGACACACTGGAAATGCACAGTTTTAACACTGGGTTCATCTGAGCATGAAATGAAACAATAGGAAATTGATTTTCTGTAAAACTGAAGGAGCCTCATGCAACACACACACACACACACACACACACACACATATGCAAACGATCAATGAAACTATGAAGGGTTCAGGCTGTTTCTGTGTGTGTGTCCGTTTTGTTGCACAGTCACTGATCCCTCTGCCTGTAAAAGTGTGTGTGTGTCACAGTGTGTGTGTATGTGTGTGTGTGTGTGTGTGTGTGTGTGTGTGTGTGTGTGTGTGTGTGTGTGCATATGTCCCCCAGTGTGTGTGTGTTGTAGTTTTGGAAGTGCTGACTCAGCAGTGCAGGAGCAGAGCTCAGACTGCGGTAACCGCTGGCAACAACACACACTGAACTGAGACTGAGAGTCAGCAGAGGGAGAGGGGAGGGAGGGAGGGAGGAGGAGGAGGAGGAGGAGGAGGAGGAGGAGGAGGAGAGGACCAGAGGAAGGAGGCAAATGAGGAAAAACCTGGAGAAAGGAGGACAGGGGAGAGGAAAAAGTGGGAGGAGAGGAGCAGAGGAAAATCAGGAGAAAACAGGAAAGTGTAAATGATCTGAAGATAAAACAACCAGAGGAGAGGAAGAAGAGGAGAAACAAGGAGGAAGAAGAGGAGAAACGAGGAGGGAGAAAAGGAGGAAACGAGGAGGAAGAAGAGGAGAGGAGGAGAGGAACAGGAGAAATGGGGTGAAATGAGCAGAGGAAAAAGGATAAAGGTTTACTTCTTCAGTATATTCAGTAAACAATGAACATGTGTGTGTTTTCCTGCTGATACACACACACACACACAACCTGTGGACACTCGTTGGGTTAGAAAAGCCCTTGCCTGCTCCAGCTCCGCCCACTCCCTCCCACCACCCTCTGAGTCACCCTCCACCCTCTTCACCTCCTCTCATCGTGTCCTCTAGCCTTCTACTCCCCGCTTATTATTTTCTCCCTGGTGTGTTTACTGTCTCTGCTGATGTGCACCCCCTACCCTCCTCCTCCTCCTCTTCTTCTTCTTCTCTTCTCCACATCCTTGTTAATATCAACAGTATTATGACTCTATATATTTAAAGAATCTGGGGCCTGTGTTACCAGCCCCCCCTCCCTATATTTGATTATATAACAGTGTCCCTGTGGACCTTCAGGACACTGCGATCTAATTTTATCTGCTGATGATGGGAACGTGTGCCTGAATGCAACATTTAACAGTAAAATTATGCCTTTATAGCCACATGATTACAAAAACAAACAAAAAAATACCTTTATGGTCATATGTTGAAAAAAAAAACAGTTGCCTTCATGGTCACGATATAAAAAATACATGTAAATATTTAAATTTAAAAAAAATAAATGATGCCTTGATTGTTACATGGTGGAAAAAATTCGTTTTGATGTTGAAAAAAACCAAAAAGACTATGCCTTCATGGTCACGATGAAAACATAAAAATGATGGTCACATAATTCTACAAATAAATGCTTTAGCCCCTCTTTCATCCATCTGTGTCATCTATTCATCACATGAAGTGGGGGGATGTTAAGGAACGTTCTGGACCCTCAAACACCCCCACCCCCAGTCCCATGTGAGGACAGTAAACATACTCTGTCATACGCTGTCATCCATTTTAGCGTTTGTGTCCAAACAGCAGTTTTGTTTTCTCACAGTAGAAACAACTGACAGTATGTGCATCAGTATAAGTGACCCAACAGCACCACCTGCAGGTTCACATCTGAAAATGACTCTGTGCTCGTGTGTGTGTGTGTGTGTGTGTGTGTGTGTGTGTGTGTGGGTGGGGGGTGGGGGGGTTGTGTTTTGGTGCAGTGGGTTTACAGCAGAGGTGTCCCAGAGAGCTATTACCCTGCATGTTTTAGATGTTTCCCTCTAAAGCTGATCATCCAGCTCTGCAGAAGACTGATAATAACTGCCAGGTGTGTTGAACGAGGGAAACATCTAAAACAAGTAGGATAGTAACTCTCTAGGACTGGGGTTGGACATCACTGGTTTCCAGTGACATAGGTTATGTGTAGTGTAGCTTTAGTAGATTTATAGACGTTTAGAGTCAGAGCTGAACGGGGACTGAGAACGACAATGTAAACAGAGATAAGAAGGCTTTTCTATTCTATTCTATTCTATTCTATTCTATTCTATTCTATTCTAATGCAGTCACAAAAATAGGAAAGTTCCAATGGAGGCACAGAGAACTTAAACCAATCATATCGATAGAATAGATGTATGTTACAGTATGTAGGAACATGTGGCACTGGGGAGCCCCCCCCCCCCAAATAAGGCTATTATTATTGATAATCTATTATTATTATTATTATTATTATTATTATTATTATTATTATTATTGTTGTTGTTGTTGTTATTAAGCTAGCACTGCATCTCATGTCACCAGTTGAAGAATTCACAAACACCAGTTACTTATTTTTTGTATATATTAAAATGACTCACTCTGTCACTATTATGGTCCAGCATCTGCACAGCAGCTGGTCTGAAGATTTATGGCTCTGTCATTTCCAAGTGTGCCATTAACAGTGCTAGGCTATTGCTTTTAGCACAGTGCTATTAGGATAGTGCTAGGCTTACTTAGCTGTTCACATAGGCTTTAGCAAACACTGTCACCAAGTGCTTCATTAAATCAATCGTATTCCAGCCTTTACATGTATTTAACATCTGTAGCATATGGAAGAATCTGGAACTTCTTGTGAACTGTCACCGCACGGTCCATCTTTTTATGTTGTCGCTGTCTGCACCGCTGTGTGTGCGTTTCTGTTCAACAGTGGAAAGAGGGCGCAATTAAACAACAGCTGTACCGAAATATGATACCGATATTCACGTTAGATTTCGGTCTGGTTATTACCATTAATGTTTGCCCTGGTTCCATGCCTATACCGTCTTTCAGTAACTACCAGAAACTAATTGTAACGCTTTGTTTTAAATGCAAGAGTTGTTAGTTTTATGTAAGTCATTAAGGTTATGATTAAACTAATCAACCTGTTACCTAGGCCTTATAAAATAACAATATCGGGTATATTACTTTATATTAACTTGAGGCCCATGTTGCATTTGATAGATTCGCGGCTGCTGATCCCTCTCTTGCTTTTTGTGTGTGAGCGAGAATGATTAAATCGCATTGTATATGTATGTAACAGTACATATATGTATGTAACAGTATGTGTGTACCTGTATATATTAGGGGGACATGATTTTTGAACATTCATGACACACTCGAATATAGAATACTAAAGTTGAATGCTGTGTTACTTGTATTGTGTTTGTAGCCCAGGCTTCATAAACATTCATTAAATTAAAATAAACGTGAATAGAAGTTAATTATTTAGTGCAAATGAGTGTGTGTGTGTGTGTGTGTGAGAGAGAGAGAGAGCTGTTATTTATAGGGTTAATTGCGCCGCACGGAGCAGAGAGTGTGATGCGTCATGACATCATTGGCCAATCGCGCTGCAGTTGAGCATAGCATTCTGGGAGACAGGAAGAGCGAGAGGAGACGAGGCGCCATAACGGTCGGCTAACGGGAGGGGAAAAAACGATATCTTGAAGTGGTTAAAGCTGAATGAAATGGTCAGAATCCACTCCGAGCTGAACTCACAGAGTTTGTATTTGAAGTCGCCCACTCTGCGGTGTGTTAAATTTGTATTTCGAGAAACAAAAATCGAGAGAAAGTAGTGTTAGCTTTGGCGCTAACCTAGCTGCTAAATTCCAATTTAGTGTCTCGTGCGCGAGCCACGAAGATAGCAAACTATGAGAATGTGTGTTGACCTCAGTTAGAAGTAGAGCTAACGAACAGGGCTAACAGGGTGGTGTAAACCAGGTAACATGCTGAGCTATGGTATGTGTGAATGTAATGTATGTACATTGTGTGTGCGTATACATTTTGTGCGTGTAGGAAAAAGAGGCTTTGTTACAATTTTATGCAAATCATTAATATTGTAAAAAGGTTATTTTGAGTTGTTTGTTTTTAACTGAATTAGTCTAGGAAATTGAGACATATGAAAGTGAGAATTATTCTTTTCTTTTTTCCCATGTTTCTCTAATTTATTTAAATGCATTTATAGGTTATATTTGTGCTATCTATCTTAACAAATTACTAATTGAATTTAGTGATTTAATTTAATTCAAATAAATGAATGTGGCCTATTCTACTACACGTTGTTTGAGAGGTTGAGATTCGGTGACTCCTGATGTTGAAAGAGCGGACATCAGAGCCACCAGTAGTCGACGTTGGCAAGAGAAGATGCCTGGATAACCACCAGGCTACTTCTAGACTCCTGCTGGACTGACGGATCCAGAGATGCAGACGGCAAGCCGGAACAGAGAAAAGGATATCTGAACTTACCTCCCAAACCTGTGGTATGGTAGGACAACTGGAGAAGCACAAAGATTAAAGGGCCCCAACGAAAAACGCTGAGCTCATAATAAGCAGAAAGAAAAGACAATACAGACTGAACATAACATATTTTTCTACTTTTTGTACTCTTTCGCCTTTTGTTTTTGCATGCAGATTGTTATTTTTCATATTCCTGTGAAATGTTAGATTGTTCTTGTTGATATTCAGCCATACAGTTCTTGCAAGCTAGAGTCAGTGTGAGTGTGTTCAATGTTGCTCTTCCCAGGGCTCCATGAGTACGACTTTAGAGATTCTAATATGGGTCCAAACTGAAACTAAATAGCAGCTGTAGTCTCATTGGGTGTAGAGGGGTTACACGTTTCACTTGGAAATAATGCAGTATTGACTTGCATTGTACAGTGGCCGACAGGGGCAAACTCACCGCATTGACAAAATGCTGCAAACACAAGCAAGATGCACACAAAAAAATACCCCTAACTGGCAAAGTTGGCGATGTGCTGACAACATCTGTACCGTCAGAGCGTGTGTTTTTGGCAGCCGTATTAATTATGAATAGGCTGCCTGAGCATGTGGACATGTTCATTTAAAAAAAAAAAATTAAACTACAACCTGACATTCATGTGACAATTAGTTATAAGATCCTAGAAAATAGAGGCCATCTGACATTGCAGTTGGCATCTCCATCACTAACCCTGATCCCTATACCAAGCAGGCATTTTTTTTTATATGAACTGGAACAAGGGAAATCTGAGTGTTTTATTTACAGTGTTTCCTAAACTGGGGGGTTTGAAGACTTGTGGGAGGGATAGGATCACTCTTGACTTTTTCTTTTTTTTTCTTCTTTCAGGTTAGAACATGTAGGACAGGGGTGTCATAGTCAAATTCATACTGGGCCAAAATAAAAGTCAGTCAGAAACCAAACTCGGTATTTATTGAAAAATTAATTTTGTTAAAGCCACGTTGGCTCTACACACAAACAAGTCCTGTCCAAAATGGAAAGGAAAAAATGAAATAAAAATAGAAAAGGGGAGAAGTAAGAACAAAAGGACAGAAAAACAAGAGAAAATAAGAAAAAAACAGCAGCTGTCTGTTCATATTTATTAGTTTAACTGTCACTATTGATATTTAATAATAGCAATTAAAAAATATTTTCTTCTGCAGTGGGAGTCTATTACTAATGCGAACACTGCAGTGAGAGGCTAATGCTGCAGTTGGAGGCTAATGCTAATGCTGCAGTCAGAGGCTAATGCTAATGCTGCAGTGGGAGGCTTGTGTTAATGCTGCAGTTGGAGACTGTTAATAATGCAGTAGGAGGCTAAAGCTATTGCCGTGAGTACACTGTATTGTGTTTTCTGCCTTAGGCAGTGTAAAATAGCCAACACTTTTTAAATTACTTTTTTTTTATGGCGCGACTGTCTTCTATTTCCGCTGACAGGTGAGTGTACTGCACTGCCGAACGTCTTTGAAATAAACAGATAAAACAGTACGTCAGTCAAATCAGTTCATGTGAAACAATGATAATGGAGGTGCCAGACTAACATGATAGTAAAGAGATTAACATTTTATTGTACTTGAATTATTCAAATTCCTCCCAAGAATGGTTTCAGCTCTAAAGATGTAGTTGTTGATGCCTCCACACTCACGATCCCCTGTGAGAAACTGCCTGAATTCAGTTGCAGACTATTCTGACATATGCTGTGGAAAATGGCCATAAAACTTTGAGATCTGGTCGTTTTACTCAAACATCTGACATTTAGCTTTCATGTGTAGATTTGGGAGTTTTATCCAACAGCCTGTTTTGTGAAGTCAGACTGAGTTTGGACCAAAACTGAGTCTGTACATCCATGAATCCAAGTCAATGTATTCCTGAGAATCAGACAACCTGAAGCCATAATAGCTCTGGACAAACCTCTGAGGCTTAAACATTCAGAAATGCAGAATAAATCCAGTGTCTAAGGAAAAGCTGCTCAGGAAACCCATAATCCCAAAATGTCTGGTGTTTTTCAGGACTTAGCTAACCTCTGTCCAGTCTACTCTGTAGATTTTGGGAGATCCAGGGTGTTTCTTTGGAAGTTCTGGCTGAAAGGCATCATGAAGTCGTCAAAGTCCAGTTCGAGGGACAAAGGGTCCTTCCGTTTGTCCAGCTTTGACATCAGCTGGTTGGTGGTGGGTGGTTTCCCCCAGACCTGTGGAAGTAGGACAGAAATTATAGCAAGGGGTGTGAATAACAAACCCCACCCCTGCGCAAACATATTTATCTCTTAATGCACATCTCCCTCTCAAAATTTGAAACTATGGGTTTGACCTTTCAAGGTTGCTTAGGTTCAAAGGTCATGATGCCATTTTGGAGCCTACATGTAGTTTCCTATCTGTCAACAATAGTAACTGAGTACTTATCTCCATTCTTTCTGGAGTTATGACCAATTAAAATCTTGTAACCTTGATATTGATCTTGATGGGTCAAAATTAAGGTTAAAGGTCATGTCATTTTGAAGCCCTTGCCAGGTTCCCTATCTGTCAAGAATAGTAACTAAAGCCATTAGTGTTGCGCGGGCTACCCACTGGCCAGCGGACATCCGCGGGTAACCCGCGAGTCGGGCGGGCTGGGTCGCAGTATTAATACATATTGCGGGTGGGGCGGGTCAGGGACGATCAATACCCGCTGAGGTGTGTGTGTGTGTGTGTGTGTGTGCTCGGCTCGCGCATGTGCAAGCCCGTCAGTTCCTGTTTTGAATGCTTTTTTATCCCAACTTTTTGTTATTTGTTATTAGTGCCAAATCTCTCTGAACACTCAGAGATAAGAGTGAAAATGGCGGACTTGATCAGGGAGAAGATTAAAACAGGCGATGCGAAGGTTGTACGGAAACGTATGTGTTCGCTTTATAGAGTGATGATGTGGGTGGAGTCTATTTTATGTGCTGGAGTGCATATTGAGACGTTAGAAAGGAGGCAAAAATTATGCTTCATGACTTTTAACATTAGAAGCGCAAGGTGAAGATGCCGCGAATGTACTATGTGAGTTTAGAGCCAAATTTAAGCTCGCGGGTTGATAGCGGGCGGGTTGGGATTATCGATACGTGACATCATGCGGGGTGGGGCGGGCCTAGCCACGTCTTGGGTTTGGGCAGGGCGGATTTCTGTAAAACCCCCTAACCGCGCATCACTAAAAGCCATGTTTCCATTAGTATCAACTCTACCTGATTCTAGTCGCTTTGGTGCGTTTCCGCTATTAAAAAAATTGAGCTGGTCCCATGGTATTTAGTCCTAGATTTTTGGTATCTACTTCACTGAGGTTCCAAGTGATACTATAACATGACGTGTCTGCAGGGTAGACACTGATGATGGAGTCGTCTATGCGTTAACGCGTGACCTGCATTTTTAAAAAACTAAATTCGTAGTTACAGTAAACTGAGTGGTCAGTTAAATTCAGTCCCCAATGCAATGATGTCAGTTCACAAAACTAAACCGTGGTCGTTCATGGAGGTTGAGACATTTCTGTCTTTGGCGGCTGATGGAAAAAATCAGCGTGAGCTTGACAGCCGCCTCTTTCCTGAAAATTTAATGGAAAGTGGTCCTGTAATTTTTGAGTAAACCTACTTACAGACTTAAACACAATACCACTCGTCCCTTTAGGGTGTGGGGTAAAATATTTCCTCTCCTTTGGGGGCGGGGCAATAAGACACACGAGGCTTGTGATTCATGTGACTGACCTCTAGTATCATAATACCATCTGGTACCCTTCCATAATCAATCCATTTTCAAAGGAGGGGCCTTATCTAAAATCCTTGCATGTGATTAGATGAAGAATCTGTCCGTCATCTTGACTGATGACAGGCCACAGTATGGCTGCACCTAAACAGACCAGTACATTGACCATTGTCGTATGTGCAGGCAAAATCTGAGGATAAAAGGCAACAGGCAGCGGATATTCCTCAAACTTCCCTATGGAAAAAGGGTAGACCAGCGGCTTGCAGAACTTGGTCTTAACATGTCAGATGTTCCAGAAAAATCCTCTGGCATTTGTCTGAAATCTCTTCGCTTGGTAGGGAGACACCAGAGTTAGCAAAAAGCTGAAGAGGAGCAGAGTTCCCAACAGACAACAGAGACGTCAGCTGTGGCACAGACGGCCACAACGCCGTCCAGTCATGGGAAGTCCTACCCGACAATAATGATTGGCTCCTTTGTTTTTCAGAAAGCCTGAGCTACACGATACTCAGATGGTTGCGTGAACCTAGCAAAACACAGCCAGATGATATTGGTCACGTTCTTTGATGATTACATGGTGGTAAAACTTACTGTTTGTGGCACAAAGGTGATGTCCACAGTGTTGGACTTCCCACTGGTGATGTTGGTGTTTTGCTGGATGATGTCCTTGAAGTCTTTCAGAGGAAAACTCTTCCCTGTTGTTGCTGCAGACGTTCCTGCTGCTTCTGTGGTGAAAACCTGCAGACGGAGGGAACATGGACACACTTCAGTGCAGTTACGTTCATCAGTTACAACAACAGGTGCTTTTGTTCACCCGCAAACTAGGAAGGAGGGAACATTTATTTATAAAGTGCTGAGTATAAAAACCCAAACCCTGAAACAGTACAGTTGACCAACAGTGTTTTAACAGTTCACACTGAATCTGACAGCCCTAATAAATACCTAATAAATATAGGCCTAGTAAACTACAGATACCTAAAAAATTTAAGTACAGTAACAAAGTACTTTTGTTACTTCCCACCTCTGAATTAAATGTCATTGTGCTTGAATAATGACAATACAGATTCTTGATTCTCTGGTCCTTGTTTATACTGTATATTTACAAACACACTGTATATTTATAAAGACTAATGTGTACTGTAATATGCTCACTCACTCACTCACTCACTCACTCACTCACTCACTCACTTCAGTGCTTGTATCAGTTTCAGACATTACTGGTAGTTTTCCTTCAGCTCCAGTGTGAAACATTTAGTAGGATTAAGGAGGATCTATTTACAGAAGAGGAACCTAATCCTCATTACCATAACATATTTATACAGACATTTACAGAAAGAAACTGACTTTTAATATAATTATTACTTTTATCTCATAAATGTGGCTTTTTAGCTCAATTTTCTCTTTTTATCTCGTCATTTTAACTTTTTATCTCACAGTATCAACTTTTTCTCATAATTTAGCATTTTTATCTCCCTTTTTTTTTTTTTTTTTTTTTTTTTTTTACATTTTATCTTACAAATTTAAATTTTTATCTCCCAATTTTGACTTTTAATCTCATATTAAATGTTTTATCTAATGATCACATTTTTATCTCAGAATTAGGCATTTTACAAAAAACAAACAATGGTCTGTCAGCGGCTGATGTTGGTGCTGGTGATCAGATCTGTTTACCAACTTGGGTGTCTCACAGATAGAAGAGGAGACACATGAGACATGTGGTAGCAGATGAGCTCCAGTTAAATGTTAGTAAAGTTTCACATCAGTGTCATTCAGGGGTCATGGTGTGTATTCATTACCAGAGGAAGACCAACCCAAAACCCTGCTGGATCTGTTCAGGAACACAGTAGCAGAGCAGATCATCAGAGAATCTTTCACTTTGGGCCTGTTTACATGAGAGGCTTTATTCCTGTTTAATTTACAATAAAGGTCAATTCCTCTTTGAGATGATCATGTAAACATCTAGTTCCAGTTGAAAACAAGTAGTTAGAGAATGCCTAATCTCGCCCCTATTTTGTGCCAATCTCACGTTTCTAAGACAGCCTGCTCTTGAATTAGAGCCAATAATGTGATTTTGACCAGAAAGGTCTAAATACGACCTTGACTTTTGACCTTTTGCAATAGTGAATATATGGACCGTAACCATGTAGATATGGACCACAACCATGAAGATATAGACCACAACCATGCAGCAGCTCAGTATATTTTGTATGTACTGTGAACTGTGATTTCTTAACAGTTAAGTAGATGTTGTCATGCGTGTCTCGGGTCACGTCCTGAAGTGGGCATGTCCAGGCCAGTCTTAATTGAACTAAGGTTGGGCGGCATTTACATGCACGGAGAAATTCACTTGCAATCGCATTACCTGACTTGCTTACTCTGACTTTTCAAACTCCAGTTTGATTCGATTGCACTCCGATTAAGGTGTTTACATGGCTTTGAAAACTCTGACTTTAATCAGAGTAAGGCAATAATTGGAATTTCTATAAGTGCATTTAACATACCCATTGAGCTCTGCCCTTCAGCTCCAGAAAGTTCAAAAACACAGAGTTTGGGTTTGTTGATACAAGTGGGAGACATAGTAGAACACAGTAGCTTTTGGGCAGAAATCTTGGATCAGTGTCATTTTTGAAAAGAGTGGGATTTGAAGAGTATATGTGCCAAATGTCATGCTTGTATGACAAAGTGAAGGATTCTGGCTGTATGTTTCAATATCTGTTCCACTACAGTGACAGTGAGGCTTTGTACATGTCACACTCAAACATTAAAGTGGGAGCTGTTGGCTAAAAGACTTTAATGAAGGTTTTTTTTTTTTTTTTTTGGTACCTTGGTTTTCATGGTGCTCGACTTTTGAGACTTGGCTGGTTTTCCAGCTTTCCCCCGTGGCCCGTCCTTTGGTTTGGGCAGAGAATCCATCTTTTCTCGAACCAAGTCAATAACTCTGGAGTCTCCAAATGCTCTGGCCACGTCAAGGCAGTTCTTCCCTTAAGACAAATTAAACACATGCTATAATAATAGAAACTAGAAAATAAAACAAATGGGGGGGTGGGGTAAGCTCAAACCTTTCTTGTTCTCTGCCACCACACTGGCCCCTGCCTTGATCAGACAGTCCACACAGGAGGGTCTGGAGCTGTGGATGGCCCTCATCAGTGGGGTCCCTCCACTCAGGGCCTGAGCGTCCACACTGGCTCCAGCCTCCAGCAGCAGTTCCACCACTTCCACTTGACCTGAGTGGGCTGCGTGGTGGAGCGGTGTCCACAGGAACTGGTCACACATGTTCACGTCAGCCCTGTCAGGAACAGTTATGAGTGGAATGTCAATTATACCATCTGTGGGCGCAATTATACCGTCTGTGGACACAATTATACCGTGTGTGCACACAATTATATCATCTGTGGACACAATTATACAGTCTGTGGACGCAATTATGCCGTCTGTGGATGCACTTATATCGTCTGTGGACACAATACCATACCATTTAGATGCATTTATACCACATTATCTCTGTATTTTCTGTCATTTATTTCTCATTTATTCTTATGTTCCCTGTATTTTCTCTTCTTTCATTTAAATTTTCTCTCAATGTTCCCTGTCTTTCTCCCGTATGTTTACCCAACCGTCATGTGACTCACCCGCGGCTGAGCAGGTAGTGGGCCATGTTGTAGTTGCCGGTGGCGCAGGCTAACATGAGGGGGGTCTTGTAGAGCTGATCTTGGACGTCCACAGGGATCCCCTGACTGAAGGC
Source organism: Siphamia tubifer (assembly GCA_020466265.1). Lineage (NCBI taxonomy): Eukaryota > Metazoa > Chordata > Actinopteri > Kurtiformes > Apogonidae > Siphamia > Siphamia tubifer. Next base: position 33,433,123 of record CM035805.1, read on the forward strand.
CAGCTCCAGTGACTCCAGGTCCCCTCCCCTCACACAGGAGCCCACGCTGACATAGACGCTGGTGGGCTTCTCCAAGTACCAGCCGCTGTCATTCATGACAGGATGGAGGGGCGGGTGGTCAGGGTCAAAACGCCGGGGGTCCGAGTGGTTCCAGTAGGACTCGATTAGGAAGCGGGGTGGACCGCCATCGGGTCGTCGAGGCATGAGTTCCGGGGTCAAAGTGCAAACAGGCAGGGGGATGAGCAGCTTCCCCTTCTTCTTCCCTCCTTTCCCTCCTTTCTCCTTCTTCTTTTTGGGGGCGTAGGAAGACAGCAGGAATGGTTTCTTCACGTACTTAGTTCCTTTGATGAAGTCGTTGATGTTGATGAACCCATCTCGACCTTTGTCGTGCGCCATCGTCACTGCGTGGATTTGGCCGACATCTACGGGAGCCTTCAGTTCTTCTAACAGCGAAACAAAGCGCTCTGTGGAAATGACATCAGATTTGTTGGCACAGGCTCTCCGCAGGTGGTCTTGGTTCTCATTGGACCAGTCATGGAGGGTCAGGGCCCAGAGGTCGGACAGAGGCCCTGCCCCCACGGCCCTGTGGCCTTTCCCTGGATGTTTCTCAGCTTTCCTCAGTTCTTTGGCAGCAGCTTTGTGACCACAGTCTTTGGCAATCTGACGTGGAAGCAGACCCTCCTGGTTCTTCAGCTTTGGGTTACAACCTAAACGCCACATAAGAGGAAACACTGAAGATGGTTATCCCAGGAAGACCAGTGCTACTGCTGTCTCAGTTCCCAATTTAACCCAGGAAGACCAGTGCTACTGTTGTCTCGGTTCCCAAATTAACCCAGGAAGACCAGTGCTACTGTTGTCTCGGTTCCCAAATTAACCCAGGAAGACCAGTGCTACTGCTGTCTCAGAAAAGTGTTCCAGTACCTCTCTGTGCCAAGAACTTGCAGCAGTTTGCGTCCCCAGCAGCTGCAGCGTAGTGTAAGGCGTTACACTCGTCTAAAGTGATGACAGCCATGTCTGCAGCGTACGCTGACAACACCTGAATCACCTGGAAGGAACACACACCAGTCAACATACAGAATTACACCATCTGAAAAACAAAAACACTGTTATGATGGGAATAAAAAAAATTAGATTATAAAACAAAATTAAGATATTACAGGGGTTTACAAATAATGTCATAAACCTGGACTTTTGTTATGTTTTGTCTTTTTTTAGTATGTCTTCCAGTTTTCTGTCATTGTTAGTGTTCTAGGACTTTTGTGTTTCATGTTCAGACTTGTCTGTTTTACTTCCTGTCATTGGTGTTGTCTTCAATGGATTTGTCCTAGGTGTGCGTCAGCAGTGTGTTACTGTGACTGGTTCAAGGTTTAGCATCTACAGCCTGATGATTGAAAACACTGATGCCAAAGGTCAACCTGTGGATAGTCATATGTTTACATAAATGATTTTACATTAAACTAGTCGTAAACTCGTACCTCTGGGTCTTTACATTTGCTGTGTCAATCAACGGAGTAACTGTATGCGACATGACTGTTCAGACTGAAGTCCAAACCTATCGATATGTATCGGATTTAGTAGCACATATGAAAGTGGCTTGGGTTGGATTTGTTTTTGTTTTTTTAAATATCTTATTTGTGCTGTTCAGACGGTCTTTAACAGGTCAGATACAGGTCAAATGGTACCAAAAAGTCACATTTGAGAACATTTGCCTGCAGTCTGAACGTAGCCTAATACACTTAAATGTCACATGTAGATTATGTTTTACAGTGTATATTCAGAAGCTTAAACAGACAACATTAGGAGTGAACAGCTGATGTACTTCAAAAAACCCCCCCATGGCAGCATAGTGCACGGCTGTGAGCCTCTTCCTGTCCATGGCGTTGGGGTTCCCCCCTCTCTTCAGGATGGCTCTGACCAGTGGCAGCAGCCCGGCTTTGGACGCTTCCATTAACGCCGTTATACCCGTTTTCTGTGGACAGAAAAAATCCTACAGTGAACTAATAGCACAACTAGTCAAAGCAACCCCCCCCCCCCCCCCAGTGAAACCAGCATTACATCACACTGACATTCATGTGGAGACATAAACCTCCAACATTTGTTAATATTTGCTGTTTCGTTGTTAATGTTTGTTTTGTTATTTTTTATTAATATTTGGGGTGGCCATGGCTCAGTTAGTTCAAATCCCACTCTGTCCTAGTCAGGCCATTGTGTCCTTGGGCAAGACACTTCACCCTCCTTACTTTCAGTGCCAGTGCCACTCACACTGGTGTATGAATGTTTGGTGGTGGGCAAAATGGCAGCCACGCTTCTGTCAGTCTGCCCCAGGGCAACTGTAGCTACAAATGTAGTTTGCCACCACCAGAGGAAGCATGTGAGAGTGAATGAATAATGGGTTGCTAATGCAAAGCGCTTTGAGTGGTCACAAAAAGCAATATATAAATCCAATCCATTATTATTATTTGCCGTTTTGTCATTAATATTTACTGTATTTTGCTGAGTTTTTATTAATATTTACTGTTTTGTTATTTTATGGTTAATATTTGGTCTATTTTGTTATTTTTTGTTAATGTTTGCTGTTTTGTCGTTAATATTTGTGGTTTTCTTATTTGTTGTTCCATTATTAATATTTTCTCTTCTATTTTTTGTTAATATTTGCAGTTTTTGTTGCTATTTGCTGTTTTTTGTTCAGTATTTACTGTGTTTTGCTAAAACAGATATTACATTTGAATTCTATACACCAGAACCTATCTGTAAAAATATTTCAGAACATTTTGTTGTGCAGCATTATCCAAATGAAGACAAAACCATCCAAACCTTTCGTCCATTCTGTTGTTGATTTTACCTGGTTGGTGGCGTTGGGGTCTGTTCCTCCCTCTAACATAATGAGACACTTGGGGCTGCACTCGAGGGCTTTTTCACACATCAGCTGGAAAACATGCGTCCCCTGAGCAGACACATTGTTGGCGTCGGCCTTGAACTTCAGCGCCACTTGCAGGCAGCGGGTGTGACGCTTGGTGGGATAGATACAGTAGAACAGAACACCTGACAGGAGACAGAACCAACACAGACGTCAAATGTGAAGGACCACCGTCCAAAAGTGAACACTCCGATGGCGATCTGACATGTGCGATCCAGTTTAGGGTTAGGACACAGGGTTAAAGTCATCATTATACTTTATATTCTAAAGTCAATTAGACGTCTTTGAGCACACGCCATCTTGGACACTGGTACATTTTCATCTACAAAGCCATCCTTGAGGAAATTTTTTTTTATCTCTACACAACTTAAGACCATTGCACTTTGCAAATTTTGTTGTTCCAAGACTTAGAACTGAATTGGGAAAGAAAGCCTTTAGGTTTTTTGCTCCTTTTGTTTGGAACAACCTGCAGACTGAGCTGAAACTGCAGAAACTTGTCTCTAAATGTTTCTATATTTGCAGTGAATATTTAGAAAACAAATTGTCTAAATGTCACTGCTTTTATTCATGATGTGTTTTATGTGCATATGTTTTTAGTCATTGTGCTTTTATGTGATTTGAATGGAAATGAAACTGTTGCTGCCATTCTTGGACAGGTCTCCTTGAAAAACAGATCATTGAACTCAATGGGACAAACCTGGTTAAATTAAAAATAAATTAAAAAAATCAACAAAAAAGGTCCAATATATATATATATATATATATATATATATATATATATATATATATATATATATATATATATATATATATATATTTATTTATTTTAATCGTTATTCAGACATTAAAGTCAGGATTCTGACAAAAACTAACATTACATTATGGAAATACTGACATTTACAAACTATCTTGTAACAACAAAATGTGAAAAACCTGAACAAATATGAACAACCTGAAATGTCTAAAAAAAAAAAAAAATCAGCACAATTTGAACCATTTTCTGCTCCTGTTATTAAGAGTTTAGTGTCTTTGTAGAACTGATTCATAATAAAACACATGAACAAATGAAAAGATCATTTATTTATCTTAAGAAATGTCAGTTTTTTCAGGTTAACATTTTTTTAAGTACAGTATTTTCATAATTTAATGGATTTTTGCACTAAAAAGAAGACATTTATGGGTTAGGGTTATAGTTTTAATTTGTTATTTATTGTCGTGTCATTTATGCTATTTATTTTATTTGTCATGTATGTTTTTTTTATTTATTGTTTTATTATGTTATTGTTTATGACCCACTGGAGATCTAATGTGGCCACTGAAAGTCTTATTTTAAGTGTGATGAGATATTTGGACGAGAAATGAGAAACATACACTTGGTCAGATGTAGATTTTGTTTTACAGTGCATGAATCCTGAAGTCAACACAATTATGTTTTATAAGTCTATGACATCAGGAGGAGACGTCCAGTTAAAAGCATGCACAGAGAGCATGCCTATTGAAGCTGAGTCTCTGGGGTGGGGGGGGTGGGGGTTTACAAAGGGCTGGTATAAGGTTACTGGGTATGTTTCACAGGAGAGGATCACCATTAGGACTTGATCTGTAATTAGATGTACCTGCTGGGTAACACACACACACACACGCACACACACACACACATGGTAGTGAGTATACACACATATTGTTTCTTCTTTTTTTCCCCCAAGCAAATACATTTTTAAAACCCTAAAAATATAAATATTTAAATAAACTATATTTAAAAAAATTTGAAAAATGCATGAACAAAATACACAAAAAAATTCACATCTTTAAACCTCTGAAATATACATGCTTCCATTTGCATCTTTTCCCCTCATGCTTTGTGGGGACTTCCGGAAATCTATACTTCATACAGGTTTATATTGTGGGGACCCACATTTATATTTAACCCTCATGGGGACCTGAATTTTTATTTTGTGCCAATCTTAAGTCTCTATGGCAACCCGTTTTTGAATTGGAGCCAATAATGTGATTGTGACCTTGACCTTTGACCTTTTGCAATATTGATAATTTCGTTATATGTATATAGCCGATAATGTTCTTTTCTCCTGCTATAATTTACTGACAGGTGAAGGATAAAGAAGAACAGGAAAATAACAAAAAAAAACAACAATAAAAAGAGAATGGGGGGAAAAAAGGGAAAAAACAAAGGAAGAAAAAATTGAAGAAAAGGGTAAGGTCAAAGAAAAGAAGGGAAAAGGGTTCATGTTTCTTAGTTTAACTCAGTATTTTTTAAATTTTATTTTATAATTGTAATTAAAGAAGACCCTACCCACCCCTTCTCTTTTGCAGTCATTGATGTCCTGGACACACTATATTGTAATTGGGGTAATTATCACAACTGGTCCTGAAGTAGAACTTCCAGCCTGTGATTGGTGTTGTCATGGTAACCACCTCCTCATCAATATCTAAACAGACACATCATGCATTTTCATGAGCTGGAAGAAAAGGTAAGACATTCAGGAGCAAAGTCGAGGTAAACTGGAGATGGAAAATACCCACAGAGAAACCCACACTAAGTAAATTTAATCATGATTAATTATTCATTTTTATTAATTGTGTTTAATTTTTCATAAACAGACTCAATAAAGAAGTGAATATATCTGCACTGAACGTGTTTGTTGTCAGCTCGGCGACACATTAGCCTAGTGCTAGCATTAGCCTAGTGCTAGCAGAATCCCTGACTAGCGCATGCTTCATGTTAATGTGGTATTTTAATCTGGAAGTGCTTCAGTGAAAACAAAACTATGCCTAATGACTTTGTCGGTTGACTGTTCTGTTTTAGTTTTTTTAATACTCAAATTCCCCCCAAAATACACAAAAATTCTTCATCATGAGCCCAAAGAAAGTGAAGTGAAGTGAAAAGAAGCAGGCTGTGTTATCAATAGAAATGAAACAGAAAAAAAAAAATTAAAGTGACACACGGTTGAGTAATATCGCTAAAAGCAGGGACCCCTTCGAAGGGCATCTGTGTGATATCGAAAAATAGGTCTTAGCTGAACGACCAGATGGAGAAACTGTTACTCATTTGGATAAAGGAGAAATAAATTGCAGAAGATACAGTGACTGAGGCCATTGTTTGGGAAAAATCTGCTATATTCAGTGATCTAATGATGGAGGGTGGGGGTGAGGGTTCTACAGAACAGCAAGCACACCCAGACTTTAAAGCATAGCATGGGTGGATGGTCAAACATTATTGAAGGTGAAAATGACAAAACAACCACAATAGTCTGGAAATGATTAGCATGTCTGGTTCATTTTAATGGTTTAATGTTCAGTCAGTGAAAACACAATTCCTCACTGAGACCAATCTATTAAATCTAAAATCTAAATTACATTTTCTTTTACTTTTAACCCATATTTTAAACAAAATTGGTAATTTTTTTTTTAATTTTTAAAGGATTTGAGGGGTAGTATTTGGGGCCTTGGAACTAATCAGGCCTTTTACATGTAAAATGCGACTATTCACGATAAATTAACTGTACGAAAACACTTCTGGAAGGAATTAATTTCATAAGTAGAGGTACCACTGTATATAAAAGCTAGAAACCTAAACATACCCATGAACTAATTTTTCCTCCTGAACTTGTGCAGCTCCCCCAGCAGAGGGCAGACTTGACATTTCGATGACTGAACAGCCTTTTCTGTCTGTTTTAAAAGAGTCCAGACCCAAACAGCGGGAACACTGCAAAAGTCTACATCTGACCAAATGTATTTTTTACCATTTCTAGTCCAAATATTTGATCACATTTAACCCATAAAGACCCAAAGAGCCACTGTCCACCAAAAACCATCTACTGAATTAAACTATTTAACCTTTTTTAAAAAATCTTATTTCAAACATGCTTCACACAAGGGACATGAAACATAACATAATAGAAATAAGGAAAGAACAGAAAGGCAAAAAAATCTAATTAGATTTTCATCCATGAACCATGTTCATAAGGGAGTAGGAAGAAGTACAACTTATTTAAACCCACCCCTGTTTTCATCCTTTATATTCACTTCCTACCATTCATTGTTAGTCATCAATTCCAGTCCTTCGGGTCAAAGTGACCCGGTGGTTCACAAATGTACCTTTTCACACGTACTGTACGGTGCCATTGCTTACTACTGAAAACAGTAAAATATCCTTGGGGGGGGGGGGGGGGGGGGCTGATGAGTCTATGGAAGTGAACTTTGGAATCTGGGTCTTTAAGACCCGATTGTAGGACACAGCCAGTGTGCCTTGTACGAAGGACCGCACAAGGGTTAAAACAATTTATCTATATACAGTTGAGCTTTAACTGCATTTGACACCGTATTATACTGTATCTGACACTGCTCACCTTTGCCTTCACTCACCTTGACTATCATTCACCTTGGCCATCACTCACCTTGACTATCACTCACCTTTGCCTTCACTCACCTTGACTATCACTCACCTTGACTATCACTCACCTTGACTATCACTCACCTTTGCCTTCACTCACCTTGGCCATCACTCACCTTGACTATCACTCACCTTGGCCATCACTCACCTTGACTATCACTCACCTTTGCCTTCACTCACCTTGACTATCACTCACCTTTGCCTTCACTCACCTTGGCCATCACTCACCTTTGCCTTCACTCACCTTGACTATCACTCACCTTGGCCATCACTCACCTTTGCCTTCAGTGTCTTGGAGCCTCATATTAGCCTGATTCTGAGCCAGCAGGGCCACGATGGTATCATTTCCCAGCTCAGCAGCCATCATGAGCGGAGTGCAGCCTTTCTTGTCCTGAATGTCAGGCAGAGCTCCGTGGGATAGAAGGAAGCCGACCAGCTCTGGAAGAACCACACTGAGCATTGGTTTGGTAAAAAAAAACCCATCTGGACTAACACTGGTCTACTATGCTAAACCTCTGGTTATATTCTGGAGGCTGCAAATACATTACAACCAATTTAATACCCCTTCTAATAAGGTGGTCAACAATAGATTTTATTAAATTTTGGTGAATGTAGGTATAAGGTCAAAGGTCAAGGTCATCAAAATGTTTTCACAATGATCAGCGATAGGGCAAACCAGGAACTTCCTTTTCATGCCCTACTTTGGTTCGGTCAGATTAAACTAAACTAAACAGATAATAGTAAAGTTCAGTCACCCTGGTTGTTGGCTGCCACGGCCACATGCAGCGCCCCCATGCCCTCCTTTGGTTCGGTCAGGTTAACCAGATGATCCACACCACACTGGAGCATCTTCTGGATCTGGACCAGCTCATTTCCATGAACGTACTGCAGCAGACGGTAGATCTGGAGCACCTGCAGACGGCCTTGTGCCTCTTTACAGCTCATACTGAAGTCGGACCCAGACTGAAGGAAGAAAAGAAAGAAGAGTCGACTGCGACATCTGATCCATGGGAAGAACAGAAGGAAAACAAAGGACAGTTGAAGGCCGGTGCTTCTGCTGGTTTTGGTTACTTTTCAGAAACAAAAGAAAAACTACTGGTTAATTGATTTTTGTGTGTGTGTTAAAACAGATTAAACCAAATTTTAAAAAATAGATTTATTTTCGTTTTCCCTTTCTAATAACAAAAAGTAAGGTTGCTACCTGACACAAATGGAAAAGCCAAAACTTTTTTTTTTTTCATTTTCTGAGATGACATGTCATCTATCTTTGGTTCCACCTGTCATTCATCACATTACAAAATCCAAATTTTACCAAGTGTATTTTTCTCATTTCTAGTTAAACATTTTCATCACACTTAAAATAAGACAGACTCATTTAAAAAGGAACTTTTCAGTGAAATATAAAGAACTCATTTTTGGAAATGATATAATAATGACAATAATTTTCACTCTTTCCATTGGCTTGTTTTTTTTTCTTAATTAAATTCGACATGTTTTTTTTTTTTGCTTAATTCAAGCAACAACAACAACAACAAAAATCTGCCAATTGAACCAACTGAAAATCATCTTGTTCAGATTTCTCCAATCAGATTAGTTCCAGATTTATTGTCTATAAATCAGTTCTTCTATCCGACTGAAAAGTTCCTCTGTAGATGATTCTGTCTGAGTTTAATATGATCACATATTTGGACTAGAAATGGGACAAATTATTTACATTTAAAAAAATTAAATCTTGGTTTGTTTTGGGAAAAAAAATTAATATGCCATTATGCCTAATTACATGAAATTTTGTCTCACAGCTATGACAAAAGATGAATTTCTGTTTTTATTTTGAACAGACTATCTATCTATCTATCTATCTATCTATCTATCTATCTATCTATCTATCTATCTATCTATCTATCTATCTATCTATCTATCTATCTATCTATCTATCTATCTATCTATCTATCTATCTATCTATCTATCTATCATGTAAGAAATTAAAACATTAAATTCAGAAAATATGTACAGTCCATTTACAAACTGTCTTGTAACAATAAAATATGAACAACCTGAAATTTTTTTGGAAAGAAAATTAAGCACAATTTGAACAATTTCTTGCTTCTGCTATAACACTCAAGCTTCAGTTTCCTCAGTTTTTTTACCTTTAACTTTTGACCAAATTACAAATAAATAAACTGGAGCCTAATTTTAGCTAACATTTAATGTATCTAAATTGCAATGTAAATAACTTTTAACACTTTTAACAGAGAAACCTTTGAATATTTAATATGTTAACATTAATGTAGCTCACTTTTAATGTAAATAACTTAACATTGCTAATTATTAATGTAACAACTTTTAATGTAAGTTAATTTTTAAATATAGATAACTTTTAGTATTTTATATGTGTATTAACATTAATGTAGATAACTTTTAATGCAGATAATTTTTAATATAGCTATGAAATTTGTGAAAATGTTAGCATTGAACACACTATGCACGTGCTGTTAACAGATGGCACAGCTAAATTAAAATAAGATAAGAACAGAGACAAACAGCGTAAATTACAGACATAAATAACTCGTCTCGTCATCGGAACCCACTTTATGCTCACTAGGGTACATAAATAACTCTGTAATACTTATTTAAATAAGTGTATAAATCTGCCGGTACCGTTGGCTGTCTGCCCCCAGTGCCGGTACCGATGCCCCTCCCCCTCCTCTTACCTTAAGAAATTCTAAACTTGTTGTTTTTAAATCCTCATTCCCGCCTGTTTGGAGTCAGAAAACAGTGACTTTTACCCCCAGCTGTTCCACCTTCAGTTGAAGCACAATCTATAACTTTAGGTGAATAACACAACCGGAAGGAACGCATCTCCATGGCAACGGAACGCGCTTAAATCCTCCTTGAAGGTCGTTAGTGTTTGGCAGGGTGTCTGATGCTGCGTTCAATGACCGCTCAGAAGCTCGGAAAAATGAAATTCTACATATTATTCCGTATAAATTGTTTTTTAAAATTAGTTTTAATATATATTTTTAAACATAGTTTTAATTTATATATATGTAATTGTACTGTTAGTCGATCTATCTATTTATATATACACCTTGCTCTCTCTTCTTCCTCTTCTTTTTTCTATTTAATTTTTCTGTCTTCCACTCTTCTTTTTTCTTTAACTAAATTTTTTGGTTAATTCAATATTTATTTCTTGCTTCTCCTAACTATATTTTAATTACGGAATGAATGTTTTAGGCATTAATTGTGCTATGAATGTGTCGCGGGGGGGGGAGGGTATAGGGTTTTGTGAATGTTGTGGGAATGCTGGAGGAAGGGATGGTAGGAGGCTACTGGGTTAGGACATCCAGTGTTTCATTACCTGACTATATCCTTGTCTTTTGTTTGTCCCTTCAGTAAAGTATTACATATTGTTTTTATCTGTATTGTCTGTTGATGCTGTTTTTTTTATGGTGATGCAACATGCATGTCTCCAAGACACACTTCTTCCTGGTGGAAACTAATAAAGAAACCTAACCTTAATTCAAGATTTTTTTTTTGTTGCTTCACTCAAGTTTTTTTTCATGATTTTTTTTGTGCTTCATTCAAGATTAGTATTACTTTTACTTGATTAAAAAAATATTGAGTATTCTTTGCTTGATTCTTTTTTTTTTTTTTTGCTCAATTCAACTTTTATCCTTAGTTCAAGTTTTTTTCTGATTAATTATTTTTTTTTAGTTGAATTTTTTTTTGTTGCTTAATTAATGTTTTTACTTAATTCAAATATCTTATTTTATTTTTGTGTATGTGCTTCAAGATTTTGATAGATTTAATTTCAGCCATTGGCAGATTTATTTATTTTTTGCTTGAATTTATAAAAAAAAAGGACTGAATTAAGCAAATACTACTACGACTATGACTACTACCACCACCACTACTACTACTACTACTAATCAGAAATAACTTGCAGGAAAAGAATCTTTTCACAAATTTGCATGTGCAATAAGTGATTGTACATAATTATAAAAGTGCAAGAAAATAAAATACTATTCAATAATAAATGATTATACATCATTTATAAAATGTCAGTAAAATGGGACATTCAAAGTTTAGGTTTGTAACCTCATTTTTTATTTTTCAAAGGCAATAAAAAAATGTTTAAAACTTGGTTTTAAATATATTCAACAAGCTATATGCAATAAATAAATAAAATATCTGACTAACTCTGAAGTGGATTAAAGTGAATAATGCCGATTAAGCTATAAAAATATTTTAAATGAAATTCTAAATCCACACAGACTAAACTATTAAAAGTCCAGTCCATGTTTCTATAAATGTATGTTTTAAAAGCAGCAGTCGTCATGTTCTCCTCTTTTACTTTAGTCTTCTAAACACCACACTTGCAACATCCCATCCTGTTGGTACCTGCTGTTGTCAGGTTTGTAATGCGATCTCCCTCACAACAATGGACACCAGCGTAAACATGGGAAAGAAAAATGAGTGGACATCTCAGACTAATCTTATTCTGCATCCTTACATGCTTAAGTAGCCGAGCTAGCATTAGCGTCCTTTATCCCTGAGCGTCCACAGATCAGTTTACATGCTGTTAGCCACGACTTTGTTTGTCTGAGTGACGTCTATTGAGCAGAGAATGACTGACAAAGAATGACATGTCATCAGCAAAGAATGTGACACAAGTGATACTGTGTCCTCTGATGGGTACGATTCAGCGCAAGAAACAAACACACTACAAAAAAAATAAATCTGAACAAGTGTATTTGTCTCATTTTTAGTCCAAATATCTGATCAGACTTAAATCACCTACAGAGCAATTTAATATTTTTTGAGATATAAGAAGTCATTTATATATGTTTTTATGTTAAATATAAAAATATAAGATTTTTTGTTATTTAATTCAAGCAAAAATTAGGTTGGTTACAGTTTTGTTTGTTTGTCAGCAACTTTACACAAATAGTACTGCACCAACTTTCATTATTTTTTCAGGAAAGGTGCAAGGTGAACCACAATAGAACCTATTACATTTTGGTAAATGAAGGTCAAAGGTCAAGGTTTTTAAAAATCAGGAATTTCCTTTTCATTCCTGTATACAAGGCGTACAACTGTGCACCTGTACTCCCCAAACAGAGTGGAGATAAGTACTGAGTTACTATTGTTGACAGATAGGAACCATGTTGGCTCCAAAATGGCATCATGACCTTTGACTTGATTAGAACCACTTAAGTCTTATCAGATAATTGGACTAAAATGAGACAAATACATTTGATCAGAAACATGTGTCATATTATTACACTGCAAAAATCTAAATCTGACCAACTGTATTTGTCTCATTTTCACTTAATTCAGCATTTATTTATTCTTAATTCAAGTTTCTTTTCTTGCTTCATTCAAAAATGTTTTTCTTAATCCAAGATATTTTCCACCTATTTTTTGTGTAATTCAATATTTTTTAGCATAATTCCTGATTTTTTTGCTGCTTAATTCAAGATAGTTTTCTTCAAGATGTTTTTTCTTTCATTCTCATAATTTTTTTAGTTAACACACACACACACTCTCTCTCATATATATATATATATATATATATATATATATATATATATATATATATATATATATATATATATATATATATATATATATATCTTAATTCAAGCAACAGTAAAAAAAATCTTCCAGTGAAAATGATTGTGACCTTCACCACAGCCACCACAACCTTTACTCAAATGGATCATTGTATCTAATGTGCATTAGCTCTCTCTCTCTCTTTATATATATATATATATATATATATATATATATATATATATATATATATATATATACATGCCCATGTAATTGTAATGTAATTGTAATCTTAAGTATTCATTGAGTTATAGCATGATATGTCTCTGCGGACACACACACACACACACACACACACAGTGATTACAATAATCATAATAATCTTAATCTCAATTAATAATAATAATCTTGAATTAAGATTAAAAAAAGAAACCAATGGAACCAGTGAAAATAATCTTGGTCAGATTAGTTCAGATCTATTGTCTATAAATCAGTTTTTCTATCTGATTGATTCTGTCTGATTTTAATCTGATCACATATTTTGACTAAAAATGAGACAAATACAGTTGATCAGATTAAATTTTTTTACAGTGTAAAAACTGTTTCATAACGTTCGTCTCCATCTGGTTTGAATTTTTCGCCTCACGTCGTGTTTCACAGAAGAACCGTGTCTGAACACTTCAAAGAAAAAATGTACTTTTAAAACAAGATAAATTCTCTAACACTTCTAAATCTAAATCATTTGTTTTTTTTGTATTTTTTAAAAATCCTTTTTTAATTTGCAGTGTGAAGAGCAGCTAAACCATGTGTTTGGAGTGAACAGACGACAGAACAGACCATAGTATGAAATTTGTGTGTATTTGTAAAAGCCAGACAGGTACATGCCAGAGAAAATAAATAAAGTTGAGTTGAAAACATGCTTTAAACTGTGGATGAAACTCTGCCAACAGTCTCTGTCAGACAAAACTGACATTTATCAGCTGTTTGAAACTGCACATCTGTATTTGAGGCACACGTGAAAAAAACTTTTTTTTCTTCTTTTTAAACCCATCCACGTCACAGTCGGTACCTGCAAAGTGAAAGTGAAAGAGGTAACGCACATACAAGGAAATATTTACATTCTTTGATGGTTATAAAGTTATAAAATTACATCTCAACACAGAAAAAATATACTCTAAAAGCAAAACCATATTATTGGATGTATTCATTTGACCTTTAAGTGAATTTAATACAGTTTATTATACTGTAAAAAAATTTATATATATACATCTGAGCTGATGAGTGTATTTGTTTCATCTTTATCTGATCAGATTAAAATCAGACATAATCACCTACAGATGAACTTTTCAGTCAGATAGAAGAACTGATTTATAAACAATAGATCTGAACTAATCTGAGTTTTTTCTTTTTAATTAAATTTTTCTTTTGCTTAAGTCAAGATTTTTTTTTTGTTTTAATTCAAGATTTTTTTTTTTTGCTTTATTGAAGTGTAAAAATATGCCAATGGAACTAATGAAAACTATAGTCATAAGAGTTCTTGAAACAAACTCATGAATTGGGGAAAAAAAAGTGACTTTAAATTAAGCAAATAAAAAATTTAATTAACACATTTTTGAATTAACCAAAAAGAAAAAATGAAGAAATAAAAAAATCTTGAATTCAGAAAAAAAAATCACAAATGAACAAACAAAAAATCTTGAATTAAGCAAAAAAAATTATAAAAAAATTAAAATCTTGAATCAAGCCAAAAAACTCTTTCAGTTGAAGTAGTTAAAACTGATCTTGGTCAGATTAGTTCAGATCTATTGTCTATAAATCAGTTCTTCTATTTGACTGAAAAGTTCCTCTGTAGGTGATTCTGTCTGATTTAATCTGATCACATTTTTAGACTAAAAGTAAAACTAAAACACTTGGTCAGATGTAAAAAAAATTTTTTTTTACAGTGTAACCATTTCATATAAACTTATAAACTTACATCCCAACACAGAAACGGGCTGAAAAAATAAACTCTAAAAGTAAAAGCACATTATTGGATGTTTTCATTTGACCTTTAAGTGAGTTGAATACAGTTCATGGTGTCAGATTGTTCTAAAATATGCAGAAACTGTGCAACATTTCATATTAAAACCATTGAAGAATATCTACAAACTCTGTGGGAGGCACTTTGGAGGTATGTGTGTGTTCATAAAAAGAGTTGACTTTAGGATTTGTAGCGTGGAGACCAGAGTCTGTGTAGCTGCAGGATGGGGTTTTGTTAGCTTTAAATAAAAAGGACAGAGTTTGGTCAGTTTAAATGTTTGGGGTGGGCCTTATTAGGACACAAGATAAAAGCCCCTCCCCCTGCGGACCCTCGTCTGGGTAAAGACACAAATGTCCAAAAATAGTCTTTTGTCTGATTTCTATCAAATCTTGAGGTTTTACCGCTGAACTGTGACTGACTTCATTTGTGTAGATTCTTCTTTTTTCTGCAGGAACAGTGGTTTGGACTCTGTGTCCAAACCACTGTTCTGTCAATTCAGCCAAAGAATCTGGAATTAAGCAAAAAAAAAAAAAAAAAAAGTTCAGTAAAGCAAAAAAAAAAAAAAGAGAGAAAAACGTGGATTAGGCAAAAAAAAATAAATCTGGAATTCAGCCAAAAAATCTTGAATTAAGCAAAAAAAAAAATTCGATAAAGTAAGTAAAGTAAAGTAAAAACTAATTCTTAAATTAACCAAAACAATGAAACAGAACAAAATAATCTTGGATTAAGCAAAAAATAATATTCTGGAATTAAGAAAAAAATATGGAATTAAGTTTAAAAATATATGGAATTAAGCAAAAAAAGAAAAGAAAAATCTTTGATGAAGTGAAAAAAAATTAAGCAAAAAAAAAAAGAACGTTTTGGATAAGGAGAAAAAAAATCTAGAATTAAGTAAAAAAAATTTGGAAAATTTTTTAAAATAAATTTTTTTTCAATAAAGCAAAAAGAAAAAAATCTTGAAAAGAATCTCGACTTAAGCAAAGAAATCTAAAATACTGGAATTAACAACATAATTAATAAAAAAATCCTCAATAAAGCAAAAAAAATGTTGAATTAAGTTTAAAAATGTTTGAATTTAGCAAAAAACTGTCAATCAAAGTGTGAGTTGGACAGAAGGCAGTGGTTTGGTCAGTTTAAATGTTTGGGGTGGGGCTTTTATTAGGACACAGATAAAAGCCCCTCCCCTCTGCGGACCCTCGTCTGGGTAAAGACACAAATGTCCAAAAATAGTCTTTTGTCTGATTTCTATCAAATCCTGAGGTTTCACCGCTGAACTGTGACTGACTTCATTTGTGTAGATTCTTCATTTTTCTGCAGGAACAGTGGTTTGGACTCTGTGCCCCCTCCCCCCATTCCCCCCTCCCTCACCCATGGTGCATTTTTTCCAAGACAATTGGCATTGATCGTTGTGTGTTTCTGGGAATTGAATTGTGGTTAAAATGAAAGTGTGAGTAATAAAAGGAGGAAGTGAATGCAGGGAAAAAAACGGCTGTGGATCACAAACTCAAAAATCCACATCCTCACTTTTTAACGTGTTTCCGTTCATTATCGCATAAAAAAAAACCACTGACAGTCGAAGATGATGTCACAGAGTTAAATGAAATTAAACTGGAACTGATCAGTGGCTTTTTTTCTGCACAAAAACACTAAGAATAAACTGTTTCCTTCAAAACTGCAACAACAGAACACTGTAAAAAATATAAACCTGACCAAGTGTATTAGTCTCATTTTTAGTCTAAATATGTGATCAGATTAAAATCAGACAGAATCACCTACAGAGGAACTGTTCAGTCAAATAGAAGAACTGATTTATAGACAATAGATCTGGAACTAAACTAAAAAAAAAAAATCTGATGATGGAATCAGATGCGTAAACTGATTTTGTTCAGATTAGTTCAGATCTATTGTCTATACATCAGTTCTTCTATTTGACTGAACAGTTCTTCTGTAGGTGATTCTGTCTGATTTTAATCTGATCACGTGTTTGGACTAAAAATGATGAAACATCAAATCCACTGAAGGTGAGGTTTCTTTTTTTTTTTTTTTTACAGTGTAAACTGTGGCTTTTTCTGTAGAAAACACAAAGAATAAAAACAACTTCCTGAAGAAACTGTTTCCTTCAGAGCGATGACACCAGCTTTGAGTTCTGGAGGTCCAATGCAAGCTCTTCCTCCTCCTTTCAGAATAAACCCAGTGGTCCTCCTCCTCTTCCTCCTCCTCCTCTTCTCTCAGTGTTGACTGTCCAGGCGTCTCCTCTGTATCTTTAAATTCCTCACATCTTCAGTTTGTTTCTTAAGCTTCTTTTACACAAAAATTATCGGGTCGACCACATTTTAAAACCCGTGTCGACCCACTAACAATCCTTATTTGTCCTTTCTCCATTGACCAAAAAAAGCCCAGTCTGACCCCTGACCTCTGACCCCTGCTGCTAAGCTGTGTGGCCTTCGCTTCCCCCTGCTGTGCGTCAGCTGATGCGTTCAAGGGTTAATTTTAACAGACTTAATTTAAAGTCAATATTGTCACATTTCTTCAGACAACAGATTCCTCTGAAGTGATTGTGTAAATGTCAGAGCTCTAACTCTTGTTCATTAGTTTTAGACGATGAAAATAGATTAAAAAAAGTTCAAGTCTTAATTTTGGTGTCAGTTTTCAGGTCCCCCCGACTGACTTAAAATGCTCTGAACTTTGGAAATATTTACTATTAAGTCTTTAAATGTTGAATTTCCAAATCATATATCATGTTCTATAAGTACCAGAGGCGGTAAAAGTACTCACAGTCTGTACTTAAGTAGAAGTACTGCTACTTGTGTGAAAAAAAATAATGTGGTAAAAGTAGAAGTACTGATCCAACTCCTTTACTGAAGTAAAAGTAAAAAAGTTAAACTTTTCTAAATAACTAAGTTAAAAATAAAACAGCACTTTTTGTTTTTGCTATGGATGAAATAATACTGAATAAAAACTAAAAAATGTGAAAAATATCCAAAAATAAAGCCTTTAAAAGTGAGTTAATGTGTAGCTGATGTGTTTTATTGGGTCATGGTACTCAGTTTTGTGGGTATGGACAGGAAATTTAAGAAAAATGTAAAAAAAAAAAAAAAAAAAGTCATAAATAGGAAAGTAAAAAAAAAAGCACAATTATGAGATTTAAAAAATTTAATCGTGAGATTAAAAAGCCAAATTGATGATAAAAAAAAGTCATAACTATGAGATAAGAAATGGATAGTTATGATATATAAAGTCAAAATAATGATATAGTAAGACACAATTTCTGATTTACGACCTATTTTTTCATGCTGTCATATTTGTCTAGTTTGAAAAAGTAATGAGTCTATTCTGAGAAGAAGTAAAGTACACATATTTATACAAAAATGTAGGGAGTAAAACTAAAAAGTTGCCAGAAAAATAAATACTCAAGTGAAGTACAGGTACCTAAAAAAATCTACTTAAGTACAGTAAAGGAAGTACTTTTACTTAGTTACTTCCACCTCTGATAAGGACACTGTATTTCCAAAAGTCTAGTCTCTTCTGCCTTGACTCTCATCTGAACGTTTCCATCCCATAGTTAATCAATAGGGTTTTCATCTGATGTGGGTTCCCCCTTTAACCCTTTCAGAACTTCTACTCTTCTGGGAAGGTTTTCCATAAGGTTTAGGAGTCAGTTTAACTCTAACCCTGGTTCTCAGTCTGTGCTCTAAACATGGTCTCTGGGGTTAAAGGTCAGGACTGTGCTCAGATCAGTCCAGTTCATCCACATCAAACTCTCTCATCCATGTCTTTATGGACCATGTTGGAACAAGAAGGGGACATCCCCAAACTGTTCCCACAAACTTGGGAACATGGAAATGTCCAGAGTCTCTTTTTGTTCAAAGTCTCTTGGTGCTGAAACAGATTTTAAACAACGCAGCCTTTTCATTGGTGAAGGTTTAACTGTGGAAAAGCTGTGAATCCTTCTGAAACACCAGACATTTATACAAAAAAATAATCTTCTTCCCTGTCATATCAGACTTAGAAGTACTGAAGTATATTTCAAGGCAGGTGAGTGAATACTTTAGTGAATATAGTGTATGTAAAAACAATTGAACAGGTCATTTGGGAAATGTTCTTAAAATCTGTTGGTTTCATATGGAATGACCCTGGATAGTGGATAGATAGACCCTGGAGGGTGTTTCATACAGGAGTGTTCCACTGAGGATGGTCAGGGCTTCAGAAGATAGACCGGTTTCCTCAGAGTGTTTCATATAGGAGTGTTCCAGAGAAGATGGTCAGAGGTTCAGAGGAGTACGCCAGTTTCCCGGTCACCAGGTCGATGCACACCGTGTCTCCGACCTCCATGGGCAGGATGACATTAAAGACGGCCAGAGCTCCAGGTATGTGTTTGGCCTCGGCCATGGGCTTCTCCAGACCCTCAGGCTGGTACCCGGCAGAGTCCACGCGGGCCACGCCTGTGTTGGACTTGGACAGAACTGCCTCGATCTTCAGGTTCTTGTGGCCTGTGAGGACGGCGCTGAAGAAGTACTTTCCACTGACTGGAGCTGTGAAGTATCCTGAAAGAGGAAACATATGAACGATGTGAGTTTGACTTAGTCGGAGAAGTTAAGATTCCAGTTTTCACAAAACATCTGACAACAAGATCCTGGAAAAAAAAAAGGTCACGGTGTGAAATTCTAAACGTAACCAAGTGTATTTTCATCATTTCTAGTCCAACATGTATTCCCAGCTCAACAAACTCCGCCCCTCGCAAATGTTTTACCTGATTTGCCCGATCTCTGAACACATTTTTGGTGACCTTGACCTTTGACCTACATTCACCAAAAATGAATGGGATCTATTCTGAATCACTTCACACCTTTCTTGAGCATGTTTGGGTAGCCTAGCTTTGCTCAATGCCCCTAACGGCAGCAAATCTAATTTTCCACCGAAGACCGTCTAGTAATCCTCAATGTAACTTGCACCTACAATTCCCTGCGGGTGGCCGACGAATCATGGTGAAGTACATAGTCAGAGGGCGGGCCTAACAAAGTGACGACAGAGGTGTGACGAATCGGAGAAAAACAACCAGAAACAACCATAGAAGAAGAAGAACGACGACGATAGATGGGTGGCGATTTCCTTTTATGAAAGATGAGTGAAGAATGTGGGAAAATATCAGAAATCTTTAAATTCTTTTTACAGAAGCGACAACAGGCAAACGATAGCTCAAATTAACAAACAAATGAATGATAGATAGGAAGACTGTAATGAGTAAAAGCAGATTTGGGGGAAGAAATTTTGAATTAAGCCAAAAACATCTTCAATTAATTTTTAAAAAATGTATTAAAGAAAACATTTTTTTAGATATAACAAGTAATTTTTTTAATGATTTTGTTTAATTCAAGCAAAAATACGTCTTACCTGTTGAACCAGGTAAAGTGATCTTGGTCAGGTTAGTTCAATCAGATTAGTCCAGATATAAAATAAATCATAATCCGATCACATATTTGGATTAAAAATGAAACAAATACACTTTGTCAGATGTATATATTTTTTTTTACAGTGTACAAATCATAATCTATAGTGACTAAAAGCAGATTTGGATCCCAGACTAAAACTAAAACATGTTCGATCTGCTGTAGTTGATTTAAAAGTTGCACCTTAAACATCCGAAATGAAGGTGTCAGCTGCAGTAAATATTAAACACAGTGTTTACGCAGAGTTTTTAAAAACGTCTACAGATACATTTGTAAAACACCAGCTTTAAAACCACAGTCAATTAACTTCTATATGAAGTGACATTTATGTTTCAGATTTACAACAACAGCACTTCCTTCTTTAAAGAATGTTCCTGTTGCACAATGAACTGCACACATCTTATTCCCACAGGGTTCCAGTCTTTTACTGCTAGACCCTTGTTAAAGTGAGGTGGGGGGGGCTGTGGTTTATAGGGTTAAGACCCCCACCATGAAAACTAAGGCCCATGTCATTGGCTTCATGTCCTTCCCTGTTTTTCTGCACAGTTTCCTGTCACCTCAGACTGATCCTATCAAAATAAAAGTCCAAATGCCTCCAAACACCGATGGAAACAATTAACTCCAGCTGTTATTTATAGCTGCAGCACATTGGACAAGAAATTAAATAATTAGAACTAAATAAATGCATAAATAAATGTATAAACAACTGTTCCATTGAATTGTGTTAAGATTTATTTTTTTTTATCAGATTAATCACGATGATGGATTAATCTGAGGTAATTTTAAAAGATCTAATATATTGACACGTTTACTTTGGATTCATTAGTCAATTATTTTTTATCCCTGTTTATATGACTTTTTATTCCTGTTTAATTCAGAATAAAGGTTAATTCCTCTTTAAGATGAACCACGTAAAAACACCAAATCCCAGTTGGAAATGATAATTCCAAATTCAACTTAATTCCGAAAATTTATTCCGATCTTAATTCTGAAGTTGGTAATTCCGCTGACATGGAAACCGTTAATTCCTCTTTAACATTATTCCTGTTGTTCTGCACATGCTCCTGGTCTTGTCGCGATGACGCACATATGTCATGTTGATGACGCACATATTCCGCTGTCGGAGTTAGTTTGTTGATTCCTATGGTCAAACATCACATGTAGTATCTGGTCTAACATGTTGGTAGTTGAAACCAATGCAAAACAGGAAGTGGACGTGATCGTTTTCTTCCAGTAAACGTCCAGATGTTAAGCGGTTGTTCTGTCCAATCAGAACCCTCTGTACCTCCAGCTCTGAAGGACCAGTCAACAAGTATTTAGAGAAGGTCTAATCTCGCCCCTATTTTGTGCCAATCTCAAGTTTCTCTGACAACCTGTTCTTGAATTAGAGCCAATAATGTGATTTTAACCTTTCTGCTAAATGCGACCTTGACCTTTGACCTTTTGCAATATTGATTATTTTGTTATCTGTGTCAGTGCGTATGTAAACGTAGCATTTGTAATGAACTGCATCATCTTTTTTACATTTAAATGAACATGTTTGATGGAAAGCGTTGCAGAACATTTTTCCTTAGTTCCAGCCTTTAGTTTCGAGGAGTGCATGTTGTTTTGACATGTTCTCCATCAGTCTTGAACTCTGCTGTTGAGTATCTTATGCCTCTGCGAGCACAAAAATGTAAGCAGCTTAGCTTTGTTCTTACAAAAATGCACAGATCACTCCAAACCTCCAGAGCTGAACCTGATGAAAAGCTCTGGAATGTGACTGAGAGGAAGAACACTAACCACTGAAGCCAGACCAGGCCAAACACACACACACACACACACACACACACACACACACACACACACACACACACACACACACACACACACATTACTGTTGTGTTTTCAATGTGTCAAATATGTGCATGTTTGTTTTATACACTGGAAACAAATCTAAATATTACCAAGACTGTGTTTCATTTGCTTAATTCACGATTTATTTATTTATTCAAACAAAAGAATCTGACGATGGAACAAATAAAAATCATCTTGGTTGTTGGTTGTACTCTAGAAAAAATGTAAATCTGACAAAGTGTATTTTTATCATTTGTAGTCATATATATATATATAGGACTACAAATGATAAAAATACACTTTGTCAGATTTACATTATATTATATATATATATATATATATATATATATATATATATATATATATATATATATATATATATATATAAATTTTTAATTTGTTTTTTGCAGAGTACCCTTTAAATAATGTTTTACAGTGTGTTTACAGTGTGTTCACTCCAGTGTCTGTGAACTCAGTGTATTTAGTTCAAACTCACCTGTTCTTGGATTGTAGACGTTGTTTTCATTAACGAACACCTCGTTAAACAGGATGGTTCCGGCTCCTCTCATTGGTCGGGTCAGAGCAGCAGAGAAAGAAAGGCGTGGCACGTGAGCGTCCGAACCCGCAGGACCTAAAAATAAATCAAAAACACTTGTATTATTGAGTCCAAAGTAAAAACAGATGCAGTAAAAAGTGTTGGATGTGATAAATGTTTTACCCTGTTCACCTCTGAGACCTGGAAGGAAAAAAAAAAAACAACAGTCTGTTAGGGTTTGACTTTTTCTACTGTCCATGGAAAACACTGTCACACTAGTGTCATATCCATCAATCATGTCCACGTGGCCCCAGAAGGGTCACATTTAGGCTGCATAGAAGGGCCCTGTGTGGGTGTGTCAAAGGTTTCCATGATAAAGGAGAAAGAAATTGCAGGAGATACAGTGACTGAGGTGATTGTTTCAGAAAAAACATCTGCCATATTCAGTGATCTGATGATGGAGGGTGGGGGTGAGGGTTTGAATAATTTAAGAAAAGGACTGGGAATGTTATCATTTTTAAAGGGTTTGAGGGATAGTATTGGGGGCCTTGGAATGAATCAGGCCTTTTAAATGTAAAATGTGACTATTTACAGAAAGTTCACGGTATGAAAGCACTTCTGGAACAAATTAACACCGTTATTTTATCACAGTTTTATTTCCATTTTGACTCTTATTTTAACACTTTCACCTTTAGTAGGTAGTGCTGTAATGAAAAGTAATTTCCCTTAGGGATCAATAAAGTAATTCTGATTATTTACATAAAAATTTTTTTTTTAAATTACTACAAACTAAGATATTTGTAAAACATAGAACTTAAGTCGTGCAAATGACATGAAAGATAAATATTTTGTCATAAATAGTATGAAAAAAAAATTACATTTTTAATTCAGATCTGGTCAAATATGTGGTTACCATGGAAACTGCAGACAAACCCACATGGGATCCTTGGACCCATGCGGGATAGGCCGGTCAGTAGATTTTTCTTACCTGGGGGTCCCACCGCCCCCTGTTCGCCCCTCCTGCCCTGAGGCCCGAGCCTCCCCTGGGCTCCAACGGGACCCTGGGCCCCACGCTCCCCTTTTTCACCACGGGGACCCTTTGCACCAGGTGGACCTGGACCAGAGGAAGGACACACAACTGACACTCATGTCTGGAACTAAAAACTACTGAAACTATTGACGTGACCTGAGTGAAGGTGTGAGCTGCTCCACTACAGACCCCACTACATTTAGGTGAGGTCAGAGGTCACCAAAATGTCTTATCACAATGATCAGAGAAACCAGGTCAAATGATTACAAGGGTTGGAGTTGAGCCCCCCCCCCCCTCACCTGTGAAGTTCTGCTTTCTGAAGCTGTAGTAGTCATTGCTTAGCTCCCTCAGGGTGGAGTTGAGTGAGTGGATGTCAGAGTGGATGTTCTCCAGCTGGACCTTCTGGATGTGGTCCAAACGGTCAGTGTGGGACCGGAGGGTGAGGTTCAGTCCGTTAACGTGGCTCCACAGCCCGTTGACGTGTCGGTCCAGACCCACTTTGATGCCGTCCAGGCTGGTGGTCACATGGTCCAGGCGTCCGCACACGCCCTCCAGCCTGCTCATCCTCTGGTCCAGTCCGCTGCTGGAGCGACGACACTCCTCCACCTCTGTGAAGTACTTCTGGGTCAGGATGTGGACTTCATTACCCAGAGTCCCAAAGCGAGTGTCAGAGTCCTCCACATGTTCCGTCAGTTCCTTCTGCAGCTTCTCCACCTTTGACACAAACAGAAAAAAAGTGTGTTTTCATTCAACAAAGAACCAGCAGATATGAAGTCATCCACCCACATGGGCTCGATACTGATCCTGGTTTTATTTTCCTCTTTTTTTTCTTAAATTTTTCTCTCCTTTTATGTTTTCTCCCTGCCTTTTCTCTTCTTTTTTTCTTGTTTTCTATATATTTTTCCTCCTTTTTTATTTCCAGCTGCCTTTTCTCTTCTTTTTTCCTCTATTTTATCTTTTTTTTTTTTTCACTTTTTTCCTTCCTTTCTTAAATTATTTTTTTTTTTGTGTCTTCGCCCAGGTTCTCTTCCTTTTTTCCTCTTTTCCCTTCTTTTCTCTCCTCTTTTGTTCATCCCTACCCGGTTCTCTTCTTCTTTTTTCCTCTTTTTTATCTGCTTTTTCCTGTTTTGTCTTCATTTTTTATTCTCTTCTTTTTTCCCCCAAATATTTTCTTCTTTTTCCCCCTTTTCTTTAATTTTTTCCTCCTTTTTTATTTCCCCCTGCATTTTCTCTTATTTTTTCCCTCTATTTTTTCTTCTTTTCTCCCCTTTTTTTCCTTCTTTTCTTTACTTTTTCTCTGTTTTTTTTTTTTACCCCAGGTTTTCATCTTCTTCTTTTTTTCCACTTTTTCTTTCACCTTTTACAGAAATCACTTCAGGGAAGAAAGAGCTGATACAAGAAAAACCCGGAAATATCGTCCATAAATATACTTTATATTCTTTATTTTTCTACCATATCTTACACATACAAAACTATGTAATAAGATTATTATCCAAACCATGTCTGTCAAAAAGACTCAGATATTTGAAATATACACACATGTTTTCATAACTACAACAATATTATGTCACAAAACGAAACAGGTTTGATTGACGGAATGTTTTTACAGTCAATATTTCAACAGGTTCTACATATAAATAATTATCGCAGCTGCTATTTTTATCATGTAAAAGGAAAATCAGTCTAGTCTGAATGTTTTTACTTTCTACTGATGCAGATTACACTGGTTCCCAACATGTGGAAGTAGTGGGAACAAAATAAACCTGAAGAGTCACATTTAATCATATAACATAATGATCTCACCCAATAATTTAATAATTTCACCGTATAATGTAATAATTTCACTCAATAATGTAATAATTGTACCTATAATGTAATAATTTTACCTATAACATAATGATCTCACCCAATAATTTAATAATTTCACCATATGATGTAGTAATTTCACCTATGACGTAATAATTTACTCTTTAATGTAATCATTTCACCTATGATGTAGTAATTTAACCCTATGATATAATAATTCACTCTATACTTGAAGAATTTCACCTCATGATGTAATAATTTCATTGTATAATGTAATTTCACTCAATAACGTAAAAATCTCATCCTATTACTATGTCATAATTTCACCTATAATATAATAAGTTCACCCTGTAATGTTATAATTTTACCCCTAAAACAAAGGCAAAAATGTGGAATTGTCATCATTTATATGTTCTTATGTTATTATTTTACTGGTCTGGGCCAGTGGTGATGAGATACTTATTTAGAAATGAGAAAAAATACACTTTGTCAAATTTTGTTTTTTTCCAGTGTACAGACTTTTGACTTCACAGTAGTTAAGCTAAATCATAGATAAAATAACAGAATCAATTTTTTATCCCCACATTGGTCCTGTTCTCTTACCTCAGAGAAGATGTTTTCGTTGGTGTTGGTCAGGTCGCTTATGGAGTTCCCGTGCGTCTGCAGAGTCCGGCCCAGACCCTTCAGGGTGTCATTAATAGAGTTGAAGGTGACTGTGAACCCGGCTAGTTCTCCTTGGATGGACTTCAGGTCTCCTCCTAGTCTTCCACTGTGAACCGTGTGACCGTCCAGTCGAGTCTTCAGGTCGTTGATGTTGACTCGACATTGTCCCGTACACTCCTCCACTTCCTCTCGGAGTCGGCCCACTTCCTCTTGAAGGTTGGAACACACTTGGGAGCAGATGGATTCTTCCGAGTCGACTTTGCGGTGCAGGTCTGTCACTTCCGCCTGGCATTTGCTCAGACCGGTCATGGTGGAGTTCGTAAGTAAACGCAAGTCTTTGTCTACGCGGCTGCAAACGGAACAGTCTTCGACATCCCGGCCTAGCGTCTCCACCTCCGAGATGATCCGGTTGAAGCGTTCGCCGTCCTCTCCTGTCACACCTTTGATCTTTTTCACGTCATTGGCTAAGTTGATCACACGGTCGATCAGCGAGTCTCCGGACACTGACAAATCATTCAACTTGGTGTTAAACTTCTTGATCTCCTCTTGGTTGGACACGACTCTCCACTCTAGAGTTTTGACGGTGTCTTCGGACTTCCGGCCTTTTCCGTTCGGCCCACAGGTCTCGTTGCACATCTTCGCGAGTGTCGTTAACCTCCTGTCAAGGACGCTCGTGATGTTCTCCAGTCCGCCCAAACGCCGACTGTGGTCTCGCACCGTGTCCCCAAGAACGGACACATCCAGCTCGATTTTCCCGATCTTGAAGCCATTGTCGTCCAGACGACTCAGGACCATATTCCGTAGCTGTGTCACATCTCGCTGCACGCTGTCTTTGATGTTACTTCCTGTGTTGGTACACCTTTGCTCTGTCTTCCTCACCGTGTTATTCAGGCGCTTCTCCAGGTCTCGGAGTCGACCGTTTAGTCTGTCCTCTGTCACTCGTCCCTTTCCGCCGCCGCTGCCGCCCGCTAACTCCTTGTCCAGTCGTCCTTTAATGGTGTCGCACTTGTTAGCGGTGGAGGTGACCCGCACCTCCACGTCTGTCAGCCGCTTCTCGATCTGGGAGACGGTGTCGCAGCAGGAGCGCGAGCGTTCGCTGTCGATGCGGGACGTTTCCAAACTCTGCCTCAGATGCTGGTCCATGGAACTGATCAGCTTCTCCAGAGCTCGGATACGATCCCGGTCCTCCTGCTGCTGGCGTCGCAGGTCCTCCACTCCAGCCTTTAGAGAACAAACAAGAGTTAGAATTAAAAGAAGAAGAAAGCATTAGAGCAGTCTGCTTTACGACTAACCCTAACACTGACTGAAGAAACAGGAACAGCAGCAACACTTTTGTTCAGAAGCTCAGGAAATGTTGAATGAAGAAAACAAATCTTCAATTTTAAGTAAAAAACAATCTTGATTTAAGACAAAAAAATCTGAATTGAGCATAATAATAATAATAATAATCATCATCATCATCATCATTTTGAATTAAGCAAAAAAAAAAGTATTAATTAAGAGAATATCTTGATTCAAGCAAAATACTGCTGCTACTACCAATAATAATAATAATCTTGAATTCAGCAAAAAAAAAATCTTGAAATAACTTTTAAAAATCTTGAATTACACCCAATTTTTTTTTAGATTTAGCAAAAAAAATTCTTGAATTAAGCAAAATATAATCATAATTATCATCCGTCTACTGGAGTACGAATGTGTGTGTGAATGGGTGAATGTGAGGAATTGTAAAGCGCTTTGGGCACCAAGTGGTGTATAAAATGCACTATATAGGTACAGTCCATTTACCATTTACCATAAATTCAGCAGAAAAAATGTTGAATTAAAAGAAAAAATAATTGTTATAATGATAATACTGTTACTACCAATACTACTACTACTACTACAAATAATAATAATAATAACAACACAATCTAGCGTTGTCCCTTTTTATTAAATGTTATAAAACACGCTGATGCTGATGTTTTACATCTTTGTCTCCAAACAAACTAAAAGTGTTGACTCTTTCTTTTTTTAATTTATTTTACTGCTCCTTTATTGCCTCTTAGCATTATTGGATTTAAGTTTTATTTATTGTTATTGCAGTAGTTTATGTTGGAATGCATCTTTCTTGTATTAAAGTCCACATGTGGCCAATAGATTTTTACAACTTCAGATGGAAGGAAACCCCAAAATCCCACAAGATTAAAAAAAAAAAAAAACTGATTAAAATCCAATTGTTGCTCAAAGCAAATGAAACAGTGTGACACCCAGGAGTGAGTTAAAGGAGTGATCACACAGCACTCACTTTTCTATTCGATATCTGGGCAAAAACTGTACAGATATTTACTAAATGTAGAAAAAACAGAAGTGTGTAATGCCATTTTCCCCCTCTTTCTCCATTAAATCACAAATGTGATGATTTGTTTATTTATTACAGGGTTCTTACGGCTCAGGGAAAGTTAAATTCAAGACTTTTTAAGACTTTTTTTTATGCCTTTTGAAATTACATTTAAGACCAAGCCGACAATGAACCAAAATTGTAAAGGGAAAAAAAAAACAGCAGATGAATTCCCTGGAGGCAGTTTTACCAACTGTTTATTTTAAATGGAGCATGACTTTTTGGTCCAGTTGCTGCTACATTCATGAACCATTTGCATCAAGAAGAATAACTTTGACATTTTGAATATAACACACACACACACACACACCATATAAACACACACTTGCAAAAAAGTATAGCTAAAGAAATACTACACCTACAGAATGATGTGCCCACATTTTCTACTCATCCAAAATTATTTTTGTAATATAGACAGCCTATGTTCCCAAATACTTTTTAATTCAAACTAACATAAATCTTACTAATGTGTCCAAATTTTTTAAGACTTTTGAAAATTCGATTTAACATTTTATTGCCAATTAAGGCCTTATTTTTAGAACAATGAATTCATTGCCTTTTAATACTTTTCAAGGGTCCGCAGGAACCCTGTATTACCAGGAGATGACACAAAAAGTCATTCTATAAACATGGAGGTGAAACAGAAATAAAATGTATATATATATATATATATATGTAATTATTATTATTACACCCTTTGTTTTCAGTGACTTTCCACAAAAACTTTCCATTAAAATAGCGTTGTCATAGCTAACAGCTGTGTGCCTCAGGAAACTACTTTCATCAGTTGTTCGGCAGTGTTTACGGCTGCTACGTGCAGGCGTACAGCTGTGCACCTGTACTCCCCAAACAGAGTGGTGATAAGTACAAAGTTACTATTGTGGACAGATAGGAAACTACATGTAGGCTACAAAATGGCATCATGACTTTGACCTTGAACCACTTCAAAAGGTCAACCCCATAGTCTCATGTTTTGAGAGGAAGATGTCCATTAAGAGCTAAATGTTTGTGAGGAGGTGGGGTTAATTTATTTACAGTTTAAAGAACACCTAAAGTGAATAAATGATTTTATATTCATTCACGTGTTGCTGCTGTGAGCTAATGCTAGTGGGTTAAATTCAAGACACATGAAACAGACTTCCAGTCAGTTGCACACTGATTTAGTATCTCTAATAGGAGACTTGCTGAGATTGTCGGTCTATTTTTATATTCAGGTATTCTAGTTTTCTAAATCTGGAGCCAAATAATGACAGGAAAGAGCTGAAGAGGAAAGAAGAGCAGAGGAAACCACAGCTGGAGTTCAACTCAAACACAACAGCATCAATCACACCTGAACAACACACACAGTTATGCACTGTGTGTGTGTGTGTGTGTGTGTGTGTGTGTGTGTGTGTGTGTGTGTGTGTGTGTGTGTGTGTGTGTGTGTGTGTGTGTGTGTGCATGCGTGTGCGTGTAGTAATCAGAGCCAATCTAAACCAAAGTGCCTCATTTGTCTTTTGATCATATGGCAGATTCAATCTTTAAAGGGAATTACATCTAACAAGGCAAAACACACACACACACTCGTTTACATGTCTCATGGGAACCAAGTTTGTAATTATAATTTTTTGGTAAAGTAGCCATTGGGGAGAATAAATAAATATATTAATAATAATATAATAAATAATAAAACAAATAATAGAAAAGTGTGCGTCTTTTTTTTTCAAAAAGTAAATTTATATATATATATATATATATATATATATATATATATATATATATATATATATATATATATATTTTGTTTGTTTGTTTTTTGTTGTTTTGTTTTTTGTGCCCGGGACAACAAGGTCCACGTCAGGTGTTGAGGAACCATGGTAGTCAGAACATGGTGCTGATGGAGTTACTACGGGAGTAACCAGTGATAGCAACATCAGAAAGAAAGAACACGAGAAGCTTGAGAAATACCAAGAACTGAAAGAGGAGTGTGAAGGCAACAGTGGTACCAGTAGTGATTGACCCCCCAGGCTGGGAGAATGACTCCAGCAGATACCAGGAACAACTTCACAGATCTTTGTCCATGTATTTATAGGGCCGCATCATTTCTATTTTACTAGTGGGGACCTTTCTTTATATTTAACCCTTGTAGGGACCTGAATTTTGGTCCCCACAGTGTCAGAGGTCCCCATGGTGTGACTGTGTAAACATATCAATGTCCCCATAAAGATAGGAACACAAGCACACACACTGCTCTTTAAAGTCACTGTACACCCTATCCAATATATATATGTGTGTGTGTGTGTGTGTGTGTGTGTGTGTGTATGTGCGTGTATTAAGATGTTTCTTAAGAGTTAAAGTGTTTGTGAGGGTTTATTGTGTCTGGAAACACTTTTCTCTGGTTCATTTAGTTTTAATTAGTTTTTAGAGCAGGTTTACTAGTTTTTATTAGTTTTCCCTTTTTTTCTAAATACTTAGTTTTAGTTTAGTTTTCCTACTTGTTTTAGTTTTTCATATCCTTTATCTTCCTCAGTCTTATATTTAAATAATAAATAATAAGTGATAATATATAATGTAATCATATAATAAGTAACATGAACACACAAACACAAATGGAACTAAATTGAAAAAAAAAAAACAATGTAGAAAAATAAACAAAATAAGCAACAACATGAACAAAAAACTAATAAATATTTACAAAATAACAAATGGCATGAAACAATTTGCAAAACAATTAAGTTAAAAAGAAAATTAAAAGAGCAAACATGTATTGTCATTTGGTTCCAATAGTTTTAGTTTTTTCTTTTTTCTAAATCAGTTGCTTTTTGACACATCTGTTTATCTCCATAGCTCAGCACAATCAACAAAACTCAGTAAAAACACAGATTTAAAATGGTAAGAACTTTTCTGAATATTTAAAACAATCCATTCAGAATGCGTCAGCGCTGACGCATCAGGGGTTTGAGGGTTAAATAAAGGAAATAAACATTTGTGATACTTCAGGCTCAGTGGTTGTCAGCTGACTGGTGCATGTGGACGCTCACCTGGCAGGACGAACAGGACAGAGACACACGTCGTTCCAGTTCAGTCAGGATTTGTTCTTTCAGAGTGTTGAGCTGGTTCCCACTCACACCCCCCCCTCCTCGGGCTGACCCGTCCAGCTCATTGCCCCCCCCATTCACCAGGTGGTTGTTGATGGTCAATAAAGTCTGGTCATGGACCTGATGAAGACAAAAAAATATAGTGACAAATGTACTTTAAAAAGCTCTATATGAAACTGAAGGATTATTATTGTGTTAAAGTTATGTCATAAGTGGGTGTAACCCGACCTTTTAAAAGGTTACTGTTTTATGAATGCTGACATTTTACAGAAATGTTCATTCATTGTTTTAATCCCAGCCTGGATTCAAACTGTCCACAGACTTTGATCCCTTTACACTATAAAAAAAAAATCTGACTAAGTATATTAGTCTCATTTTTAGTCCAAATCTGTGATCAGATTAAAATCAGACAGAATCACCTACAGAGGAATTTTTCTTTCAGGTAGAAGAACTGACAATTAATCTAAACAAAATCAGTTTATCTGATTCCATTTGCACATTTTTTTGGCTTGAATAAAGCTTTAAAAAAAATCTTGAATTAAGCAAAAAAAATAATAATTAAAGAACAATATTTTTTTATAATGTCCAAAATAGCTTGAATTAAGCAAAAAAAAAAACTTAACTAGTATTCAGAGAATGCCTGATCTCGCCCTTATTTTGTGTCAATCTCAAATTTCTATGACAACCCATTCATGAATTAGAGCCAATAATGTGATTTTGACCTCTCTGTTAAATGTGTCCTTGACCTTTGATCTTTTGCAATATTGATTATTTCATTACATGTATATATGCGTCAGTGTGTGTAATATTATGATAATATATCCAGCATTGATAAAATTATAGCGTGATATGTCTATGCTTGACACACAGGTTTACACGGTAATTTTGCGACATGTCACCTTTGACCTCCAGAGATCTCAAAAACTATTGGTCGTAGGTGATAACACCAATTATGAGAATTGTAGAAATCTTCATTCCGCATCGTTTGGTACTAATCTGAAAGTTCTGTGACCCTCCGTCCGTCTTGAATTAAGATAAAAAAGGGAACCTCTGGAACCAGTGAAAATGATCTTGGTCAGATTAGTTCAATCAGATGATTTCAGATCTATTGTCTATAAATCAGTTCTTCTATCTTATGAAAGGTTCCTCTGTAGGTGATTCTGTCTGATTTAATCTGATCACATATTTGGACAAAAAATTTGAAAAATCCACTTGGTCAGATGTATATATATATTTTTTTTACAGTGTGTTGAGTCTAATGAAGGTGTGTTTACCTGTGTCCTGTTATAGAGGTGGTCCAGTTTGTTCTGGATACTGTTGATGGTTTCCTTCATGTGTGGCTGAGCTGAATCTGCAGGAACGATGGCTCCAGTCAGACCAGGTCTAGACAGAACATTGGGGGGGGGGGGTCCAGTTTAGACCAAAATAGGCACAGACTGTATGTTATACACTGAAAAAAGTAAAACATTTAATCAATTTAAAAATTGTTCTTCAATAGGTCACACATAAAAGTATCTAGTTGAGTAAAATTAAATTAAAATAACCCTAACCCTATGCAATTCAATTTGGTTCACTCAACTATGTTTATTTATGTGTGACCATAAAAAGTTAAAATTATGAGATAAAAAGCCAAAATTGTGAGATAAAAAGTCAAAATGATGAGATAAAAAGTCACAGTTATTATTATAATTGAGAAAAAAAAATCTACAATCAAGCACAAAATCTTGAAGTGAGCAAAAAACTAAAATATTGAATTCAGCAAAAAAAATATTTTGAATTCAGCAAAAATAAATTAAAAAAATCATAAAAAAAAGTTTAATTAAGGGGAAAAAATCTTCCAATTGAAGCAGGTAAACTGATCTTGGTCAATTTAGTTCAATCAAATTAGTTAAATCAGATTAGTTCCAGATCTATTGTCTATAAATCAGTTCTTCGATCTGACTGAAAACTTCCTCTCTGTGATAAGACATTTGGGCTAAAAATGAGACAAATCTAAATGAGTTAGAAGTTTTTCTCAGCACGTTTTACGTTTTACTTCCTGAACACACGTGAAAAAAAAATGTGAAGTAAAAGTGTTGTGATAAAAAGCACATGTACGTACATCCTCTGGTTAATGCCATTTATGGTGGTCTGCATGTTATGGAGGTCTTTGGTCAGACCACGAATGGTGTCCTCCAGCTGTCGGATCTTTTCACTGTCACCTGGAAACCAAACACGTAGCAATCAGATGACTTTACTTCATAAAACGGTTGGCACTAGATCATATATGGAATCAGGACGGAATTAACAGAATCCAACATGGCGCCCTGTTGAGCTGCATTTTGTAATAACGGTGCATTTTGTAATCCATCCATCCATCATCCATCCATTATCAACCGCTTCATCCGGGGCCGGGACGCGGGGGTAGCAGTCTAAGCAGGGAGGCCCAGACTTCCCTTTTTTGTAATAAATGTCCAAAATGTAATAACTTTTTAATTTCATTTTGTAATAAACTGCCCCCGACGCATTTTGTAATACATTTTACCGCATTACGTAATAACTCATTACATTTTGAGAAGATTATTACAACTTTTTTTATTCTCTAGAAAATGTAATAACATGGTGCATTATTCTAAAGCATAGTTTGTTTGTTAATTGTATTTTACTTTAATTTGGGCATGCATTTTAGGCTGAATTTGCCAGAAAACCCCCTAGGGGTTTAAGCGGTTAAACAACCTAAGTGTCTTCTGCTTGTTTAGAGAGCTGCTGTGACCAGAAAATATATCCACTAAGATTCATTTTAAACAAATATGAAATTGCCTCAAAAGGCTAAACAAACAACAAAATTTCTACTTCTAAAATATATCCGTAATTTCAAATTGTCCACGTCTAATACGTCTAATAACCACTTGGAATGTGTCCCAAACAGCTCTTTGAGTTTTAATGGCACACCATCAAAGCACCCTGCTGCTGCCAAATGTAATAAATTATTACATAATGCGGCTAAATGTATTGCAAAAATGCGTCCGTTTATTACTAAATACGGCTTTATTACAAAATTAAATGAAAAGGTTAGGGCATTTTGGACGTTTATTACAAAATGTACCGTTATTACAAAATGTGGCTCAACACGCCCGTCGATATGCTTCGTAAATAATCACATAAATTCATTAAAAGACTAAATTAACATCGACAATGAAAACAACAGTGAACCATACCGCCTAAATGATGATTATTTACGAAGCATATCGACGGGCGCCATGTTGGATTCTGTTACTTCCGTCCCGATTCCGTACATAATCTAGTACCGACTTTTATAAAACACACATACGTTGGTTCAAATCTCAGTTCATCACATCTCTACCTTCTCCTCCCGTCTGTCCGCCTCCTTTGTTGTAGCCCGTCTGTGTGACGCGTGGCCGACCCCCGTTCACCTGAGTATCGGTGGTTTCCTTCGGCCCGTCGTGG
The DNA here is from genome assembly GCA_020466265.1 of Siphamia tubifer. Classification (NCBI taxonomy): domain Eukaryota; kingdom Metazoa; phylum Chordata; class Actinopteri; order Kurtiformes; family Apogonidae; genus Siphamia; species Siphamia tubifer. The sequence goes on from CM035805.1 coordinate 33,468,245, forward strand.
CAGTCTTCTCCTGAGTAACCATGGCAACACTTCCACTCCATTTCTGTCACCATCTTGTAGGCGACCTTGTACCTCGGTCGTCTGTATGTTCGGTAACTGAGGGTTCAAGAAAAACATAAAATATTAAAGGTATCATATTTGTGTGAACCTACTTTTATTAGTCTGTGGTTCATTGTCCAAGTTTTTAATCTCACCCCAACATTGGTTAAGTGAGATTATTGTAATCACCTTGTCTGTCTGTGTGTCTGTCTGTGTGTCTGTCTGTGTGTCTGTCTGTGTGTATCTGCACTGAAAAAAAGTAAAACACTGAATCACCTTAAAAGTTATTTTTCAAATTTGACTTTTTACATCATAATTTTGGCTTTTTATCTCATAATTTTTACTTTTTAATCTCATCATTTTTGACTTTGTATTTCAAAATGTTAACATTTTATCCCACAGTTTTGACTTTTCTCTTAAAATTATAAATTTTTAATCTAATATTTGTATTTTTTTAATGTCATGATGATTTTTTTTCTCAATTGTGACTTTTTTCCCTGTTTTTTCCTAAATTTCCTGCCCATACCCACACAACTGAGTACAGTGACTCTATCAAACAAATTATCGACACAATAACTGACTTTTAAATGCTTTATTTTAGATACTTTTGAAACTTTTTAGATTTTTCCTGTTTGACTACGTATTATTGCATTCATGGCAAAAAAAAATAGTTTTACTTTTGTACTTTATTACACCTATGACATTTCTTTTCACTTTTACTTCAGTAAAGGAGTTAAATAAGTACTTCTACTTTTACCAGAGTATTTTTTTTTGCTGTACATCTACTTAAGTACAGAATGTGAGTACTTTGACCACCTCTGCTGAAAATACAAAAGAACCCAAACATAAAACCTGGATGACTCTCATAAGATTGTACATTTCTTGTTTTTAAGTCCCTCTGGTTCTTCTAGTTTATGAACCAAATTCTGAATCCCACCATTATTCCCTTTGTTCCTCTTCATATTAATGTATTTTTTTTTCCATTTTAATGTGAAATGTTGAAAAGTTCCTGTAAGTCATTTGCTGTTGATGGATGGGATGAAGAGCGCTTTGTAAACTTTAAATGTTCATCATGTCCCGTTCCCAAAAGAACAACATTTAGCCAACATTCAATCTCTCTGATATATTGTCGGAAAAAACTAGGATTATTTTATTTGGCCAGTGCATTAGTAGTTTTATCGTACATGGGTCATTGAACTGTGCGACTGCAGAACATCCCCATCACAGAAACAGAACAGAAACAGCCGGAAGTCACCGGAACAATTCATGGCAGAGTCATTTATCATTTGAACATGTGTTTTATTATGGATCAGTTCTACGAAGACGGTAAACTCTTAGTAATAGAAGCAGAAAAATTATGTAAATTTTTTCAGGTTGTTCACATTTGTCCAGGTTTTTCACATTTTAATGTTACAGGATAGTTTGTAAATGTAAATATTTTCATAATTTGACATAATTTTTTTGCAGTAAAACAATGACAATTTTGTCGCTTTTGTATAAATATGTAGAGGGCACAATAGAGTGACTTATTTGAAATGTGTGTTGAATGTGTGTAGAACTGCGAGACTGACAACTGAGTCCAGTTTGAGCCAAATCAGTGTTGGTACTGTACGTCCAAACTGCAGAGATTTTAATAAAGGTGAATTTGTCAGGGGCACTATAGAGAAAAATCGCAATTTCTATTGATAAACAGGCATAGACCCCGGAGATAGACATCTGATTCTAATTTCAGCCAAATCAGTGTTTGTACGTCCGAACTACAGCCATTTTAAGAAAGCTACATTTCTAGTACCAAATAGTATATCGCTATAGTATCAAATCAGATTGTCTTTAGTTAAATGGATGTAGACCAGGGAGATAGACCTCTGAGTCAAATTTCAGCCAAATCAGTGTTTGTTGGTAATTTTTCCCAAAAACTTAGCAAAATTTGCTTCGTCGTAGCACAAAAGCGATGCCACTTTTGTCAAAAATTCGGATAAACCCTAACCCATTTTTATTTTAAACTCACTGGGCCCAACGGCCAAGGAGGAGCTCGTTAAATTCCAATGACAGGGAAAATCCATTACTCAACATGTTTACAATTTCAATCCAAGATGGCGGACTTCCTGTTGGTTTATGGGCGTGGCAATCGTAAAGTGTTTTGTTTGTCTTCTCATGATGAACATGTGTACCGATTTTCATCTCGCCAACTTCACTAGGGCGTGATCTGGCCTAATACAATATATTTAGACTTTCAAGGGGGCGCTATAGACACATTTCTTTACCGACTTTTACTTCTGAAGTGTGCGCAAAATTTGGTGAGTTTTCCTGCATGTTCAGGGGTTCAAATTTGAGTTCAAATGGCTGACGTCATTGCGATCACAGCAGACTTAATAGGCCTTGCACTGGACGTGGTCCTCAGTGAAGGCCGAAATGAAGTTGTCATCTTTTACAGTCAAAGAAAGAACTGGGAAGAAAATATGGAGTCATTTAATCGGTTATTATTCTCTTCATTCCACAGACCGCATTGGAACTGTTTGAGACCCCTGGTTTAAAGGGTTAACGAGACAAAAAACAGATTTTAAAGTTCAGCAGGTTGTTTGCCACCATGCCAACCCACAAACATTTAAATGTAAGTATCACATGACGGCTGTTTGTGCCATAGAAAAGACGAGATGTTCCAAATGTGTGTTCTGAGAGCGTGAGAAGAACATGTCTGACACAGTCTGAGGGAAAACAACAACGACTATAGAGATGGAGACGGAGGAGGAGGAGGAAGAGGAGGAAAAAAGAAGAAGAGGTTGTTTTTACAGGCGACCAGAGCAGACTGTGGTCCCTGGAACAAACGCCTGCTTCATTCTACCATAGAACAACCCAGGTTTACACTGCAAAAAATTAACTGATTTTTAGTCCAAATATGTGACTCACAGTCAGAACGCAACACACTGTAAAAAATATAAACCTGACAAAGTGGATTAGTCTCATTTTAGTTTAAATATATGATCAAATTAAAGTCAGACAGAACTTTTCAGTCAGATACAAGAACTGGTTTATAGACAATAGATCTGAACTAATCTGATTTAACTAATCTGAACAACATCAGTTTTACTGGTTCAACTGGAAGAGTTTATTTAATTATTTATCTCTGCTTAATTCAACACGATTTATTTATTTTTATTAATTCAAGTTTTTTTTTTGCTTAATTAAAAAACTATTTTTGTTTTCTGCTTAATTAATTTTTTTGTTTAATTTGTGAATTATTTGCTTTAAGTCATAATTTTTGTTTAACTAATTTCAAGATTTTATTTTTTTTGTTCAAGTTTGTTTTTTTTAGTTTAATTAAACTTTTTTCACTTTAAGATATATATATATATATATATATATATATATATATATATATATATATATATATATATATATATATTACTTGATCCAAGAACTTTTTTCGCTGATTTGAAAATTTGTTTGTTAAATTAAAAAAAATCAAGATTTTTTTTTTTTAATTCAAGTTTTTTTTTTGCTTAATTCATGAATTTATTTATTTTTGCCTAATCCAAGATGTTTTTCAATCTTAAATCAAGTTTTGTGTTCTTAATTCAAGATTTATTTTTGCCTAATTCAAGATTATGTATATATTTATTCTTCATTGCAGTGCTTTATTCATATATTTTTTTTACAGTGTAGGAACAGGATTAGATCCAGACCAGAGTTAAACTGCTCAGTAAAAACGTCCAAACAGCAGAAACATCAGCAGTGAATCTTTAAAGTGAATTTAATGTTTGCTCCAGTCTTTGTAATCTGCTCCTGGATCTGCACCTGGAAATCTGTACTTTAATAGTTTTTCCTGTTGAATTTAAAACCAGTACTTCATCATTAGGATCAACATGTCAAACCCTGGACTGGAGCGTCTGCACTTATGTCCTGGAGTTAGTCCCACTACGACCAGACATTAGACACGTCCCAAATATAATTGAGGAAGTTCAATCTCATGATTTTGGCTTTTTATCTCATAATTTTGGCTTTTTATCTAATAATTTTGTCTTTTTATCTCATAATTTTGGCTTTTTATCTCATAATTTTGGCTTTTTATCTCATAATTTTGGCTTTTTATCTCATGTTTTTGGCTTTTTGTGCGTGTATGTATATGTGTGTGTGTGTGTGTGTGTTTACTCACGCTACTCGTGGACATTGTCCCCAGGTGCAGCGTTGATAATCTGGTTTAATGTAGGTTTCTACTCCGTCCTCCATCACACAACTGATGGTACGAGTCACCACATACGCACACCAGTTCCTGTGGAAGTACACACAAAACACACAACAAATGACACATGAATACATATGTAATGACAATGAAATTTAATGTAATTACAATCACTCCCCCAGACACACACAGGAGCAGCTCTGGACTCCAAACCAAAAAACATCCACTGACTGAACAGCTGACTAAAGTTTAAAATACTGAGGAGGTCACAGGTTCATGTTCCCTGAACGTTATAGTCAAATTATTTTTTAACATAATTCCATTATTAACCTTTAATCACATCATAAACATAAAGTGCGGTTGGTAGATGTTCTGTTTTCTTTCTAACTTGGGACTGATATGAATGAAATGGTCTGAAAATGAAAAAATTATATAAACATGTTGAAAAAATACATATATAATTGAAAAGTGTTACATATTTCTCTTCCAACACTGGTTGGAAGAGATTATGTGTGTGTGTGTGTGTGTGTCTGCAGAGACATATCATGCTATAACTCAATGAATAGTTGAGATATCACCATGAAATTACATGAGCATATACATAGAGGTAATGTGCATCAGATGCAATGGTCCATTTGAGTAAAGGTCAAAGGTTAGGGTCACAATTAACTAAAAGGTCAAAATCACATTATCAGTTATAACTCAAGAATGGAGGGTCACATAACTTCCAGATTGGTACCAAACGATGCAGAATGAAGATTTCTACAATTATCATATTTGGTATTATCACCTACGACCAATATATATTTTTTTTTTCTGGAGGTCAAAGGTGACATTTCGCAAAATTAACTTCTGTAACACTGTGTGTGTCAAGCATAGACATATCACTCTATAACTTAATCAGTATGGGATATATTATCATAATATTACACACACTGATGCATATATACATCTAAAGAAATTATCAATATTACAAAAGGTCAAAGGTCAAGGTCGCATTTAGCAGAAAGGTCAAAATCACATTATAGGCTCTAATTCAAGAACTGGTTGGGACGAGGGACAAGATTAGGCATTCTCTGAATACTTGTTTGTCTTAAAATAGTCATGGTAGACAGTTGAAAATGTGGACACTCTTAATACTCAAGTCTTACCAAGAAATCCAAAAATAACTGTAATGTCATCAGAAGGATCATTCCAGCAGCCAAAAATGTGCTTTTCCAAGTGTGTGTCAAAACAAAAGGACAGACTTTGGCTAAAAACACAGACCCCCCCCCACACACACACACACCCACCCTCCGATGACCCCTGCAGATCCTTCCTGATAAAAGCAGCAGTAGTTCTATTGAAGACACAGACATCCTTCAGTGGCTTCTATCATCATTTTCATATTACCCACAATCCTCAGTCAGCACTGTTTCCACGGTGATTAAAGATAATTAGTGTCAGAATCACATCTGATCTGAACCAGGAAGTATTTAACAGAGACCTGTCTGTCTGTCTGTCTGTCTCTCTCTGTCTATCCATGTTTATCCATCCATCTGTCTGTCCTCTTTTTTTTTCACTTTTTTTTCCAAATTATTTATCATTTTGTAGTTTGTTTTTTTCATCCACTGTCATTGGTTTTCTGATGAATCAATGACTTAGATGATGACGATGTTTCCATGGTAACTACGGAGTCTCTGAAAGTCCAAATATAACCATATCTGATGACAGTGAACAAATGAATACCTGTATTTACACTATTCATTCACATATATTGATGTTACTTTAATAATTAAAGGGATAAATGAGTGTCTGGAGCTTTGGCTTTTTAAGGGTTAAAATCATCTCTTCACCTTATCCCCCCCTCTCCATCCCTCACGTTGACAACACTTTGGCCCCCAGACCATCATCATCCTCCTCTTCATTCCAGAGGCATTCTGAGCGGACACACAGAGTTCATGGCATTTGGCTCCGCCCCCTTATGGCCTCATTCCCCTTCTGCTACTGTAGATGGAAACTCAAACAACGATAACTGTCATTAAAGTTTGTGTTCACTCAACTATAACTACAGCTTTCATCTTCATTCTTTCATCTTCACTGGCATCTGTTTCACAAAGGTCTGTCATGTATATATATATATATATATTTCTATATATGTGCCAGTGATAATTGTGTTCTATATCAATCATGTTTGGTGGTGGCAGCTCCACGACAAAATCCAGTTGCTACATCAGCTGATCTGTGACACTTTGGATTTCATGTCCTGTTGCTCAACCATCAGTCTTGATCCCATCAGTCTAGGATGGGTGGAGTCATGTGACTGGATAGGTGAAGTCATGTGACTACAGATTGGAGCCCTGGACTCCTGCAGGAGTCCCACGGGGTTCATGGGACCCAAAACAAAGCAGTGTGGCATGGGACACATTTTAAAAGCTCACTGAGGGCGTAGGCAGGAGGGGAAGTGCACATTGTGGGATTGGGCGGGGAAATAAAATAAAATAAAAACATGTTTAAAATAAAGGCTAGAAATGATTCTTTTTGACTATCATATATACATGAGGGGATGCCACGGTGGTGCAGTGGTTAGCACTCATGCCTCACAGCGAGAAGAACCCTGGTTTGAATCCCACACCAGACCTTTCTGTGTGGAGTTTGCATGTTCTCCCTGTGTGCATGTGGGTTTTCGCCAGGTATTCCAGTTTCCTCCCACCACATGCACTGATAGGTTAATTGGTTAATCTAAACATTGTCCATAGGTGTGAATGTGACAGTGATTGTCTATATATGTTCAGCCCTGAGATGAACTGGAGACTCATACAGGGTGTACCCCGCCTTCGCCCATTGTAGCTGGATTAGCCCCCAGTGACCCCTGCGACCCGAGTGAGGATAAAAGCGGGTTCAGATGGCGAGACGAGATATACATGAGACAGGGGGAGGTCCCACGAGGGAATCCTCCCAACACCCACTGACTGACCCTGTCACCCACCAAGGTTAAATCCCTTGGACGGACTGCGACAGACTCCCTTAAGGTAGGCTACTTGTTGACTATCGGTCTCCTGGTGGTATTTAGCCTTAGTGTACCACCCACTGCTGCACGCCTAAACAACCTGACTCATGTCTGAATCCTGTTGGACTTGCAGGTGGGAGTGGGACTGTAGCAGACCTCTACTACAGATACTTTTAAAGGGGAAGGAACACATCATACCAGCACACAGTCAAAATAGACAAAAAAGGACTTATTTTATTTTTTATTAAAATAGTGAATATACCAACATGGATAAAATGACGTTGGTTGTCGTAGTAAATTTCAGTAATGGTCCATTTACTGTGTTACACTCATACAATCTTACAAGCTTATATGCTCTAACATTTAACCATTTTAGGATCGAATGAATGTGACTGGAGTTGATCCAACTCTATCCATGCAGATCTGTGTCCTTAAACAGCCATGTCCTAAAACAGTTCAGTGTACAGCAGCAGCAGCAGCAGCAGCTCCTCCAACACTACACTGAGTCAGCACTTTCTTTACACACACTCCAGACTGTTTGTCTGCTACTTAAATACGAAATAGTTTCCAGCTTTGACAGAGATGAAGAAGAAGTGATCACAGGAGATCTGAAACCACACCAAGTTCTTCAGTTCCCAAAAACTAACAACTATCAGATCTCTTAATCTTTTCCATTAAGTTCTTACATTTGTTCCATGTTTATTATGTAATAAACATAAAACTATACTTGTATTAAAGTAATAATGCTTAATAATCATTTACCTTTTTAATTCCGGGTTGCCTATCTGTCAATAACATTCACTAAGTCTCTATCTCCACACAGTTTTTGTTATAGTTTGTTTGAGTGGGGTTTTTTTTAGGTATTGACACAGTGACCCCTGACCTCTTGGATCAACAATGGGTCAAAATCTACACACACAAGTTGCAGAATTTACAGACTAGCATGTTGGTGCTGATTGGAAGTCTGTAAAATCAACAGTTCAAATTTATATCTAATATTCAATTTGGACCTTTATTGTGAACTTTGACCTTTGACCTAGAGACTTGAAATTTGTCCTTCAAGGTTCTGATGTCAATACACATCAACAGTGAGAACAACAATAAGCTATATGTAAAACTGACTATACAGGAGTGAAAATAAAATTCCTGATTTGCCCTATTTCTGATCACTGTGAAAACACATTTTTTTGGTGGTTTTGACATTTGACCTTTGACCTACATTCACCAAAATTTAATGATATCTATTCTGGACCAATTTAGCATGAAGTTCTTGACAAACAGACAAAT
>CM035805.1:33481739-33498799 GCA_020466265.1 Siphamia tubifer
GTGTGAGGTGGTAGATTCATGCCCACATCCCTGGGAATCCAGCAGAGACCGTCACTCTGGGAGTGCAGGTAAAAGTGTTTTAACACCATAATGCTGTTCGTGTGTGTGCATGTGTGCTGATTTGGTACATACTAAAAGTTGTGAACACTCATAAACGAGGCAATACAAGGTGTTAGGACACCTATTTTTTGGGTCTTGAAAGTTCAGTGAAAATGGCCAAAAATTCTGGCAGTATGGGCTCATTTTGAAGCCCATGGTTTCCTATCTGTCCGTAATAGTAATTGAGTCTAGTAAAAAAACAGTAAAAGATATCGCCACTCGTTTTTCTGTTATATTCCACTTTAGTTTTTTTTTCCAAGAGGCCAGTGACCCATGACCTTTTGGGTCAACAATAGGTCAAAATCTATACACACACGATACAGAATTAAAAGACCAGCATTCTGATGCTCATTGGAAGTCTGTAAGATGGAGAGTTCAAAAGTTATATCCAAAATTACATATGGACCTTTATTGTGACCTTTGACCTAGAATCTTTAAATTCGTCCTTCATGGTTCTGATGTCAACTCTAGCTGCGTTTCCATTACCCTTGTAAATTTGTAAAATGTAAATATCACTATAAAACACTGGTTATGGAAACACCTGTATTTTGAAATATTGATATAAAGTTTTCACGCTTTCATGAGGTGGTTTTTGAGACGTTTCGATATTCGAATATATCGCAAAATGCAATGGAAACACTTTTTGTACAGACCCTTATAATGACTCTTATAATGTCTTGTTTGTTTGACATGTTAGAGTCTTTAAAGTGTTCACCAGGGATTTTTACTGATGAGAGAATTAGCCAATTCATTCACTCTAATGCTATCAGGGTGATGGCCAATGTGAAGCTCCTACGGTGACAGCAGTGAAATCGCATGGGATGATATTTCACGAGAGTTATGACGCTCCTGCCTAGAACAACCGTCAACGTTCAAAGTGCAAATATACTTTGTAGAAATTTTAGGAAAACTATGAAAAGCTATAATGGAGATGCAGCTAGTGAGAGCAAAAAAAACCCCATTATTAAATTATTTATTTGAGTGAGTGAGTGAGTGAGTGAGTGAGTGAGTGAGTGAGTGAGTGAGTGAGTGAGTGAGTGAGTGAGTGAGTGAGTGAGTGAGTGAGTGAGTGAGTGAGTGAGTGAGTGAGTGGGCGGAGTCAGAGTAAAAAGGATCAAAGCAGTAAAAGTGTATCTAGTTTTTAAAAACCCTCGTTGGTTTTTTTTTTCTGGAAGGATCTGTCACACTTTGACAGTCTCTGAATGAGCTCCATGAAAAGGGGCGGAGCCTCCATGTTTGAACTGTGACCCTGAAGTCATGGCCCCTATGTCCTTTAAAGGTACACACTGACAAATACACACTGTCACAGACCAAAACACACACTCACTTATTCACACTCCAGTGGTCAGACACACACATACACACACACACACACACACACACACACACTGACCATAAGTGTGTTTTTCTCATTTCTAGTCCAAATATGTGACTAGACGTAAAATCATTCATTCAAGAATTAAAAAAAAAGCATCCTTAATTTAAGAGTCTTTATTTGTTGATGTGATTCAAGTTTTATTTTTGCTTAATTCAAGTTTTTCTCTTGCTTTGTTCAAGATATGTCAAGATGTTTTTGTTTAGTTCAAGCAAAAATAAAGACATAAATAAATATAAAATATGCCAAAGGACAATAGGTCTATTTATTCACCTTTATAGCAGATTTACTAGTTTTTATTAGTTTCGTTGTTTTTTCTAAATAACTTAGTTTTTGTATTAGTTTAAGTTAGTTTAAGTCTTTTACTTTCGACAATGTTCAAGGCCCCCCCACCCCCAAGAAACAAAAAGAAAAAAGAATCCCACTTTTAAAGAACCCATACAAGACTTTTTCTGCTTCTCAACTTTAGTTTCATTAACAAAGACAACAATGAATGGAATTTCACCCACACACAAGTTTTACAAGTTTCACATAGTTTTAAAAACACACAATATGGTTTCAGTTACTTATGTTTTTTATTGTGATTACAGTTTTTATTTATTTCAGTTAATGAAAATGTTTTTTCAATTCTAGTTTTGTTCATTTTGTTAGTTTTCAATCATGATAATAACCATCGTGTGTGTGTGTGTGTGTGTGTGTGTGTGTGTGTAAAATAGGACTACACTAAAACACACTGTTATTTAGACCAGATTTAATGTTAAACTTTAAAAACTTTAACCAAACACACTGTCCTCCTGTTTCCACTGAATTGACCTGAACAGTGTTTTTATTTAGTTCCTGTTGGAGGATTTTTGAAAGACGAGATAGTTTTCTGTGAAATTCATCTCCACAGTTAATCTAAAGAAGGCTATTTAAAAGCAATGCATGCTGGGAAGGAGTGTAATTAGTAAACAAAGGCTGTGACTTGCTAGTATTCCTGTTCCCACATGTACATTAGCATATTTAAGGGGAAGTGTTTAGTCCTCTAATGAGCAGAAAGTAGAGGGTGACAGCAGATGAACTGCTTTGAATCAACAACAGGACTCTTCCACATCTGCAGAACGACTGTCGGTCTGGAAACAACAGGAAGTGAACAGTGAAATTGTTAGCTCCAGGTTAGCTCTTAGCTACAGGCAATGCAGAGTTTGAGAGGTGTCAGTCAATCTCCCCCACACTCTCAACTCCACCGCTGAATCCATTTTTTTGGAATTTCTGGCAGTGACGAAAATGTGTGACGCTGCAAAGATAACATTGGTGAGAACCATGGCAACGGTAAGAAACATAGCAATGGTGGGAACCATAGTGACAGTAGAATCCATAGCGACAGTGTGAACCTTGACGATGGTGAGTAGAATGATGAAGGTGGGAACCATAGCGATGTTGAGAACCATGACAATGGTGGGATTAGATGGCTGTTAGCGCTATTTATCATTGATGCTAGTCTGGTAAACTAAGCTTAGCTAATGCATTTCAGTGGACATAATTATCCTTATCTTATTGTGAAATATAGACCAGGATCCCTCTTTATGTTTTTGATCCATTCACACCCATGGGGAAACGACGGAAGGTCTGTCCACGGTACGATTTTTTTCCTCTTTGAGGATGTACATTTCGAGACGCAGCAGTGAGGTGCTATTGCCGTTGGGAACGTGTTGTGTGTAGCAACAAGTGTACCCCTCAGCATGTTTTGAATATTCCGGGTGAATAAGTCCCATTGGTCTCAGATCTACTTCAAAACACTGTCTGCACATGATCCATTCACTTTACAGGTTCTTTTTAGTGGAATATTTACTAATCCATTATATATATGTACATAAACCACCATATATGTGGAATAACACACTAAATTAAAGGCTTTAGAGTCCACATTGAAGATTAAAATAAGGTAAATGAAAAAAATAAGAGGTTATTCCACAGACACCCCTCACTTCCCCTTCCTGTTTTTTCCCTGCTGAGGTCAGGCTGACCTCTGTCTACCCCCCCCCCCCCAGACCTGTTCCACACCCACCCATCGTTCTCTTCCTTCACTCTTCATCTTTTTAAACAATAATCTGACTAACTAACTAACATTCATTATTTCTTGTATTAATGAGTTATTGACTTGTTTTTGGAGGGTCATTTTTACTGTGTGTGTGTGCTTGTATTCCTATCTTTGTGGAGACATTGATATGTTTACACAGTCACACCATGGGGACCTCTGACACTATGGGGACCCAAATACAGGTCCCCATGATGGTTGAATATAAAGAAAGGTCCCCACTAGTAAAATAGAAATGGTGTGGCCTTGTAAATATGTGATTTTTTATTTGTATTAGTATGTTTTATGTATTCATTCATTTATATACATTCTTTTTTTAATTGAATTACATTTTGAAATTTTTATCATTATTAAATTTATTTATTTTTTAACATTTATTTTAAATATTTGCTTACACTCGCTACTAACCAATGGCTGCTTGGTTACAAAGTTGATCCTCATGAGACATGGAAATTGATGTGTGTGTGTGTGTGTGTGTGTGTGTGTGTGTGTGTGTGTGTGTTTCTATAAAATGTTCCCACTGTAGGATGTACGGTCTGGCCTGGGAAGGGCTTACATGCCTTTTATCAGCTTCAGACCACATGACATCAGACAGATTATGTTGGATCTAGATGATCTATGATGTTCAGAAAAAAAAAATAACATCACTGTGACCAACATGTTTGGACCGTCCGTCAGTAACCATGACAACACACTGTTATTTTGGTTCTGCTTGAACAACTGACAACACACTACAGCCCAAAAACAGACCCACAGCTGTTTTCTGTTCTTTTTTGGAGTGGGTGGGCGGGGCTTAATACAATCACTGTCATTCACATTAATTTGGACACTAGTGTGTGTTTACATGTTTACACCAGTGTGTGTTTACATGTTTACACCAGTGTGTGTTTACATGTTTACAACATGTTCTAATTTAAATGTGAGTTACTGTGAATGTCATTTGAAAATGACAGATGTTTACACTGTTTACACTGTGGGGGGCGGAGCCAACAGTATGACACGTCTACTGTTGTAAATACCATACAGTAGTAAATCCCAGTACACAACCAGTCTTCAGTCCAACATGGTGGACTGAAGACTGGTTTTCTGTGGAAAACTCCATCGCCATGGTAACAGGTGATGGTTCCCTCTGTGCAAAACTCCATCGCCATGGTAACAGGTGATGGTTCCCACTGTGGGAAACTCCATCGCCATGGGAACAGGTGACCCTCAGATCTCTGCTCCGTCCTCCCCCAGGTTTGTCTACTGTCCAGAACAAATGCACCCTTATTCTACTTTAAAGACACACACACACAGCAATGGACGTGCTGACGTGCAGATCTGACATTTTGGCAGGAGATGTGTGAAACAGCCTCTGGTCCTCCCGAACCCCTTTAAGACCCTTTAAGAACATTTAAGAACCAATGTGGAACGTTCTGGACTCATCCAACAGCCTTTACCACTTATGGAAGACTTCACACATCTGTCAAAACACACCAGTTCAGTTCAAACACATGTGAGTGTGAGTGTGTGTGTGTGTGTGTGTGTGTGTGTGTGCGTGTATGTGTGTGTGTGTGTGTGTGTGTGCGCGTGTGTGTATATATGTGTGTGTGTGTGTGTATGTATATGTGTGTGTGCGTGTGCGTGTGCATGTGTATGTATATGTGTGTGTGTGTGTGTGTGTGTGTATGTGTGTGTGCATGTGTGTGTGTGTATCAGCCCAGTCATGTTGACTCCTTCATATCCTCCTTCTTTTGAGGTGTTGTGTTTAAGGACCCTGTCTTGTCCTGTCCTTTTCTGTCACTCAGTACGTTTACATGCACTTAGAAACATTCTAATTACTGCCTGAGTTCGACTAATATCTTTAGTTTTCAAAGTCTTGTAAACACCTGAGTGGGACTGGAATGGAATGGACCTGGAGTTTTAGAAGTGGGACTAACCAAGTCAAATAATGTGGTTCTAATGGAGAACAATGCTAACAATAAAGGGTGTGTAGCTGTAATGTTTGCTTGCATATAAACTTGTACGTCTCATGAACTCCAGTTCAGGCCTTAGATCAATTATTGACAATAACTGGACTTAGATGTGACCGAGTCTGTCTTCTGTCTGTTTTCTTCTGTCAGTCTGTCTTTTCTCTTTCTTCATCCACTCTCATCACTCACTGCCTAGTCTTTTTTTTTTTTTTACCCATTCTTCCTATTGTTCTTTCTTTGTTCCATCTGAAAATGTTCACTTCATTACTTCTCTCATTGATCTTTACTTCTCTCATTGTTCCCATTTGGATTTTTTTTTATCTGATACAGATGTGATACCATCTTATTAAATGAAAGTATATTGTATATTTGCAACAGTAGGCATTAAGGGGTTAAAATGACCTCATTTTAAAGGTTGAGTTTGTAAAACTGCTGGACTGAGACCCATGAACTAACTTTATCTGTAATCTGTTAACAGTGGACAGAACAGGAACGCTGGAATGTTCAGGAACAAGTCTGTGAACTGTCATTGGGAAATTAACCCAAGTGAGTGGACATGATGTTATAATGGATGTGGAAAAACACCACTACTGGTAGCTTACAAATGACATTAACTACCACCTAAAAAAAAAACTGAAAAACTAGGGCTGTCAAAATTAACACATTAACATGGATTAATCCATCAGAAAAATTAATCTGATTAAAAATTTTAACACAGTTCAATGAAACAGTTGTTACTTCCGCCAAGGTGGTATTAAAGTCGAGTCCATTTGTCTGTCTGTCTGTTTGTCTATCTGTCTGTCTGTCAGCAGGATTACACAAAAAGTTCGGAATGGATTTTGATTAAACTTCCAGGAGTAATAGATAACGGGTCAAGGAATAACCCATTGGATTTTGAGCAATGAAGGTCAAAGGTCAAGGTCACACTAAAGGTCAACAGCTAAAACACATCAGTGGTAATTTCTCAGGATTCAGACAAGATAGAATTGCGAGATTTTTTTCATTCACATTCACAACACGTTTGGCTCCATCACGGAGGTCTGCTGTCTCTTACAGTTGTTTTGTTGAATCCGTTGAATAAACATGTTAATTGTATACATATATATTCATATTTTTGAATATGTTTTGGATATTTTGTCACATTTTAAAAGAGTTTTCAAATATGTTTTGGATTTTTCATGGGATTTTTTGTGTTATTTTATTTTTGGGTGAATTTTAGTGGACTTTAATATGTTTTATGTTATATTATGTCTCCATTTGTTGTGTGTTTCTGAGTTTATTTTTCTGTATTTTGTGGGAACTTTGACAGAACAGACATAACAGAACTCACATTTTTGTTTAGTTTGAAAAAGTAAGAAGTCTATTCTGAGAATGTAGGGAGTATAAAGTACAGATATTTATGTAAATGTAAGGAGTATAAAGTACAGATATTTATTAAACGTAAGGAGGAAAAGTTTAAAGTCTACAGAAAAATAAATACTTCAGTACAGTACAGATACCTAAAAAAAGCTAGTTAAGTACAATAATGAAGTATTTTTGTTGTTGTATGAATGGACACACCGTGATGAAATGATGTAAGTGCTTCAATAAATTCCAACAGTTCCTTGAGTTATTTTTACTTTATCAGTGCTTTTGCATTTTCCTCCTCCTCCTCCCCCTCCTCCTCCCCCTCCTCCTCCTCCTCCTCCTCCTCTTTTCTTTTGCCCTGTATGCCCCCCTCCCTCCCTCTTTTATTCACAGTAGCCAACAGTTCAACTTGGACACACATCACAGAGTTCAGCCTAACATATGTCATCACTCAGACAGCAGCAGCATTAGCATTAGCATTAGCATTAGCAGTAGCAGTAGAACACACTACTGTGATGTGGAGAGAAAACTTATAGAAGCTCATATTGCAAGAACTCAACTCCCAGAAATCTGGCTTTTATTACACACACACACACAAACACTTGCGCGTGCACACACACACACACAACACACACACACACACAAACACTTGCGCGTGCACACACACACACACACACACACACTGCCTAAGTCCAAACACATGCAGGAAGACACATACCACATGTACCAGATAAGCTGTCATTCATTCACTGACTCAAACAATCTGTTGTGACGCTACACACTCACTCTGAACTACACACTCACTCTGAACTACACACTCACTCTGAACTACACACTCACTCTGAACTACACACTCACTATAAACTACACACTCACTATGAACTACACACTCACTCTGAACTACACACTCACTATGAAAACATTACTGTTCACTGGAACTTTTACTTAAATTCTTAATTGCCTTTTAAATGTTTTTATGTCTCTTATTTTAATAGCCTTTTAATGCATTTTAATCATTTTAATTTTCTTATACGTTTATGTAAAGCACCTTGTACACCTGTAAATGAAATGTGCTATACAAATAAATGTGCCTTGCTTTTACACACTCACTCTGAACTACACAACATCACAACATACAACAATATGCTAGAGGTACTATGTATGTAGGCTGGACTGAGAACACCCCCTGGAAGGGATGGATGGATGGATGGATGGAATGACGGACAGATGGGTGGAAATAATGTTAAATGATATGAACATTTATTTAATCTAAAAAACGATGTCTTTTATCTCAGTAGATAGATAGATAGATAGATAGATAGATAGATAGATAGATAGATAGATAGATAGATAGATAGATAGATAGATAGATAGATAGATAAACACCAAAACGCTTTGTTTTTATTTTTAAAAGAAGGAAAATTAATCTCATATTCATTAGTCTTTTCTGTTCTTTCTGTTTACTTTTTTTTTCTTTTACAGTAAAAACCAAATAAAGTCAAAATAAATGAGTCTTAGTGGAAAATACTGTAAATCTGAACTGAAACAGAAAATGAAAAAGTGGAAAAACTCCCTTTTTCTTCTGAATTTAAGGATCACTTGTTCAGTCATTCACTTCTTCTGTACCCCCCCCCCCCCCCCCCCCAGAGCCTTCACCTCCACTTGACCGCTGCTTTGTTCAGTCCCACTCGTACATTTCCCTCCTCTACCGGGTTAAAGAGTGGGGGGGTTGTGCTACAGCTTGGACTCAAACTCTTCACTTGGGAATGAAACAGTAAATATGTGTAATCCTTCTAAACCCTGTTCAGCTCTGGGCCCCTGAACGCAACCCCCCCACCCACTCCTATTAAACACCACACTACCATAACACCCCCCCCCCCCCCCCCACACACACACACACACACACACCCCTGTTAAAAAAATTCACTACCTATAAGAGCTTTATTGGAGATGGAAGATTTTAACTGCTTAACGTTTTTATTAGATTATAACGACTTCCCACATAAAGAACAGTGAGTAAAAATAAAAATAAAAGTAAAAAGTACAATGAGTATGAACAACTACTTTCTCATACATGTGTTTTCCTCTACATATGAAGACTGTTTCTGTCACTGAAGAATACAAAACATGCTCTCACTGTCATGATTATGATATAAAAAGTCATAAATATGTGGAAAAAGTCAAAATTGTGATATAAAATGTCAAATTTCAAAATTATGAGTTAAAATAAATGGGAAATTAGGGAGGGGGGGTCTAAATTGTGAGGGAGGGAGGGGTCTAAATTGTTAGATAAAATAAAATAAAATTGGGATATAAAAACTAATAATTTTGAGATAAAAGCTCAAAATTGTGAGATAAAAAGTCTAAATTGGAATATAAGTCATAATTATGAGATAAGAAGTCATAATTTTGAGGGGGAAAAGTGGAAATAGGTTATAAATTGTTATAATTGTGAGATAAAGTCATAATTGTAGTAATAAAAAGTCATAATTATGAGCTAAAATGTCAAAAATTGTCAAGTAGAAAGTCACAATTATGAGATAAAAAAAGTAAATTTTTGAGGGGAAAAAAGTGGAAATGAGGTGGGAAAAAGTCTAAATTGTAATATGAAAAGTCATAATTATATACAAAAAAGTCATAATTATGAGAGAAAATAGTCATAATTGTAATAAAAGTCATAATTATGAGGTTCTAAAAAAAAATCAAAGCTGTCAGAAAAAAAGTAATAATTATGAGATAAAAAGTGTTCAATGTCCACTTGTCAGTCCCACAAGTCCACACATACATTAACGAAACATCATATCGGGCCGTTCCGTGCCGGTCCTGGTCCTACCTGTGTCTGCTGGCGGCTCTCTGTCCACTCTGGACCCCCGTGGATTCTCCGTACCCCTTAGCCCAGCCCACGTGGACCACGGTGAGAGTGAGCAGGTAAAAGAAGGGCTCCATCCTCACCCTCACTAATGATGAAGGTACAGATCCACAGTAAAGATCCACAGTGGGTCAAAACAAGCGGATTATCCACACAGAGGGAACTCCACTCAGTGTCCACGCACATCCATGTCTGCGTTCCGCACGAACCGGGTCCACTCCTGTCGGTGCAGAGCGGGATGTGGACCGACAAAAAGCTCCGGTCTGTGAGCCCAGGTCCGTGGGTCTGGATCAGGAGGGTCCGGGTCCGTGGGTCCGTGGATGTGTGTGACTGCTGCCGATGAAGGAGAAACACGGACTGAGGCTCAGCAGCAGCAGCAGCAGCAGCAGCAGCAGCCATGCCCCCCCCCCCCCCCCCCCCCCCCCCTCCCGTGGACGTGTGCCCACCCCTCTATTCCCAGGAGTGTCCCAACATACGGTCCACGGACCAAAAAAGTTTTCTTCATGTTTTTATCGTTAATCTCGCCCAACAGTGGAGAGATTATTGTAATCACTTTGTACGTGTGTGCGCGTGCGTGCGTGTGTGTGTGTTGTGTGTGTCCCCGCAGAGACATATCATGCTATAACTCAATGAATACTTGAGATATAATCATGAAATTACAAGTACATATACATTTGGCTAATGTGCATCAGATGCAATGATCCATTCGAGTAAAGGTCAAAGGTGAAGGTCACAATTAGCTAAAAGGTCAAAATCACATTATCAGTTATAAGTAAAAAAAAACAGAGGGTCACAGAACTTTCAGATTGGTACCAAATGATGCGGAATGAATATTTCTATGTTACTTATTGTTAGTGTTATCACCTACGACCAAATATTTTGTGATCTCTGGAGGTCAAAGGTGACATGTCACAAAATTCACTTCTGTAACACTGTTTGTGTGTCAAACATAGACATATCACCAGAGGTCCTGCCATGTATTTTGTTCCAAACATACATCTCCTCATTCAGGTAGGTGGATATTTAGTGGAATCACACTTTTACTTTTTGGAGCTGGGATTATACACCTCTGCATATCATGCTATAACGTAATCAATACTGGATATATTTTCATAATATTACATGCATTAATGCATATATACATATAACAAAATTATCAGTATTGCAAAAGGTCAAAGGTCGAGGTTGGATTTAGCAGAAAAGTCAAAATCACATTATTGGCTCTAATTCAAGAATGGGTTGTCATAGGCACAATATAGGGGCGAGATTAGGCATTCTCTAAATACTTGTTTTGTTTTGAAGTCTTTACATTCTGAGCTGGATTTACTTCAAACAGCTGAAAACTCCCAGTTGAAGCTTCTATAGCAGTGGTGCTCCAATGTTCTGCAGCTTTTACATAAATCCCTCTTCTTCTTTTTATAATTGATAATAAATAAATAAATAAATCGATTCATTAATTAAATTACATTAAAAATTATTAATTAAAATAAATTGAATAATTACAAATTTAGATAACAAATAACATTAAAATATATTGAATTTAAAGAATAACATTCTTACTCTTCTAATAATTTATAAATAAATACATTGATTAAATTAATTTAATACATTTTTTTTATAAAATTTATTTTTACAAAATAAAAAACACATTCTCAGTTTCAGCTCTGTGATGAACTGACGTCTCATACTGGGTGTACCCCGCCTTTGGCCATTATAGCTGGATTAGGCCCCCATTGACCCCCCCTGACCCCCAGTGAGGATAAAGCGGGTTCAGATGACGAGACGAGATGAAAACAAAGTAAAAATAAAAAACTAAAAACAAAACAATAAAATGATTTAAAAAAATTTAAATAACAAATCTTTATACTAAATTTAAAGAATAACTAATAATAAAAAGAACAACTTACCTTTATTCTTTTTAAAATACAAATATTACAAAAATAAATACATTAAAATTACTTTATTTTTTCATTTTAAAAATGTTTCTAAATATTAAAATACAAATAGAAAACTATTTTTTTTTTCATTAAAAAATACAAATAACAAAACATTTACAAATTAAATCTAAACGAATAATAATAATACTAATAATAGTAATAATAAAAGCAACATTACATTACATCATTTATCATGCTTTTTTAACCAGGAAATATCCCATTAAGATTAAGCGCAGTGCCTGAATGACTGACATTCAATAGCTTTGCTCACTCCTTGCATCTATATGGACCAGTACTTTTGTGTAATAATTATTATTTATCTTTTTATAAATACTTGTGACCTTAATCGTCCGGAGCAGCACACTGCAAAAATAAAAGTTAGTATTCAAATTCAGAGGAGGCATATTTTGTCTGTGTGCGTGCGTGTGTGAGTGTGTGTGTTGTGTGTGTGGTCGTGGTCCAGACAAGACGGAAACATGGAGAATAATGTGCTTGGTTTAGTCTGTAACGTCAAGAAATCACAGGACTTGGTAAAAAAAAACCCATTTATATTGTATTAATTATTTTCCTTGTTTGAATATTGATTCAGAAAATGCTGCTCAGGCTCCCGTAGTCCCATCCAATAAAAATAGGATCTGGGAGGATGTAACATTAAATTCATTTTGAAAAGAGGGATATAAACATCTGCTACCGTTACAATTAATGAACATTAAAGTTGGTGCAAGCTCAGTGGCATGTTGAGCCGCATTTTAGTAATAAACTGCCCCAACGCAATTTGTAATACATTTTGCCGCAATTCTATTTCCAAAATATATTCGTAATTTGAAATTGTCCTAATGTCTAATATGTCTAATTACCAGCTAAAACATAAACCACTTAGAATGTTTCTCAAACAGCTCTGTGAGTTTTAATGCCACATCACCAAAGTGCCCTGCTGCTGCAAAATGTAAAAAGTTATTACACAATGTGGCAGTTTATTACGATATGAAATTAAAAAGTTATTACATTTTGAACGTTTATTACGAAATGCAGCTCGACGGGCAGCCTGTATGGTTATTTAGCAAGGGATAATGCATGGAACACAAGTTACTATCAGAAAAAATATTCCCCGAAGGGGCGAACAACACCCCGACGCCGAATATTTTTCGATAGTAACTCGTGTTCCATGTATTATCCCGCTTATTCTACGGGTTATTACAGTTTTTTTACTGTCCCTACTCTAACAGACTAGTGTTGTGATATAGGCGGGGCAGACAGAAGGGGTGTGCAGAGAGTTTTAGGCGGAGAAAAGAGAAAGACAGATGTACACAGTCAGGTCGGCGCCTGGAGCAGGTGTTGTCCTGTTCCTGCAAATAAATACTGAAAAACGAAGCTCACTGAAACTGCTCCTTGTTTTCTAAAAACCAGCATAGAGGAGTTAACTGAGGGGTAAAATACTTACTTCTGCCCTGGAGATGTTGTACGAAACAAGGACGGATATTTCCACCGATTTCCTGACTACGGTATGGATAACATCAGGATAGGCTAACATTGGATAAGCTAGCAGTTACAACCGAAGCTAATATTTACTTTAAAAGTGGCTGAACTACCTGCGGAGTGATATGGTACAGTGAATCTGAAGTGACAAAACCCGTTGCCATGGGCAGCGGGCGGTTAACAGCGCTGACGTCATTCAAAGTGAACGGGACGTTCTAGAGGGCCGTAGAATAAACATTAAAAAGCACATGGCTCATTTGCATATATAGGCTCCCAAACAGACATGGGGGGACTCCAGAAGATGACTTGACTCGAGTCTAACTCCAGTCGCCAGATTTGTGACTTACTTGACAAACATTAACAAAATACTTGACTTTCCTGACCTGCGACTTGACCTGACTTTTGTCTTGTTAAAACCTGTCTTGCTTAAAAACACAATTTACGAATAAATTGCTTTATTGTTTATAAGTGCTCCTTTACCTGCTGCATATCAACAAACCTGGCAACCCGTCCTCCGCTGTACGGCACAGTCTAGTGCTGATCGGCAGAAAGATGGAGGACACTCAGACCAACGCCATCCTGAAAATAATAAACAAGTAACAACGACATGTAACATCTCCAAAGCTAAAGTTAGTCATACTGCAACACTACCCCGAATTTCATCTGACATTTCAGGACAGTTTATAAAGAAAGGTGAGTAACATGATGTAACTTAGGCTGTTTAAAATAGATGGATTAACGTCCTTAACGCCCCATTTTTACTACTTGGCTGCTGAAATCAGAGAGGACTACCGGTACTAGGCCACTGGCTTGATACACGAATATTTTTCTTATCAATGTTTTTTCTTTCTTTTTTTAAATTAAATTTTTTAACCTTAGCTGAAAAATAAAAAAAGTGGCAGTAATTGCAATCAGCGCTAACGTTAGTGCTAACTAATTTCACTGTAACTGTGGCTGTACACCAGAACAGGCTAATGTTAGTTTGCTAAATATCTATGCACCAATACATGTAATGTCCATACCTGCCAATATATTTTTGTGGCGGCGGTGGGTGTTGTATTTTCAGGAAACATAAGTGAGTAAATGTTGTTTTATGATGATAAATGATGGTAAAGTGGGATTTCATTAGTTTCCAGTGCATGAATTAATTACTCTAAGTCTGTATTTATCCAGAATTATAATTGTATTTTTTCAGTGGATGGTATGCTTCACTTAAATTCACATTAACTATATTAATTCATTCACACTTTAATCACACACGCACACGCAGACACACAGACACACATACACACACGCACACACACACACACACACACACACACACACACACACACACAGAGTGACAGATATATCCCCTGGTTGGATTTAACTTGACTGAGAATCTTCAAACATATTAATGTTTTGTGTTTCCCTTACATTAAAACTGAGCTTCCATTGTTGGTCTGCGTGTTGTGTGTGTGTGTGTGATACTGTCTGGGGGAAAGGTTTCAACCTGCGCACAGTTTTAAACCGCACATACATGATCTGTGTCAACTGGAGAACATGAGCGAAATGATTTGACTTCACATTTTGACGTTGAGAGCTAATAAATTCCGAGAGTTTACCGGGAGAAATTACAAAATGGGAGGGGTCCGGGAGATGGGTCTGATATGAGTCCTGGGAAAATCGGGAGTGTTGGCAGCTATGGTAATGTGGTTATAGTAACTTATAATAATGAGGTTATAGTGTAACGTCATTGCAGTCCTAACAACTGGAAAAGAAACGGTGTTGATTCCTAGTAAAACATGTTGTAGATGTTATGACTATGGTGCATGTGTAGGTAAAGTTAAAGCACATGTTTAACCACACACAGTTGTTTTCTTCCTGTTGTGTCCTCATGTCATATTCAGTATAATTTAGTGCATCCTGAAATGCCTCTGCCTTCCTTTCTGTTAACTGTTGTTTCTCACAGCCCTTTGTGTGCATCAGTTAGTATCATTCTCTCTTTTTGGCAGATTTTAACCAGTTATAACCGTTTTTTTTTTTAGGGTTTTAAACTAGTTATTGAGAGGTTTTAAGCATTATTAACTATTAACGATATAACTGGTTTTAACTTGTTATAATTGGTTTTAACCAGTTATAACTGGCAGGTTATAAATAGTATTTGACAGGTTATAACTGCTGTTAACCTGTTAAAACCTGCCAGAACCAGTTAGAACTGGTTATAAACCGGTTTAAACCGGTTATAACCAGTTATAACCAGTTCTAACTGGTTTGAACAAGTTAAAACCAGTTATAACCGGTTTAAACTGGTTATAACCAGGTTATAAACCAGTTCTAACTGGGATTGATATGTTAAAAACCAGTTATAACCCATTTATAACCAGTTTAAAGTGGTTATAACCAGTTCTAACTGGTTTTGACAGGTTAAAACCAGTTATAACCAGTTATAACTGGTTTTGACAGGTTAAAACGGGTTATAACCAGTTCTAACTGGTTTTGATTAGGTTAAAAAAACCAGTTTATAACCCATTTATCATCAGTTTACAGTGGTTATAACCAGTTCTAACTGGTTTTGACAGGTTAAAAACCAGTTATAACCTGTTTATAAACTGTTAAAAATGGTTATAACTGGTTTTGGCAGGTTGTAACAGGTTAAAATCAGTAATAAACCGGTTTAAACTGGTTCTAACCAGTTAGAACTGGTTTTGACAGGTTAAAAACAGGTATAACTGGTTTATAACAAGTTTAGACTGGTTAAAAACAGGTCAATAACTGGTTTTGACAGGTTGTAACAGGTTAAAAACAAGTTATAACCGGTATAAACCGGTTTTATAACCGGTTTAAATGTGTTATGACCACTTCTAACTGGTTTTGACAGGTTAAAACCAGTTATAACCGGTTTATAACCGGTTTAACCTGGTTATAACCAGTTCTAACCTGGGTTTGATATGTTAAAACCAGTTTATAACCGACTTATAACCAGTTTAAAGTGGTTATAACCAGTTCTAACTGGTTTTTGACAGGTTAAAAGCAGTTATAAACCTGTTTATAAACTGTTTAAAACTGGTTATAACTGGTTTTGGCAGGTTGTAACAGGTTAAAATAAGTAATAACTGGTTTATAACCGGTTTATAAACTGGATATAAACCAGTTCTATCTGGTTTTGGCAGGTTTTAAACAGGTTTTAAAACCAGTTTAAAACCGGTTTATAACCAGTTTATAAACCGGTTTTAAAACTGGTCATAACCAGTTATAACTGGTTATGACAGGGTTAAAAACCAGTTATAACTTATTTATAACCAGTTCTAACTGGTTTTGACAGGTTAAAAACTAGGTATAACCAGTTTATAACCGGTTTAAACTGATTATAACCAGTTATAACTGGTTTATAATGGATTTAAACTGGTTATAAATAGTTATAACTGGTTAATGACAGGTTAAAACTAGTTATAACTGGTTTATAACCAGTTTAAAAGTGGTTATAACCAGGTCTGACTGGTTTTGACAGGATAAAACCAGTTATAACCCATTTATTAACCAGTTTAGAGTGGTTATAACTGGGTTTGGCAGGTTTTAGTAGGTTAAAATAAGTTATAACCGGTTTATAACAAGTTTTAAAACTGGTTATAACCAGTTCTAAACTGGTTTACCTTACCCTGTCAAAACCAGTTATAACCAATTTATAACCAGTTTAGAGTGGTTATAACCAGTAATAAGAAGTTTATAACTGGTTTAAACTGGTTATAACCAGTTATAAACTGGTTATGACAGGTTAAAACCAGCTATAACCTGTTTATAAGCAGTTTTTAAACTGGTTATAAACCACTTCTAACTGGTTTTGACAGGTTAAAACCAGTTATAACCCATTTTATAACCAGTTTAGAGTGGTTATAACCAGTTCTAACTGGTTTATAACCGGTTTAAAACTGGTTATAACAGGTTAAAA